>JAOTQM010000040.1:13040000-13282500 GCA_026939265.1 Oreonectes daqikongensis | reverse complement strand
TCACCAAATAACAGCAATAAAAGCACAACTGTGTCCCTTTTTGTAAAAAATTCACATTTCACTTCACAGACAGACGTCCCAGTTACGAAAGCACACACTCCCCACATACACACACTCACAAACAGATGAAGAAAAACACCAATTAAAACATGACGTTATAAACGGAGAAAGACATGAGAAGACAGACGAAACATAAATACACACACATCACTGTGACACCGGTGTTAGTGTATCACTGTCAAAACACTTGCTTGAAAGCTCTATTCTTCTCACTTCAGTTTGATTCAGTTGCAATTCAATTATAGCTTTGTTGTAGTTCGACATCAACAAGACATCATAGTGTTATTCCTATAAATGTGGGAAAGCCCGCTATAGCAAAGGAAGCCCCGCCTTTCTGTAAAAAGAGCCAATTACCAACCATTAAAGACAAATAATCTCCTGAGGGGGCGGGGCTCTGTGCCTGAGTGATGTGAAGTACTTTTTAAAGCCCCTGCTGAAAAAAACCCAATAGAAACTCAATCCAATGGTTTCCATTGAAATACTATTATGAACCATTAGCTTTTCCATTAAAACCTAAGTTTGTAAAAAATAAGTGTGTTTTGGGTATGATTCCAATAGAATGAATCTGCCAGAAAACATCCCACCAACAGAATTAATTACACCATAGACACCAGTAGATGCCATAATAGTTTCCATTAAAACCAGTACAATTCCCATATAAGTGTTAAATCCATTACATTTTTGGTAACACTAATAATGTGCCATTTAGCTAACATGAACTTACAATGAACAATACTTCTACAGCATTTATTAAACTTAGTCAATATTAATTTCAGCATTTACTAATACATTTTTAAAATCAAAAATTATGTTTGTTAACATTATTATTGCACCATGAACTTACATGAATAACTGTGTTGACGTTAACTATTAACAAAGATTAATAAATGCTGAAAAACGAAATTGTTAGCTAATGATAGCTAATGTATTTACTACTGTTAATAAATAACAAAGTGTTAAATAATGCTGAAAAACAATAGAAATAGTTGTAATGGTTTTAATGGTTTTAAAGGGATTTGTATTGGAAACTATAATGGTATCTACTGGTATGTGATGGATTCTATTGGTCGGATGTTAAATCTTACTGGAATAATGCTCAATACACTACAACTGGAATTTTGTAATAGTTTTAATAGAAAAAGCAAATTGTTCATAATGGTATTTTAATGGAAACCATTAGAATTTCTGTAATAGTTTCTATGTTTTTTTCAGCAGGACAGCAAGGACATTCTGAGTTCAAGAAACTAAATTTGTGGTATAGTTGATGTAGATTTAACTGTTGGTCAGAAATATGTTTATTGTGACCAATTTTTGGTATATTTGTTTTTTCCTATTCAAGTAGACAGGACTGGATCTCGCATGACTCAGATGGTGATGCGAAGGCAAATATTTTACATTACATTTACATTCAGTCATTTAGCAGATGCTTTTATCCAAATATGGCTAGAATGTGGCTAAAAAAATAAGTTTGTCTTGTCAGGAAGTTTTTCAAATTCCCCAAAATCTCCATCTCTTTCTCCAAACATAATGGCTCAGGTAAACAGTTTTCAGCTGAATTGTATGTGAGTGTACACACACACACACACACACACACACACACACACACACACACACACACACACACAGCATCTGTGTCAGGAGGTTTTATCAAAGCCACTCTTAGATATAAAGCACAGGTCTGGTCGACTGTGCAGATAACCACAAAGCTACAGCCTGCAGCGTCAACAGTACCAAATCGCTGATCAAATCTCCCTGAACTCTGATTACCATAAATCACTGCAACTGTCATCTACATGAATATCAATAAACATACAGAGAGAAGAATCTGTTACAGTAAACAGACCAAATCACAGAATAAAAAGATTTACCTCACCCCTTCGAATAACAGTTTGTCTGCATCGTATATTAAACTCTAACATTATATAACAACAGACAAACTCCCTCCACGGTCTAGCAGACTATTCCTAGAAACAGAGCTGCTAAAATGAGCCCATTTGAAATTATCATGGGCATTATGTCACAAGCATGAGTACATTATTATGACAGAATTTGTGTATTTTTTTCGTGCAGTTCCTGAGCTGACTCCTGGGTCTTGAGAATCTATAGAATACATGTTATTTACAAGTTGTATAGGTTCTCAACAGAGGTGACAGTACTAAATTCTTTGATAGCTGAAAGCATTAATTAAATTGGACAACATATTTAATAAACAAAAACTGAGACAGAGGATTTATAAAAGTTTGTAAAATGATGGATGCTCCATATTAGAAATCTGTCAAGAAAGCTGTTGGTGCAGACTCCATGTGGGCTTATGGCTTATAAATCTCTTCCTGTGTCTAAATATGAAAAACATCACATTCCTATATGATCAATTATTAACAAAGGTATCAAAAATATTTTTCTAATATTTCACAAGCCAGATATGACCTTGATGCTTCAAATATTTCTTTATGAATGGGATACAAATATCTTTTCATTCATAACAAGAGATGCAGCAAAATAAATTTGTTGCAATGCCATGTATAATATTATAATCAAAGTAAAGTTATTTATTTTATAGTACACAAAACATCTCTTTAGCTGTCACTCACCATCAAAGTTTTTGTACTGGCCGCTGATGGATGCCTGTAAAGTGCGTCCAGACTCTTTGACCTGAGTCTCAAACTCTCGTCTGCTCAGGTTCAGAAGATCCTCCTCCATCCCAATTGTGCAGCAGGTGTAACTTTGAGGGCAAACCCCCAGGTGCTCACCTGAGAGAGAAAGAGAAAAATACTTTATCATGACCATCATTGCAAATATGCAAGATCTGAAACATCTACAGATCTACAACAGCAAAACTACAGGACACGTTAAACACATTTCACAGACATAAACACACCTTCATACACAAGCATAATGCTGCTGTCCTTCTGAAACCCTCTCTCCATATTTCATTATTTTTGCCATAAATATATCGTTATTATTAGTCACCCTTTGTGTTTGTCACTGGGTTTTGCAAATATCACACTAATAAAAAGTATTTAATTGTTTAAAAAGTACCGTGTATGATAATGTATGCTAGGGTATGTGTAAGTAAGGGTGCAAACCTGCGTGTTATAGGATAAAAGTTACAAGCTGTCACTTTGCAGTTAAAGCACGGAGAAGACTGATTCATATGCGTAAACTTTTATAGCAGTTTGGGCATCTATAACAAGAACAGACGCACATATTGTGCTTAAAGGGAGCGTTTGAATATCTATGCGTGCAATTGAAACTCGTCTGTTTAGCGTGTCTCTAACTGTTGAAATTGTAGGCTAATAATACATTATAATGTTATTTCTAATAAATATCCTGGCTATATATTTTAATCTGTAAACACTTTTTCAGTTTAGTGTGATGGTCTTTGTTGGTGTTCCAATAACACCAAAAAAATTAAAACAATTTATATTTTTCTGCAGAATAAACAAATTATTAGTAAAAAATATGTCCCTTTCCTCTGTGCAGTCATTTATTCTAAATACTTGAAACTTGTATCATAGAAAACATGCATGTTGTGGCTTTTTAGTGAAGACCATGGTCTTCTATGTGAACTGATTATTTTGTACCCATCTATTGAAAAATGAAAAAATCGGGTGAATATGAGGGAATAAAAAAATAAGTAAGTCAGAGTCGTGTTAATATATTATTAACACGACTAGAAAAAAATTTAAATAAATATGAAAGTGCCCTATTTTCCACTTAAGCCCCTGCCCCTCAAAATGTCTGTGCACGTCCATGCTTTGGCCTTGTGGTTAGTGCGCGACATACAGCGCAAGTGTGCTCGCTGCGACACGATTTTGAATCCCGTCTCGCATGGTCCTTTGCTAATCCTGCTCCCATCTCCACCTACTGCTTTTCTGTCAGCTCTCTACTGTTCTATCCTAATAAAGGCAAAAAAACGCACATAAATATAAGTTAAAAAATGCAATAAAACCATAGACTGTATAAACAATGCAATCTCATGGTGAAATCGTGGTGGCTAATTCGTATGTCGAATTTGTACGATCTCAGTCCTACGTTTTAGTATGATTTGCTTTTACGCCAGTGACGTTTGCCAGGCGTTTGCATGCTTTATGCAACAACTCCAGACTGGAAATCTGGACAAAAGTGTGAGCAAAAGTTTTGTAGAGTATTTCAGTAAGTCACTTCTGTGTTGGTTTCACAAGAGAGACCGGAAAATTGCTGCTTAATGACGACGTAAAGGAAAGACATACAGTACACAGTACATACAGTACAAAGTATACAGTACACTACTTACTGTAATAACAGTAATTATGCTTTCCAGTAGCAAAAAGAGTAAAGCACAGCTCTGACCTCATGCAGGCACAGACACATGACCTCCAGCACTAATCTGCACATGTTCAACATCACACAGTCACTCTGATTATTGTGTTTTCTGCTGTTTTAGAAGGAAGCAGATGGTGCGGTGAAGACACAACGGGACTGAGTCACTCTCTGGTAAATATTTTTGAATCTGCATGATGCAAGTGCAATACATCTTTAGAAAAATGTATAACAAATTAAAAATGCATATAGAAATACTAAAAAAAACCTGACAGCTGAACATCACAGCCCAGTTAAATAAGAGTATTGATGAGTTGTGTAGGGAGGGATGGAAGCTAAATCATTATTAAAAGTTTCCACTCAATCGACTGCTGTTCGTGTCCCCAAATTATTTTTTTTACCCCTAAAAACAAAAGATACAGTTCAACAATATATATTAAAAAGGTATGGTACATTAGCATTTGTATGGTTTGTTTAAATCAATTTTTTGGGTGCAGATTTTGCTGTGATCCAACAACATTTCTGTGCCATGATGGCGTCTACCTGCGACGTGCATGTGTGTTTGTCAGCAGGCGAGAGCACACTCTGTTAGAGACAGGATGGGTTTTGTTAAGAGCCGGGCTGTCAGCCATTTCTATCCCAAGCCTTTTCTTCAATCCAAGGACAGAGCGAGAGAGAGAGAGACTCTAGCAGCACAGCTCATTTCACATATAAAACTACACCACAAACAGAGAGTTTAATGTGACACTTATCTGAGCTTAATGTTACCATCTGCCAGAGAAGTTTTACGGGCTCGTGTGTTGTAGTGAAATTGATCCTCTGTGCGGTCATTTAAGACGATAAAACCTACATGAGCAACGCATTTGATGTCCCATCCCAAAGTATTCCCAGGATAAGGACGTTATATGTTGTCTGATTAACATAATATTGCATGAAATGACAACAAATAAAAACAATCCTCCCCCAGATTTCATGATAAACATCATATGATGTAACAATAAAAGTTTTTGATCTCAGGTATTATGGACCGTCGGCTAAACGTCTGATGCATAAGGCACACTTTTCTGGAAACATTCAGCGAGTTCAAAGTCGTCCTCTGATTTGTTTAATTCTACATGTTTTCCTGCGTGTCGCGTTCTTTAACGGTCCGCCTGGAAACAACAAGAAGCCCTCTAAACGAAGGAGTAAGCTGTTGTGTTTACATCGGTTGAAATAAGAATTCATCACAATCGCCTAAACGCTAAATTCTTATGCGTATGTGAGGTTCAAGGCATAAACTCATAAACATTGATGTTTTCCACGCCTCTAAACGTGACACGGCACAAAACGTGATTGGTTGCTTTACCTGTCAGTCATATGGCCTCTTCGCCCAATGAATGCGGCCAAAGTTTTTAGACCTTCAGCATGAGACTATACAGTGACATGTTTGAATGTCAGCAAATGAGGAAAAAATGGGTGAACTATCCCTTTAAGTCAATAACTCTTTATACACTTGAGTACATTGCTATAATGTATCTTTCAATATTGTTCAAAGAGTCTGCTTCATCCGCTACATTGTAAACTACACTGTAGAATGGCAAGCAATTACAGCAGAGATCAATAAAGCATTTCTCTCTGAATAAAGTGAGCGGCTTCAATGAATTACAATTCAGATAAAATAGATTGTACTACAGGAAAAAGTAAAAGCGTATAAATATCCAGTGTTTTTATCTAATGTGTAAAAAAGAGAGCTTAACTGACCTTTATTAAACATATGTAATGTGAAATATTTGCACTAATGGTCTATTGCGTGTCACAAGCACGCACGCACACACACACACACACACACACACACTTTAAGACTTAAGAAGCAGCAGTAATTCACAGGCCATTAACTTATTATAACTCAAGGGAGGAAAAGTCTTATCAGGATCCAATTAGACCACAGAATCTAAAATCCCTGGGCTTGTGTATGAGAGAGAGAGAGAGAGAGAGAGAGAGAGAGAGAGAGAGAGAGAGAGAGAGAGAGAGAGAGAGAGAGAGAGAGAGAGAGAGAGAGAGAGAGAGAGAGAGAGAGAGAGAGAGAGAGAGAGATAATAGAGTTCAAGTCATTTTACCGATGAGAGGAGGGAAATGTTAAGTCACAGAGGTGCATAATCTGTACATCTTGAGACCAGCTAAACAGATAAAACATCAAATTAAACACACACACACACACACACACACACACACACACACACACACACACACACTAAGAGGTAACTATAGCTTCACCACATCTTCAGAGGAAGCAATTACAGATATCTGTCTTAAAGAATATTTATGCACATTGGATTCCCAGAATGCAATTCTCCCAGCATTTTCAGCTTCTGGATGTCTGTTAGATCAACTGCAACCGTGCCTTAGAGCAAGACAGTTACTCCGATGGAGTTAAATCAGTAAGACCTTATTGTAAGTCACTTTGAAAAGAAGCATCTTCTAAATGACGAATTAGTCGTCTTATTTAAACCTGAATGTTTAGCTCTGGGGTGATTTACAGTCATTGTCGGGAGAGTTGAGTGAGAGCTCGTGTGAGCAGAGAAGTGATGTCAGTTAACAACATTTCAACATACAGTATACACAATACAAAGACAGGGGTTTGTACCACATTCATACAAAAGGTTCAGTCTTATCCTAGACTAAATGATAAATGTGATATATTTCATATATTATGTTCCTGTATGTATATATATAACTGAGGAGTAGAAATAAACTAAATTGTGGGCACAAATAACAAAAAAATGATCAGCTCATAAAACTGAATTACATGACAAGGTGTTTGCCCGATAAAATCCTATCTAAGTTCTGGACAAAAAAATAAATTCTGTGCATGAAAATAAACTGGACTTTTTAATTCAATTTATGTGGTCATGTGATACAGCTGTGATAACAAACAGCTATTACTATGCTGCTGAAAATGACACCCAAATTTGGTCAGCTACTTATAAATTTATATTTTTCTGATTTCTGATAGCAAGCAAAAGAAATAACAAGAAAACTACATTAGCTAGCAAGTTATATATAAGACAAGCATGTCTAGTCAGTATTATTTTGGGTTACCAGAAGAAGAACCGTTACTTGACTAAACTTAAATGCAACAAAGTTACACGACTCATTCAACAAATTATTTACTTGATCAAATTAATATACAAAAAATTCAACAATTGTTTATTTAATACAATTATAACACAATAAAATATTAATATAAATTAACATTAATATGAATATGAATTAAAGTATAAATTGCTATATTATTAGCCACTAGCCAGACCGATCAACAAACACCGGCTGGAAGTTAGCATCAGGCCAGGCACATGCGTCCGATGAAAACGTCTATAGGAATCAATTCTTATATCAGAGAAAATGTCTGGATGTGTGATGGAAAAGCAGGTCGGTTTTTTTTACTGTTTATTCCTGAAGCCAGGAACACACGCACGTACACACAGTTGTTGATAGCATCAGTATCTCTTTAGCACGGTGATGTGATATGAAACATCTAACAGACCAGCTCTTCACCACCCAATCAATACAGCACAAGAGCCCTCATGGCGAAGACTAACGCACATACACACAAACATCTTTCCAAGCAACTTGATGAATGAGTTTGCCAGCGGCGTGCATTTCTGCTAACAACCCACTGAAAACTACTACGATCGTGAAGCTGCGTGCATTGCATTTACAAGAGGATTTCAAGTCTGGAAAGGCTTTACTAGACGGTGCATGGTATAAAGAGACTCATTCACTCACTGTGTTTATGCATGTGTTTGTGTGCAAACCCTGATTCATCAATACGTTTCCACTAAAGGAGATGTTTTATGGAAAGCCCATAAATGGAGAAGATTTGGGCATGTATGCCAGTTACTAAATGTTGGCACTCTATAAATCCACTTGACCAACATTAGAATAAAAGTAAAAAATAACTGGTTTGTGCAGTACACTCTAGAAACGGTTGTGTTAAAAACACACAAATGTGCTGTTCTTAACTGAACACATTTCTGTGTTATTGCATTGTGTGTTACTTGTAGCACAACTTTGTTGTCCCTTTTATTTATTTCACACACAAAATACATAATCATAGCACAAACAGGGTGTTAAAATTAACACATCATTTTTAAGAGTGTAATATTGTGATTGATAGGTTCCATGGTACTAAATGATTCCCAAATTCATATACCATGGTATTTTGTGGTATTACCATATAAAAAATAGCTCCTTCAGTAGCAATATAGCACACATTTAACAAGCATTCACACTGTTTCCAGATCACAAAAACACTAACTAATACTTCAATGAGCATCTCAAATGAATAATTGTAATCTGAACTAAATAATGTATGCAAATGAATATTGCTGCTCAATAATTGTTTCTTTTATCGGACGACAAGAAGTCAAAACATCAGATGGCAGGAAGATATGACCCCCTTCTGGTAAGATGCACAGTTAAACAAAACTCAGACAGAATTCCACCCACACAGTGTTCCTGGCACACACAGAGAGAAACAGCAGCCAGGAGAGAGAGAGAATTATCAGGAACATGATGGATTACAGCAGATCGTGTCGTCAAGTACTTGGGAGTTTACTATAGCTGAACTGTAGTGTTTAGGGCAGAAACAGTCCAGATGATTCAGTGGTAAATAACAAACAAAGGATTATTACTGTATCTGAAATGTCCTACTGTCTGTGGCTGGATCACTGTTTTTTATCTCACTGTTATTGATTCCTACAATTCTAACAAATGCAGAGTAAACAGAGGTGAGAAAATAAATAGCAGCATTTATTTGATTCAACCCCTGTTTTACTGACATTATGCAAATCAGATACTAATACTACTACTACTAATAATAATAATAATAAGGGTTGATTTTTTTGATATTGAGATTTTCATCTGAAAGCTGAATAAATAAGGTTTCTATTGATATATGGTTTGTTAGGACAATATTTGGCTGATTTTTGAACTATTTGAAAATCTGGAATCTAAGGGTGCAAAAAAATCAAAACATTGAGAAAATCGCCGCAGGATGTTGCTATGAAGAAACAGCTGTGTTTTAATGCTCTCTATTGACTTACTGTTGTAATGATGTTGTGGAGAATAGATGAACCCCGAAAGCAGAAATTCTAATCTTTACATAGATACCAAACTTGAGTGGGTTATTCCCAAAGAGCGACAGCAGAGAGTGAAGTTTGTAGGTGTGTTTCTGGCCATTTTTGTTGGCAATTTTGATGCATTAACTCACAAAAATAAAGGAAATTTACTTAAAAAATTGATCATTTTGACCCATACAACGTATTTTTGGCTATTACTACAAATGTTCTCATGCTACTTAAGACCAGGGTCACAAATATGCATTTAAATAGTTGTTTTCCACATAACAAAATTTTACCGTGCCCATGTCTCTGATACAGGATAAATAAGCATGTCTTAAGTAGTCTATATGAGTCAACCCCTGTTTTATCCACATTCCAAAGCCATAATCCATAGCAAACAACATGTTACATTTTAATCTGCTCACAAAACCATTTTATGGATACAGAAGACTGGGAATATACAAAACAAAATATACAATATATTCAAAAGTGCACAATTCATATGGGACTTTGTTGTCATGTTGTCCTGGCACATCAAAATAAAAGTTCAGGTGCACTGTTCCTTTAAGCTGGACTGCATGTGGTTTGGAATAGGATATATGAAAAATATGAAAGTATGTATGAAATTATTAAATCAATATACCTCTGAATGTCAAAAAGATGAAGCACAGATCATCGAGTTTTGCCATGAGGAATCTAGATTTTGATCTGCCCGAACGCATCTGTCTCTAAACTAGATTCACAAGCACAAATCACTTCAGCCAGCCGACTGGATAGTTTTTCACACGCAGACTCATCAACAGTCATTTATCCGCGCAAATGAGGAATCTGAGAAATGAAGTGAATAAAAATCTGAGAAAAAAGCTGAGAAAATGAGGAGGGGAAACGCTGTCAAATGAGACATAATTCAGCACCGCGTTACATCAGCGTATCGCATTTGTGAGGAAAATTCATTTTAAGGACTTTCTGGAATATATTACTGAGGGACTTCTCCTTCAGTAAACCTTGTTGGGCAGTTGCTTTGAAATGGACATACCAGAAAATATTGCAAAATTATAAAATATAACATCTGAGCATGGGTAGTACTATCTCAAAATGCATCAAATTTACAGTCGGGTGATTTATTTTTTAATGCAAACAAACTCAAAAGTTCACCTGCCAAGAACTGTACTGTACGTCCAACTTCACCACTCAGATACATTTTATTTTGTGAATTCCCTTATAAACAAAATTATGGTGGCACCAACTGCACAATATTATTATTTGAAATTTGGGAAATAATTGTTAGTAGTTCACAGAGTAAAACAAAAATGATCTCTTATTAAACACATACCTGTAAAAAGTAAATTTGAAAAAAATCTAAAAATGGTCTTTGAAATGGCCTCTTGATTTTTTCTGCGGCTGTATGGCCTTGTACCAGATACCTTGGTTTATTGTTTATTGTTTACATATAAATACCATGAATCAAGTACTTTAATGACACAATTCTGAATTGCTATCTGCTAGTCTTTTCCACAGCTGCACGTTAGTGATAAAAGTAAAGTGAAAGCCAGCTGGGTATGTGGTCCATGATGCTTAGCATCTTCGGGGACACAGACATTGATCTAAATGAGAGTCTAATCTGCTCAGCTGTCACAGGTGAGTACCAGCGCTCTACATCTGCATCCTAACCTGGATTTTCTCATACCACTTTCTGAATATACTAGAACACATTTGCAGAATAACAGTGTATAAGGGGAACTTCAGTATAAGGGGAAACTCTCACTATTAACTAGTTGTTGTTATCATTGGCAAATTGGCTGTTATTAGTACTTATAAAGCACATATTCTGCATTCTGCATAACCATACTCTTCATCTCTAATCCTACCCAATACCTAAACCTAACAACTACCTTACAAACTATTAATATGCAACAAATTAAGAGTTTATTGGGGAAAAAGTCGTAGTTGATGGTTTGTTCATAGCGAGAATTGCCCCCTATACTGAAGTGTGACCTTAATTTCAAACCTGTATGACTTCTGCAGAACACAAAAGAAGATATTTTGAAGAACATTGGTAACCAAACAGCACTGCACCCCACTGACATCAATTGTAAAGACACAAAACCACAATTTTTTCTCTGAAATATAGTTAAGTGTGTACACACAAACCCAGCAGTCGCTTAGAGACAGCAGCTGACCATGAATCAGCACAAGCTACGGTCCGTCATGAGGTTAGACTATAAAAAACCTATTCAGATCATCACTGAGCTTTCTTTCTTCAGCTCTTCTCGTCACTTCTTCAACACAACACCCACATCAGTCAGCAGTTTCTGATGAGTCACACACACGCACGCACACACACACACACACACACACACACACACAGAGAGAGATCTGTTAGTGTGGAATATCTCAGCACCTCAGGCTGGATCAGAACAAGTGCAAACGTCTCCTTGTTCGACGCCATTTCTGCCATGTACCCGCCTGTCAGTCTGTTTCCGTCTCTTGTTTGTTCTGTTGTTGGATTCTGTCAGCTCTTTCTCTAGAGAGCTGATTCACAGTCACCCCAAGTGCATCAGCACATGTGTGTGTTTGAATCAGGAGCTACACGAAGCTTCGGTGGATGCCGTGTGATGCAGAGAAGAGGTCAATGAGTCAATCCTCACACCCACAGAGATGAAATATGCCATAGCTCTTTATCTAAAATATGCATTGCAAAGCAGCTTTACAAAATTGGTAGAGAAAAATGTGTAAGACTGTAAATAAGTTCAACAGCATATAGAGCTAGTTATACAAATCATTTCAATCGGTGTACATTATAATATTATTATATTATATTATCCACCAAGTTTTTGTGTGTGTGTGTATTATAATAATAGTTCAAATTTAATTTACAAACTTTAAGAGTATTGTATTACATTCTGTATATCACGTAATTTGCAATCAATATCATGCAGCCCTGTTATTTATATTTATACTTAAAGGGCCAGTTCACCCAAAAATTGAAATTACTAATGTTACTAATCCTCCAGTCGCTCCAAATCTGTATACATTTCTGGTTACACTTTATATTAAGGTACACAAATTCATCATCAACTACTTGCTTATTAACATGCATATTGGTTGCATATTAGTATGTATAAAGCACATAGTAATGCCTTATTCTGTATCCCTTAATCTTACCCAACACCTAAACCTAAAAACTACATTATAAGCATTAATTAGAAGTTTATTGAGGCAAAAGTCATAGTTAATAGTGAGAATTGGTCCCTATTCTAAAGTGTGCCCAAATTTCTTTGTTCTGATAAACACAGAGAAAGATATTTGGAAGAATGCTTGTAACCAAACAGTTCTTGGTCAAAATGACAATGGTAGTCAAAAGTACCACAGAACTGTACAGAACTCCTACATTCTTCAAAATATCTTCTTTTGTGCTCAACAGAACAAAGAAATGTGTCTTACTATGGTAGTCAATGGTGGCCAAGAACTGGTTGTCTACAAGCATTCTTCCAAATATCTTTCTCTGTGTTCATCAGCACAAAGACATGTATACAGATTTGGAACAACTCGAGGGTGAGTAAATAAAGACAATTTTCATTTTGGGGTGAACTGTTCCTTTAAGAGTGCTGAGATGCACTTTCTTTACTTGAATATCAAGTGTTGTGCTGAAGTAAACAAGGCTCAATGTTAAGACAAAACATCAAATAATTAAAGACTTAAAACATACACACATGTATCCCAGCGTGTACATGTGGGTGGGATACGCTCCATCTCACTGATAGCCTAAGGTGGGGTCCTGTGTGTGTGTGTGTGTGTGTGTGTGTGTGTGTGTGTGTGTGTGTGTGTGTGTGTGTGTGTGTGTGTGTGTGTGTGTGTGTGTGTGTGTGTGTGTGTGTGTGTGAGAGACAGAGAGACCAACAGCAGCAACTCTGTGTCCTGGGGAATAAACCAACCAACCTTTGTTTCTGAAAAACAGAAACTGCCCCCTTCTAACATTTCACAGCCAGCAGGCAGGAGTTAGCTTCAGTCAGGCACTTACTGTAAAACTAAAATATTAATCATACCACCACGAAGATATGAATGAGAAGTGAAGGCAAATATAGTTAAGCTGTCAGTCTGAAGCCCTGGTGGGAATCTGCCAGCACTTCCTGGCAGTTCATGGTGGAATTAGCATGGTGGCTATGAGCACAAGAGTGCTAACCAGGCAGACTTTAAAGTTCCCAGAAATCAAAATGGAAGTTTTTTGGTTGTTAGTTTAAATATGGAAGACTTAAATAAATAGTTTGCCAATAAATTAACCTTTTAGCATCATTTACTCACCCTTATGTCGTTCCAAACCTGTATGACTTTTATTCTGTGGAACACAAAAGAAGATATTTTGAGAAATGTCTCAGTGGTTTTGTGCCCACGGAATGGAAGTCAATAGGGGGCAATGTTGTTTGGTAACCAACATTCATCAAAATCTCTTCTTTTGTGTTCTCCAGAAGTCATACAGGTTTGGAATGACATTAGGGTGAGTAAATAATGAAATATTTTTGTGAACTGTCCCTTTAAGAACATCTATAAACCAGTGTGCTCCAAAACATTGAGGAAATAATCATCAAAATTCCAGGCCGTTGGGTAAACGAAACATGAAATCACTTAAAAAGAGATGTCACATTGCTTTTCCCAAAATCACCTCTAGCCAACGCCTATGATGACCTAACAGTGCATCACCATCACATGGACAAGGCGACACAAAGTATGCTGGGAAACTCTGTCATTCAACACCTGGTGCTGACTCATGTCACTCCATAATGTGATATTTCAGCACAGTGAGCAGAAAACATGAGAAACAACTCCAGAAATCTGATGCAATCCTGCAGAAATCATTCGTGAGCGTCCGGGAATGCAGTCACCGAGTGCTTTAAATTCCATTTGCCTGATCTAATTTGCTACCAACAAGTATGAAATGAATGATTCTTGCCCACACCATCATTCAATAAACAATAGTACCTTTTTTAAAGTACCTTATTTATACTTGGTCACTTCGTGCGTCTGATTGCTAGCTGATGCGATATGTTACATTCCATTTACACAACAAAACACAATGAAATGTTATGCTGAATGCTTCTTGCCTCATATGGCAGTCGGTGTTTGACGTGTCTCATTCATGACTGCTTGCTCACGTCTGGGCTGCTGAGATATCCGATCCGTAAAAAAAGCATGTGATTGTGACTAGGTATGTTACGTTGTGAAAAATCCGACCTGCTGTTTTGATTGGTCAATTGGCAAGACATCGCAAATTAAGAAATGAAGTCAAGTGGAAAGGTGGGCAGGGGACAGAGCTGATTTATGCCTGAAACACCACTTGAGTGGGCAGCCAATAGCTGGGCATTATGCCAGCCGTCCCTATCAGACAAACACACGAACATGCCCACACACACACAGCCAAACAGACACACACACACACACACACACACACACACACACACAAATTCCTCTAGCACACATCATTCACACTTAAAGACGCTTCCCTGAACCACCTCCTCTCGTCCTCATCACCGTGGCCACATCCAGCAATATGAGACCTGTTTGGAGATCAGCATCACTGTTAATATCAGTCATCTGGACAATAAATGTAAAGGTTGATCCTGGTTCACTATCCTTTTCTTATACTAAAATATGTTGACATTAAAGGTTCACCCCAAAACACAGAAAAAGATATTTGGAAGAATGCTTAAAACCAAACAGTTCTTGGCCACCATTGACTACTATAGTAGGAAAAATTACAATGGTAGTCAAAAGTGTCCCAGAACTGTTGGCTTTCCTACATTCTTTAAAGTATCTTCTTTTGTGTTTGACAGAACAAACAAATTTGTAAAGCAATTTTTCCTACTATATATATTTCTGGTACAAGGACACGTAATAGGTTGTAATAAGAATTTCATCCTACCAATTTCAAACTTCACATTTTTGAGATACTTAAAGGGGCAAAAGTCATGTAAGCACACAGTCAGGTCATGGTAATGTTGGGTATCGACTGAGATAAAACCTTTCAGGTCAGTTTATCTACGAAAATGATTAATGAGGAGTGACCACTTTGACTTTATCTCCAAAGTGAAGTTCATTTAAAATAAATGAGGCTAATATTGACATACAAAGCAATTCATTAGAAAATCATTTCACAGAGACATAAATACTAGAAATCTAAATATATCAAAACTACAGACCACTTAAGACGTAAACATTGCTGGTCCAGAAAAACTTCCTGTTTCGTTTTTTTAACACTGCACAAACAAAATAGAATAGAATAGGAATATAACCAGAATACAACCAACAGAACATTTATAAATGTTCAAACTTCTTTTAATTATATATGTAAGATAAAAAAAAAAAATTCAAATAAAACTGGAAGTACTGGACCAGTGTTTACATTGTACAAAGTTTACGAAGTCTATAAGAGGAGTCCTTTAAATCAGGCAACCTGTAACACCATAGCAGCCCCATCAAGCATCCAGCAATTGCAATACACTGCAAAACACTTAGAACACCTTAGCAACCACATAGCAACCACCCACAACTCCCTCACATGGCACTGACTTTCGCACAGAATACGAAAGGAGAGAGACAGGGGGGGTAGAAAAGGGTTACATGTCAGCATCAGAGTTTGTGAAAGCGCAGACAGATGGTAAGACATGGAGAGGCGTTTTGACGGCTGAATGCGAGCAGAGTTTACAGGAATGCTCTGTTCTTTCTCACCATCCACTTCTTAATCTCTCTTTCACAGTATGACTGAAAGGAAGGTTTTCATCAACAAAAGGCTTAAAGGCATGAATGCCCATGTCTCTCTCTCTCTCTCTCTCTCTCTCTCTCTCTCTCTCTCTCTCTCTCTCTTTCCCATTTTAAAAATCACATTCCTGCTTTAGTGTTCAGGTGCTAATCTAATCTAATCTCTCTCTCTCTCTCTCTCTCTCTCTCTCTCTCTGCCATCAATTTTAGAGATATTGATTCTTGCTTTCTTTAAATAAATTGTTGTTCATAACTAATTCCCACGTCAAAGGGAGTCATCTTCAGTCTTAATTTCAATAAACGAGAAATTATTATGAATAAAAGTTACACACTTTTGAGAAAATCAGTCATACATGTAATTTGTCATAAACCTGATCAAAGATAACATTTACATTTATTCATTTGGCAGACACTTATCCAAAACGACTTACAAGAAGTAGAGCATAAAAACATTTTGTTAACACACTAAAGCAGTACCGATAGTTTACAAGACCATGTTACTAGGAGGATTAAGCTGAAGTAGGCAAGGAGAAAAAGATGGAAATCGTCGACATTGAAATTCACTCCCTGTACTTCGACCCCCCCCAGCTCTGCCAGTTAGTATCTCAAAAATATCAATCTTAAAATTCTTAAACTTATTAAAACGTATTATGTGTATAAAACTTTGAATCACAGACTTTCAGACTTTTGGATCGCACTTTATTACTCCGACAGTCTTTAAAGTTTAATGCCAATTAAAACCCGTTTAATATTAAAAGGCTCCAGCGAGTTATAAAATAAATCTCAGGCTGGTAGACATGCAGGATGAGTATTCATCAGACGAATTGCACAATCCTGCCAATCTCTCTGTCTTTCTTGACCTCACTATAACCCAGCCTTAAAGCTGCTTCTCCTGCTGGCTAAATAAAATCAAAACCTGACAGCCAGACCACTGACTTCTGAACTTAACAGCCACACAGTTCTACAACCCCCTGAAGCTCCCGAGCCACATCATTTGTGAACTTCCTGGTTAAAAGTTTAGAAAAAGTGTTATTATGACTGCGTATGAGTTTCTGTATCCGTGCGGGTGTGCGTGTATAAATGCTGCTGGGAGGAATATTTCAGAGGTGGTGACACTTACATCACACATCATAGACCACAGTGGTGTATAAAGCGCTTATTGTCCAACTCTTTCTCTCTCACATCATAAAAAGCTTGTTGAACAAACAGATGAAAGGTTCACATTTATTATATCTGACTATATCTGTCAGTCCGCTGTATGCCGTGCCAAAAACTAAAAGTGCAAGTCAGATCCGGTCCCGTCATTGAACCTTTTGTGGTCTTTTCCAAATCATATTTCTAAAGCGTTCAATCAATACGGAAACAGTATTGGATTAGGGAAATAATACCAATCATAAATGGTGAACATTGTGTAACAAAAAAGGGATTTCCTAAACTTAGAACTATTAATAAAGTACACAACACATGCACAACTAACAAGCAAGAAGATCTTACAGTGGAAAGTCATACAGCAAGGTATTATGGGAAGGGTGCTGGGTCCTCTTTGTTCCTAAAGGTGTGGCCTTCTATTTTTTGCCATCAAATGTGTAAACTTTAGTCATCATAAAGTCCACAAAGATGTATGAATCATCTACAGATAAAGACCTCCAAAGAACCATCCGGCTGCAAAAACCCTGCAGCCAAAAATGCTCCTACATAAGAGGGATCATGCCATTAAAAGGATTAAAGGGATAGTTCACCCAAAAATAAAATGTTGTCATCATTTATCCACCCTTATATCATTTGAACCTGTTTATGACTTTTTTCAATCTGTAAAACACAAAAGAAGATATTTTGAGAAATGTCTTTTTGAAAAAATAACTGCAATGAATATTTTTGGGATCCATTTAATTAATTTCTTCATTTATTATTGTGAGTTATATAATACATCTATAATAATGCTGCCACTAAAAAGAAAACAAAATGCGATTGGTCACTGTACATGTCAGTCAGACGGGTACTGTAGGTCAAAGGTCTGTCTACACGATACCGCTTTAGTTGGGCGGCCAACTTGTTTCAAAGGCATCAATGCGGTCCTCTCCTCCCAGAAACTACTTATTAAACCAAATGGCCTCATATGTGAGTCAGACTCTTTTAAGTCACCTGTCAGAGGAAAGGTTACATAAAGAACACTTCCTAGAGGGATAACTATTCAAAATGAGCTCCAATTCACATTTGTAATGCTAAATGTGAGCAATAGCACTGACTAATATTTCAGAACAAGGTCCACAGACAGCAGTGGCCCACACGCGCACAGCACACACACACCTGCTTGTCTGGACTGGCTCAGCTTGAAATTACAGGCTGTCATTGATGGAGCTGATGTTTTCTGACAGCTTAATCTGAACATGAACACAACACACACACACACACACACACACCAGCTGCCAGACCGCTCTTGGTAAATGACAAGGTGCTTTATGTCTGTTTCTAGGTGTGTGTGGAAGTGAGCTAGAAAGACAGAGACAGTTTTCAGAGATTTATCAGCGTGTAAGCCTGACCTCTATATTATGAATAAAACTTCGTTGCTTTAAATGTTAAATTCACCCTTTACAAAAAAGTACAGAGTGATTGTAATACTGTGCATGTTATTGTACTAAAATAGACAAAAAACATATACTGATATACATATTATTATATTTATTTGATTCACTAGAAGAATTATGGCAAAAAAAACCATGGTATTACTATTGTAAATGTCTGAAATCCATGTTAATTATCATTTTGAAATAGTTCTGTTGGACAATACTGTACATCACCTCCTTAGCAACAAACACACCCATCGTCTGTCTCTGTCCTTCTCAGTGGAGTGTGTCGGACACGTCGGATCTTCTCTCACTGAGGTATAGGAAGACGTGATAAAAACTGCTTGATAAACATACCTTGAATTCTTTCCTTTCTTAACTGTAGGACATCCCAGAGATTAAAAATCAGCTCTGCATTCATAAACACAATGTGTCTGTATACTTGCACAAACACACATACTGTCACACTCACGTTGTGTTTCTATGTTTTACGAGGACTTTCGATAGACATAATACATTTTTATACCATACAAACTGTATATTCTATCTCCCAATCCTAGGTCTAAACCCACCCCTCATACAAACCTATTGCATTTTTACATTTTTAAATAAACATAATTTAGTTTGCAAGTTTATATGTTTTTATAAGTTTAAAAGTTCTTCTCATAGGGACCAAAAATGTCCCAACAAAGTAAATTACTAGTATTATCATCTCTTGGGACATTTGGTGCCCACACCGCAAGACCATATACACACATCCATATACATTCACACACTCGTATTCTCACACACGCACTCTCACATCCATATACATGGATCATATTAAGCTGTTAAATGAGATGTGAAGGAGAGAGACAGCAAGAGTTTATCTTTACTCTAATTACTTCTTTAATTAATGTTAGCCTTTCATTTATTCCTTGTGTGTGTGTAATTGTTACATTCTCAGTGTAGTGGCTTTAATTTTTAACTATCTAATTTAATTTGCTAATGTTACACATTTACATTACCGAATTAAAACAAAGAGAGATGAATAGAAAATGATCGTAGATGTTTTCATTAACAATCATGCCAATAAAGCAACATGACATTTAAAAATAAAAAACAGGTAGGATGAAGAAATAAAGACAAAAGATGAGAAAGCAGGTGAAAGACACACGCAGCGGCATAACAGATGGAGGAATACAGGCGAGTGAGTCAAGGACAAGTAAAATGATGGGTAGAGAGACAGGAAGAGAGAGAATCTGCTAAGAAAAGGATTACAGCCTTGATGTTCTTGAGATATTGAATTACTCCGAGGCATTTTAATCCCATGGGAAACAAACACTGTGATATGTTGCTTTGCGCGTCCCTGTTTGTGTCTTGTGTCACCTCCAGTGCGTTTCTGTCTTCAGTTAAACAGCAGAACAAACACAGAGTTCATAAAGCAGTACGGAACACCATGTCACTGCCAAAAACTGCCAGAAACAGCCCAAAATGTTCCTCTCACGCAGCTTGGGCAAGAAACCACATAGCGATTTGGTTCAGGCTAATCCTAATCTGGCCCATGCTGTTGACACCTTTATGTTGAACCACAACAAGATCATGTTAAGTTGATCTTTTAAAAAATCTTTAGTAATAACATTGGCCTCCATTAACCCGAAAAAGCTAAATTGACAGAGCATTGTGCTAGCAACACAAATGTCACAGGTATGCTTCACAGGTAAAACACATAGAAATAAAAAAATATTACAGTATAGCTTGAATGCAATGCAAGTATAATGCATCTCCCAGCTGTGACATCAGAGGTTTCAATTGTCTCAAACACAAATCCCATAGAGTTTCATCTACACATTCGTCATCACCTCATCGCCCGTGTAGAGCTTTCAACTGAGAGCCCCTCTGTTTATCACGCTGTATCATAGCCCAGCTCTGCTCAACATGATGTCATTACATTCCCAGCATGCATCAGGATGGCCTACCACTACAAAGCCGCCCGCTGTTACAATCAAACCCATAATGCCTTGCAGTGAAGGATTACACAGACAGAGACACACAACAGCACAGCAGGTGGGATTCTGAACAGGTATTGCACCACCCAACTCAACCCATCCAGTGGCACATATGGGTGATGAACACATTACAAGACATCATAAATGAATAATACATATGATAAGGGTCTTTGAATTGCTACTTAATCCCAACAAACCTCCTAAAATTATTTGTGATGTATCATGACGATCAGCATAAGGTCAATATTTCCGACTCCTTGGCAGTCAGATTTCACCCCGTTCAGGATTAAAGCAAATCCAGAACTCCAGAACAATGAATAGAGCAGATGTCTGGTGCTTTTCTGGAGTTGAAGTGGTTCTGTGGAATTGTCTGGAAATTAAAAAATGTAAGAGCATAACATCTCCGAAGCACAAACATGGAATAAACAGCTTATTTAAAATGTCAGAGAGCGATTTCAAACCGAGCGGTGTATACGTAAATAACCACAAAACGCTCATCATTTAGGAAAGTAATGAAAGATTAGACTAAACAACTCCAGACACCTGGGGCACAAAAGTGTGGAATGAACTCACACAAATACACTTTTCCCAACCTCTGATGTTGATTTAGCCTTTACTAAAACCATTCTTCAGTCCTTTATGACTGCTGCTTTCAAACATGTTCACTTTTAGTGAGTCAGCAAGTGTGTATGTGAATGCATGGGAATGCTGCAGACTCTCTTACAACTATATTTTTCTCAACTATAGTACAAGTGAACCTAAAAGAATACTGATAGTTGAAGTTCAAGCACATTTTAACTACACACTTTAATGTATTAGTAAAAGTAATGAGTAAAAGTATAAATAGGCTACTAAGTATACTTGTGCTCAATAGATACAGTATACTTAGAAAACTTCATTGTAAATATAATTTAAATATACTTTAAATTATTTGACTTCTGCTGACAGAAAAATCTAAGTATAGTTCTGAGAAATAAAATTAGACAAAGTATATACTGTCTTATTAATAGTACACTTAAAACACTTTTTGGTAAGGGGTACATCATATAGACATACTAGTACCAACATTTTCAACTGAACGTCTCAGCATCTCTGACTCGCATGCACACCTCATCTTCAACTGTTCATCATTACTAGATTTGACGCTGCATGAATTGATGCTGTCAGAACAGAGGTCACAGAACATGATGTAATCCCAGAAATCTTACATGACAGCACAAATGTAACATTGATGTGAGCTTCAAAGCTCAAGATACAGATTACCTGATCCCTGAAGATCAATGACTGTCACATCTGTAGCTTCAGCTAAAGCTTAAAAAAGCCAGATACTGTCCACCTTCACCATTTATATCAATACACGCCTCCTCATCCAGAACTAGACCTGGTGACCTGATGTATGTGTGTTATTTTAAGAAGCTACATCTGTTTAACGCAAGGCACAAACGTGTAATTTTGCTATTCCAGCAATACCAAAAAATGATAGAGAATAATCTAGTGTATATACTGTATATATTCACTTACTCAGTCTTTATGTATATATTTTTTCCAAATGTAACAAAAGGAATATTGTAACAAACAAAATAAATAAAAGCTATGTTATATTTTAGCATCTTCAAAGTAGCCATTCCTAGCCTATATTTGCAGAAATGTTCTCTTAGTTTTATAATCCAGTTTATTGTGGTTTCACCCGGAGACAATATTCCCATCTGGTCTGGTCTCTTATTGGCTTTTGTTTTATAATGAAAGAATAACATTTTGTCGCCACAACAATATCTCCACATAACTAATTTCAAACATTCATATACATGACTTCAGATCAAAAGGTTTTAAAGATCATGAGAAACATTTCAGTCAAGTGACCCTTAACTTTTGACCGGTAGCGTGTGTGGTAGGCTTGGTTCACAATGTTTGGTTTCATATCCGATCTTCAGAACTGACTGTCAGTTTGCTGATAATCTGACTGCCTTGTTTTAGACAGTCTAGTCGATATCCGGTGTATCCACATGGGTTGCTATAGTAATGATGCATCAGCATGATGCTCAGAGACTTTCTCATACAACGTCTGAAAATAGCTGTCAGTGTGGACAGAAGGGATGAAACACTAAATCATGCCATCTCACCGCAGTCATGCATACACTGTGTCTGAAATCACTGATGCATTCACTACGCGATGAGTACCACATAGTGTTATATAAGAGGAAAGAGTGAATAAAAATATGTGTATTTACAGCGTATTATGCGCTTTATAAAACACCACATATGCCTTATGTCATGAAGGACAGAAAAAAATCTACCAAGATTTCAAACTTATGTGACCATGGACAACAAAAACAGTTTTAAGGGTCAATTTTTAAAAATAGCAGGCCTCTGCTAGGAAGAAACAGGTTTGTTTTAACGCTCTCTTTTGGCTTACCGCAGTAATGACGTTGTGGAGAATAGCCGAAGGCTGAAATTCTAATCTTTGTTAGCGATTTTGCTGCATCCACTCACAAAAATAAAGTTTTGATATATTTACGGTAGAAGCTTTACACAATATCTTCATGGAACATGATCTTTACTTACTATCCTAATGATTTTTTTTTTTAAAAATCAATAATTTTGACCCATACAAATGTTCTTGTTCTACATAAGACTGGTTTTGTGATCAAGGGTCACATATGGACAAAAACATTTTTGGCTGCTCAGGCTTCTAAAAAACAAATATGCAAAAATGGGGTTAGTTTTGTGGTCATAGTTCATCTGTAGTGAACAGCAGAAATAAACGAATATTTGTTTGCTAAATGTGTTTGTTATTTGGGTCTCTCTGGAAAGAGTGACAGAAGAAATATGTTCCTCTATACCTCATTCCACTCCATCTTGTCTATTTCCCTCCTTGTCTCATCTACAAAGAACAACACAAGCGACTTAGCCAACTTATAAACAATTCAGGTCACGTTTGACGTCAGAGCGAATCAACAGCAGTCACAATCATTCGGCTTATGTAACAATGCTAATGACAGATTCTCAACAGCTGGATTGACTCATTCACACAAGAGAGCAGAATGAGATCTGACACTGGGCCATGTGCAATCTGAGACTATTGATCTTCTTGTTGTATGTGATCTAATTATCAGCTGTTTCTATTTTACGCCTCGTTTCAATTCCATATGATATCACCAGCTTGCTTAAGTTATCAAAACAGAACAACCTGTGAACGATGTTGCGAATCAGACTTCTGGATCTTTTTAATGTAAGCTGTTTTTCCATCAAACGACACAACTACATTGCAAAAATGTATATGAATGAGTATGAAAATAATTTGTGAATTAAATTGAGCACTTTTAACGTAGAAAGAGACTTAGAAGCTCAGAGTAGGACGAGCGGAGTAAAAATATCTAATAAAATCTAGAAAATCTTATATCATTCAGGTTAATATTTTCCTATAATAAATTGGCCTGAGAAGACAAACTAGTCTAAATACGCTGTAGCTTCTCAGATCTTGTTTAAAGAAACTATTTTTACTGAAAAACAAGATAAAACACAGATTTCAAAATACAGATATAGCCTTTTTTCATCCAAAAGATACAGTTCATCCAAAAAATAAAAATTCTACCATTATTTATTCCCCCTCGTGTGTTTCAAAACCTGTAAATGATTCCATTATATGTAAAACACAAAAAAATAATATATTTTGCGAAATGTCCCTTTAATACTGCAACTTTTCCTATTGACACATCTCACCCTAAGGATTGTGGGTAGTGTTCTACTTCACAGGAAAATATCATTTTCTTTTTAACCACACTTTAATAAAACGGAGCTTCAATTTCTGCATACCATGACCTCAGAGCTCATGGTGGGTCTGTCTCGAGCAGTTTATACGTTTCTGCATCAAATTAATTTCTCTATTGAGATACTGAATGGCATTTTAACTTTGAGAGCTTGACTACTGGTCATGACTCAGCGTATCCTAAACCTGACATCTTAGATTAAAGCTTCAGTGGGAAAACAGCTACGCATCAAAGCATAAAATCAATGACATTGTCAGCCGCGTTGAGATTATGTTATATTACGACTAGCATCTAATGACTGTGTGTTCTCTGGAATCAATGCATCATTCTTAACAGACATCACAAAAACTGTAAGGGTAAAGATCCCAAGACACTTTAAATCAGTGCTGTGTGTGTTTCTGTACCATGCAACAGGGATAGATTTCTGTCATGGTGAGATGTACAGTAATGTACAGTAATGACTTTGAGGAGAGATACCAATAACCCTGATGTGTCAGCAGTTTTCTCTCACTGTTTTTCTCACCCGCGTCTTCTCTCGAGCCGTCCATCTCCTCTGGCCTTCCTCCCGTTTGGATTTGCGATTCAGTTTTGTTGAGTGATGCCATGTGGCTGGGTCACAATGTGGAGGACCTTCTCTCAAAGCCAAACACACATCTAGTCCTATGACATGCTGGACTCCATTTATACTGAGAAGCTACATCTGCTGTGAACCAATGGTTCACTTCACCGCTCGCCCGTCCCGTTACCAAAAAACTGGTTACATTTTTACAAAAGTTAAATTATCTTACAAGCCCAGCAGAAAACAGGCAACTTCGGCGTCGCGTTGAAAACATTTGTCCTTCATCTGGTAATAGCTACACCGATGTTTATCCTGGATTTCTGCCGTCGTTTGTCTCTAATTTGTCACATTTGCGCTTCACCGACGGAGATTCGCGCTCTGTCGGCTCTTGTGCACAATACGTTTGGTCTTCCATTGTATCAAAACTTCTTATAACAGAACGATCTATGCTTCAGCTAGATGACGACGACGACTCCTCCTTCTCTTCGTGCTATGACTAACTTACTTCTTCGTGGTCTTCAACTCAGTGATGACGCAGTTCTGCCTCTATGAATTACTAAATGCGCTCTGCGAGCTGTTTGTCCGTTTAGGGCTGCTGTAACCAAACATGGCCGCACAACATGGAAAACTCCACATATATAGGCCCGCGCCTATGTAGATAAAACTGGGTTATTCTAAGGTAATAAAAACATAACTGTTCATTACGTACGGTCTTTATACACCTCTGAAGAAACAGTTTTGTATGTTATATTGCATTTCTTTTAATAAATCATACAAAAAAATCAAGTATTGTTCCTTTAATAAAAAATGTTTTTAATTGGATAACTTTGACTGAATAATTAAAGCAGCACTAATGAATATTCGGGCTTCCCCATGTGGTTGATAAGCGCAATTGTCTTGGCAAAGCGCAAACTGGCGAATACAGAAAAGTTGTTTGGAAACCATATCGCACTTCTTCCACTGGCAGGGGATGGGCGGGGCTGTGTGTACCGACCCCAACACAGAACCTACAGAGTCTGGTTTTTGCCACTAGGAGGCTGCTCAGGTAAAGGTGAAGGTGAATACACGGAAGATGATAAAATATAACATGTTTTAATTTATTTTTCTTTTTTATAATTACAACATAATTCCCATAGTTCCCTTTGTTTTATTTCATATATTTGATGAGTTTATTATTATTCTAAAATGTGGAAAAAATATGAACACATAAGTGAATATGGGTCCCAAAACTTTTGACTGCTAGTGTATATTACATTGCAATTCTATGAATAGATCGTCCTTAATCTTTCACATTGCACCTTTCATATATATCAAAGTATTAAATTGCCACATTCAATAACTTTTGTATGATACTTCAAGATGATTTTAAGCTGCAATCTGTAACTCTTTTTGGCTAAAAATAAACATAAATGAGTAAATACATACATAATCAGTATTAAAAAACTTTTATGTATGGTCTGCCTGTAGGAAATCTGAAATACCTCAGCTACCGAACACAACCTCAAATCCTCTCGGATAACATGCTGTGCCAACTCCCTCAAACCTCACGAATCTCTACTGGAAAACACTTCATTCTCAGATTATACTGGAAAAATCATGGAGAGATAGAGGAAGAGAAAGAAGGGGGAGAGAAAGCTCTTAGACAGCAGGTCAGCCGTCAAACTCCAACAGGGTCATTTCCAGTGGATAAAACTGGAGAGATTGAATGCAAAAGTGTGTCATTTTTTTCTTTATAAATGATAAAACTGATAAAATGAGCTGAACACGCTGTGACACCGTGTCCAAACCAGATGCAACGTGATAAAATTCCACATCAGACGTGACATGACTAGCAGATGTGACAAATCAAACAAACTCATAGACTGCAGTTCCACACGTACATATAAAATAAGCACATAAACTGAAAAACCATTTAATATGATTAAAAATCGCAACAAACACACAATCTCTGTTATTAAATAAAGTGTTATTTGTATGTTTTTGTTTGTATTAGAAACGTATCATTGCGTATCATCGCCATGGCTGGTCAGGAACAAAAAATCTGATTTACATGGTAAAAGATATATTTTATTATGTGCTGTGGCGTGTCAGCTTAGTACATGGTGTTAGGCACAGAATGTAAACAGATTTCATCAGATAAAGAGGTGATAAACACATTCAAATGACACAAACTAAGCTTATTTTCTGCAGTGTTTCTGTAATATTTATTACAATACAAAGATAAAACAGATTTCTAGTTTTGTCTCTAATCACACACAGTCGCTGTGTGAGATTACAGTCTAGTGTTATCTTACTGTTAGCTAGTTCTCAGAGGAGAGATGGAGATAAATGTTTCACAGTGAGCTCTTAGCACATCTAAAAATACATCAATCTCATCCAATGAAATTTCTCACTCCTCCATGTCAGGGCCTGACTCCAAAAGATGACAACCAGAAATGATCAGCTTTAAATTATTTGTGATAAAATATCTGTAACCAAACCTCTATCAAACAATATGACAAGCTATTAAGAATCATTAAATGTTAGGGTGGTTGCTTGCTGGCCAAAGTCAGTCTGTATGATGTTCAGTTTCCTAGATATTTGAGGTCATTTCCATTTAAATCTAAGAAAAACGTAACATTTTTTATAATACGCCACGCAATAATCATGATTGAACACATGATTTAAAATCATATACGTTATGTCATATTTCTGTAGAACCCAAAAAGGAAAATTCACCCAAAAATGGAAATATAGTTATTTATTCACCCTTATGTCATTCTTTCTTCTGTGGAACACCAAAAAGAAGATATTTTGAGAAAAGTCTAGGTGGTTCTGTGCCCATACATTAAAAAGTCAGTGGAGGACAATGTTGTTTGGTTACCAACCTTCTTCAAAATATCTTCTTTTGAGTTCACAATTGGGTGAACTGAGGAGGTCACTGAAGTGTAATACTATGAGCAATAGTAATAGTACTGACTGACTTGCCTGTAAGAACCTCTGGTTCTGTGTGGCAAAAACTGGTTGTGGTTGTTGGCTTTTTGCATGAATACATAGGTGTCAGATTATAACAAAACCTTGACAGTCATATATTTTATAATGCTATGTGCACAAATACCAAGTATAATAGAAGTCAACTTAACAGTAAAATTATTAAAGACTGCCAACCCACAAATTGCAGGTTTACTCCCAAATAAGTGTGACCCACGAAACAGAACTATGAAAGTCCCTCTCTATCTCTATTGTAGCTGTCAGTTATCATTTAACCTCAGTTTGCCTCGGGGAGAACAGGCCCTGCCATTAGAACTGCTGCTTCACAATCTCTTCATTTGTCTAAAATGCCACGACAATTCTCATTACAGCCATAATAAATTATTACATGAGCCAAAAAAGCAGCAAACTAGATTGATGTCACATTACGAAATCATGGGTTGCATAACAGTTTTCTCAGCAAAATAACAATTTTACAGATACACACAATCTCTCTCTCTCTCTCTCTCTAGCTCAATGCAGGGCAGCTTTTGAAACAAATGAAACAAACCATGACTTTATGAGCTTGCTGTACAAGCTAACAGTTTCTCATAAGCTCCATTAGCGATTGTTATTACGTCAGAAGCTTCCATGATGGATGGGGTGAAATCTCTCTGCATTTCCCACACTTCACTACAGCTGCTCTGAACGCAGCCAAACTCAACACTCTCCCTCTCCGCTATAGCACCGCTGAACGCTCCCTGTCGTGAAACCGAGCACGGCCAGACTTTAATGAGACGCCCCACTGGGATTCACTTTTGGGAACAGAATGCTCACCAAAATCTCCCAAAATGCTCTTGCTGTACAACCTTGATCTAATTCTGGGGCATTTGGCACCCCGGATCTTTGATCTCTGTCTTTCTCTTCTACTCTCTTGGGTTGTTCCTCGTATCCTGGCCTATAGAAGATGCTCGGTCTCTAGGGGGTTAAATTTAGACAAATATTCTGTTAAAGTTCTGTTCTCTGTGTTCTGTATGGGCTGGTCAGGATCCAACATTCTCAGAAACATGGCTTTAATATAACTTCACAACATACGTCAGGAGTTATAATGTAATTTTGACATTGACATCGAGTTTGTTTTCAGCTGGGGATTGAATTCAATTTCTCAGCCAGCTCTCATCCAAATCATAATTTCAGAAATACAGCTGCTGCGGGTATGTTAGGTGTTGCCAACCCTCTTCTAAAAACCCTGAAGTGCTAGCAAACACGAACATGCAAAAAAACTTGGGTGCCACCAATTTAAAATAGCTTTCTATGAGAACGGCATCAAATTTGAGTCATTGTTTACAGTTAATCTTTTGCTCTGTTGGAGCTTAAAAATACTGTTTTATTATTATTGCTTTTACTTTTATTTAGACTTGTGTTTGATAAAAATGTGATACATTGCAACAGGTTTGACAACATTTATTGTGATGAAGCAATAGTGTCATGTGTCACAACACTGATCGTGATGGATTTAAAAACAAGAGGGTTTCTGCACAACACAAAAGAAGATATTTTGAAGAATGTTGTTAACTGGCATCCAGTCACTTGCATTGGTTTTGTGTCCATACAATAGAAGTAAATGGGTGCCACTGCTATTCGGTTACCAACACTCTTCAAAATATCTTCTTTTGTGTCATACAGGTTTGAAATGACAAGAGGGTGAGTAAATCATGACAGAATTTTCATTATGGTGGGCGGGACTATCACTTTATCTCAAAAGGATGTGAAAGGTTAATCTGCTGTTTATTTACATGTCATTCTTTAAGGCTGAAAGGAAGAAATAGAGAGACAGAAGAAAAGAGTGAGCAAGTGAAAGACAGAGATTCCACACGTGTACAGTATCCAACCAAAGAGTCTCTATGTTATGCATGTTTATCTGTGGTCCCTGCATACATGCTGTCTTGGAAAAGAGAAAGACACACTTGAAAGAAACTTCACAGCAATAATCAAACTCAGAGAGGGAACAAGTTAGATCATTCTGAAGTCTGAACTCATCAATATTTGTGAAAACTTGCAGCGTAAGGTTTTGGTCTTTCAAGATGAATCATCAAGGCTAGCTGTAACACGAAATGTGGTTGCGATTATACCGATTAAAACAATTTTCCAGAGTACGCCGTTCCCCCTCCGCCCTCAGAGTCAAGGTCAACAAATATTTCAATTACAATACTGTCAAAGCATTTAAGTGTTATAAAGCACAGCAGGTGTAGAAAAATCTAACAGATTTTTATTTACTTTTAAGCAAGCTTGGGTCCTTCAGTGTGAATTCAATTCAACTATCGCCTTGTTTACAGTCACCTTTACACCGGAAATCTGGATGACCCACGACACGACACAATGCTGAGCTGAGTGTTGCTCAACCCTTAAATCTGACAATTTCAACATGCCACATGTAGTCTTTATGTCGATATAGTTTCACAAACCCCTACATTTCAATCTATGAGATAAAAACAAACATATACATACAAAACCGTCCTTCAGATTATGGAAACTAAAGGATATGAATGTGACATCGCTATGGGGAGAATGTGAGAACTCTGTGTCTCCCTCTCTCTGTCTCAATCAATCAAAGATGTCATCATCTAAAGTTCACCTTGTCCCGTCCCTTCTACTGTCTCTCTCTCTCTCTCCCCTCTGCGAGGGTCACGCACCCTACGCTCACAGGAAGACTGAGAACTACATTACGCTGCATGTGTTACAATCCGAGTCAGTTATTTGTCATATTTAGTGCCTCGATAATTCAATAGGCCTAGCTCCGAAGTGCAGATTTTCATCACGGCGCTCTTCTGGTGCTATCTGATTTCAGAAGTACAATATTCTTCTCACATCCTGGGACACAGGCCAACATCTCTGCCTGTACACACATGCACTTCGATGTTTTACCAATTACCAAAAATCCCAAGAGTCTGGTCCACCTAAAACACAACAAATTACATTCAAAACAAATGCCTGTTAAGTGACCAACCCGGGTGAAAATATAAGCGTGATGGACCAGATCAGTATTGAACATCTCTAATCTGACGCTTTATTAAAAAGGTTAAACGGCACAAAACACAAACAGGAGATTCTTTTAAAAACATAGCACCACGAGAGCTCAAAAACCTTCTGTTTTCTCTGCTTAAGAGAACAGGAATGAAGCAATAATAGATCCAAATAAGAGTCTGAATATCAGCTCTCCGTTTCTCTCGTCTTCCTGTATTTGTATCCTCTCTAGCGGTTCCTCTGCCCTGCATGACATCAAACGCAATGTGAGGAGTTTCAGACTCCAGGGAGCAGATTACAACTTAATGCCTTCAATGTCTAGAGCATCAGTGCTATAAACGCTTCAGTCTGTGTGTTAGTGAGGAGGTAAATGTGTGCGAGTCTATAGGAATGCCGTATCTTTATCCCTTTTCATCTCACTATTGATTGAAGGATAAATGCAAACTCGGTGTGAAAGCGTGTGTGTGTGACCGCAACAAACATCTCAAATCAATGCATTTGTGTCAATAGACAAATCAATAGGAAAACACAATAAATATGCAGAACCACAACACACACACACATAAAATGACCTTAGCACAACAACACATGAAATATCTGCTCATGCAACTTATATATTACAATTTGTATATGAATTATATGATCTGCAGACACAGCTAGGGGGCGCTCCACTTCATCATTATCATCATCATCATGGTAAATGTGAATTGCGAAGCTACAAGTATAACAGTTTTTAAAGGGGTATTCTGTCATCATTTCTCATTTGCAGCCTGTATGACTCTCTTTCTTCTGCAAAACACAAAAGATGATATTTTGAAGAATGCCGGTAAACAAACACGTTGCTTCCATTTGACTACCTTCAAAATAGCTTCTATTGTGCTAAAGAAAGCCATACAGATGTGAAATTGCATGAGGGTTAGTAAATGATGACATTATTTTTTTATTTTGGGGTGAACTGTCCTTTAATGGTCTTTTGCAACATTTTTATCAACAAGATGGGAAATTACAACATTAACTGACCATTCATCTGAAGATCTGCTGGAGTAAATTCATGTGACATGTAGCATGTCAAAGACAAAGACCTTCACAAAGAGATGCTTTCTATCTCTCACTCAACCAGTTAGATGCTTTCAAACTGTTTTCTTCTTTCTTATAGAGTAAATAGCTTCTGATTTTTAAAGGCCTACTTTGGTTTGTGGAGTGTCCGACAACAGGTTTATGTTCATGGTGTAAAAACACTATTATTTCTTAATAATAAACAGTTTTTATTACTTCTTGACTGACTCTCAAATGATTCGTTTCACGATTCATCTCTCTAATCTCCGCCTTTCTGCTAGCCTAGTCTGATGTGATTGATTTAGCGTGTGTGTTCAAGTTATCGCGGGCAGGCGGGGACTATTTCTAGTGACGTAGATACACGGAGGTTAGAGAATCGGACTAGGTCCTTTATTTCAAACTAATAACTTTGTTTTTCGTTCACCTTCGGATTTACAATTTGGCACACTGCTTAGTTTCAAACACGGCAACATTACACACTGCATGAAATGTAATTTTGATGATCTTATGGAATGTACTCTTTAAAACAGTTTCGCATATGCTAAACACTTTTAAGCTTACAGTTACACAAGAGGAAAAACATACAAAGTAAATCAGGACAAATGGAAGTTGAAGCTCAGCACCAGGAATGCCAGCATCATAGATGTAATTCACCGGGCACAAACAAACTGAGAAAATGTACTGGAATGCACTGAAGGAATGTGCCAAACGCATTAAAGTAAATAAATCTAGCTTGCTTTCCCAAAATGCTGTGCAAACTAAAAACATTTGGACACAACTGACAAGAGTCATCCAGTTAGCGCTGAATCACACTAATCTAAAATGAGGTCAGTTCCAGATTATCCTTGTGTATTCTCATAAGATCACACACTGGTGCGGGTCGTTCGAGTTGTTTGGTCGATCGCAGGGTGTGCCACAGTTTGTTATGATGGAACCTCAATCCAGATCACCAAGGGAATATCATAACTAATTTATGAGACAAACAGAATGCTTGGGACTGATAGAAGACAGCTGCTTTTAAATGAGCTTTTGTGGGGTTGATAAAAACATAATAAACATAAACACACAAAAGCTCACAAATACAACCAGAGGCCGTAATGGGACCTTTGGTTAAATCTCAGTTGAGTCAGAGAGGGAGATGATGTTCAAATCCAGAATGTTCAAATCCATCCTTATGAATTTAAATGAAGTTTTTAAGACATTTCCCTTAAAAAAGTAAAGATATGCACACAGACGAAAGTCATTGGAATGAGATGAGGGAGCCTATAGGACAAATTCACTAACACCTCAATGGATTCTCCTAAACAGCAATGAGAATAACAAATGACTATTGCTTAAGCCTCCCATTTCTCTGGCAAGTAATTTCACATGTCTACAGTTTCCCCAAGAGTTTCAGAAGATATCTCAACAATGTCCCCCACTGGGTTCAGATTTGCCAAGATACCAAAGACTGCAAAAGGCAAACTTTTATTGCTCTCAACTTCATTGGTTTCTCCTGAAATTGCTTAGGGATATAAAAAATTAGATGAATTGTTACAATAGAATATGGAATTGCAAAATAAATGCAGATTTTATAGGTAAAATAATCTGGATTTGGGAAAAATTGATAAGGAATGTACATATTGAATAATTGAAATCATCAATAAATTAGACTTTTGTGACACTGCTGAGATCTCTTCTGAAACTCTAATGGAGACATTTATGGGATTTCTGAGAGGTTGTCTGGGATGTGAGACACATGAAAATTGAAAAGTTTCAATCTGCTCTCTAATCTAATCTCATGAATATCTATGAGAAATACTTGAGATATTAAAGAGATTACATCTGCAATTGTTTTTTTTAATGGGATTTCAACTCATTTAAATCTTACAAGACCTATTTTTCTAAGCTATGCTTTTTTTCCTTCATACAAAAATATCTTGAGACAAAGCTTTTTTAAAATGAACGGAGAACTCAGATTTTTAAGTTTCTTGAAAATGCAGCCTCTAAGATGTTTTCCTTTTAAAGTAAAGTAAATTTTTCCTTTTTCAAAAATTGAAGATATGGACCTATCTAAGGTATCACTGAATTGTAACAGGAGAAAATAGAAAGAGCAAGGAAAACAAGAAAATGGCTGAATCCAATAAAGCACATAAAAGTAGAATTTTTAGTTCAGATTTTCTGTCCAGACAGCTGACAACAGGCATGCAACTTTTATATTCACAAAAACCAAAATGAGATTCCTGCAGTTTTACGCATGAAAGGATAAGTATGTCAGCTCTTGAGTGCAGACCCAGAGAACATCTTGGCTAAAAAAAAGTGCAGTATAATTGCGGAACATTTCCTGGGGGAAACTCCTAACTCCGAAACAATTACTTTCAATTAAATCTCATTCTCTCTGTGAGAAGTTGCATGTGAATCGGGATGATGAAAAATTGGACACATCAGTCCCCGGACATTTAGAAGCCATGAGCGTTCCAAACACGGCCCACAGTTAATATGTCTGATTGAAGCGATGGCAGCGATGAATCAGTCTGATTAAATGTGTCTGGACGTGAAGTACGTGTTTATGAGGATAATAACTTTATCACTTTAATCTCTGCAGCTAACGTCCGATTTTCACCTCTATTAATCTACTAAATGGAGGATACTTTCTAATCATTAGGGAATACCGGCCGGGGATCAGATTGTGTGTCACACGCAAAGGATGATGGGTAAATAATACAAACAACCCAGTGAACCAAGGAGCGAGTGTGGTCAAATAATGAATTCACTGCTTCTATATGTATGTGGACAGCTCACTGCACACCCACCACCTTTAAGTCCAGCTTACTGTCAGAAGTCAAATCATTTCAACTTGCGTCTCAAAAATCAAACATGAAAACTCCTGCCCCCATGGGGTAACTAGATGAGAATCAACTCCACCCTGACACACATACACCCTGCAGCTTTTCGACTGTAAGTGTCCTAATATTCAGCAGGAAATCTCTGCATAGCCATGACATAACCAACAAAACAACTAAGTGACAACAAAAACACCCAACAATCACATGCAAAGATTTGACAAGTATGCCATATGAATAGAGACAAGACAACGTCTGTCCTTATTACTAGAAATGAGCAAAAATGAAATCCATAAATATTTAATTATTACTGTATATAATGTTTACAGTATATAGACGCACCCAAAGTAATACAGGTAAGGTGTGACAAAGAAATCACACACATAGACTTAAATAACAGATTGACTTAATAGACATAAATAAGACTTATATAACTTTTTTATAACTTCTAACAGTGTGTTGTTATACTCTTTTCTGTTTTAGTAAGCGCAATGAGACACGTGCATATAAACATTATACCTAATCTATATATAACGCAATAAAGCATTGCGCTCGAGTTTGTGTCCCTGTATCCAACGCCTCAACCACAAGTGTCATGCATGTTGAAAAAAAATCCTAAACCGTCTATAACACAATAAGATAAATAAACCGTTTCACTTACCGGACAGTTCGTTTGGCGGAACTCCGTGTGGACTGAACCCTTTGCTGATAAAGAACTGCCTGAGATCCGTGCATATTTTGGGTTTACTGTTCCCGAACACCGGTCCGGTAAGAGCGCTCAAAACCAGCAGCAAAAGAAACCCCATAATGGACAGAACAACAATGTGCAAAAAGTCAAATCCAAGGGTAAATGAAGCGCATCCACAGAGTTGAACTGCCGCTGAATCCGGTATGCCGCTCCGCAGACCTCAAAGCGCACTGGTTCGCCAAGCGCAGTTTCTTCCTATTCAAATGACAGCGACTTGAAATAAATCGACCAAAGTCCCGCTTTACCGGAGAGGTCAGTCCTATAAGAGAGAAGACAGGATAACGGAAATAAACGTGTGTTATGACAGCAGTGTGGAGCGCGCGTTGAGTGTCGGCTTTGCGCCTCAGCTGTACTGTGAGATGCGTCCTGCGCGCTCGCTGCCGGTCGAATGCGAAGTTGCGCGAGGCTGGCGAGAAAAGGCACCATCTGCAGGGCATCGGGTTCGTCTGCCGCCGCGATCCTCCACAGGATGTTACATCAAATCAGACCGCTAGCCAATGAAGAAGGCATTGCAATTCCCCCACAGGCTCGTTAAACAGTCTCTTCAGCATGATAGGATAAAGATCTCGGAGATTCCTTATGTAGAGGAAAATTCTGGGGTTTGAATAGGAGCTTATTTTGAGATGCAGTTAGCCAGGATTTGAGTCTGGTCTCAGATACACAATTCAAAGAAACGTTTTAAGAAATTTGCTCAGGATTTCTATCATGATATGGAATTAGTACGGGAATTTTCTTTAAGAAATTCAACAATTTAAAAAGGAGACGATGTACAACATACAAAACGCAATAGTAGCACACTTTGTGCGCATACATCACAGTTGTCTAAAGACCAAATTAAGTGCAATTAATAATTATTTTACATTTCTGACCCAATTTTGCGTTAAAACGTTTACCTACATGTACATGTATGCATTTGGAAGACGCTTTTATCAAAAGCAACTTAAAGTGCATTTAAAGGCATAGTTTACCCAAACGTTTTAAATGTGTCATCATTTGCTCACCTTTGAGCTGTTCCAAATCTGTACACATTTCTTTGTTCTGATGAACATAGAGAAAGATATTTGGAAGAATGCTTATAACCAAACAGTTCTTGGGCCCCATTGACTACCATAGTAGGGACAAAATACTTTATAATTTTTTTAGTTCTGTTGAACACAAAATCAGATATTTTGAAGAATGTAGGACAGCAAAAAGTTCTGGGGTACTTTTGACTACCACTGTCGTTTCTCCTATACTATGGCAGTCAATGGGATGAGTTACAAGCATTCGTCCAAAACTCTTTTTCTGTGTTCAACCAAACAAAGAAATGTATACAGGTTTGAAATAACTAGAGAGCGAGTAATTCATGACAGAATTTTAATTTTTGGTGAACTATCCCTTTAAGCTGTACATTTTTATTAGTATTATTAGTAGGCTATGTCTATACTTTTGGCATTAGATTTACATGTATGCATTTGGCAGATGCTTTCATCCAAATGTGGCGTACAGTGTATTCAATGTACATTTAATCGATATGTGTATTCATGGGGATTGAACCTATGACCTTTGTGATGCTAACACAACATTGAGTCACTCAGTTAATAAGCATAAGTGAAAATATTAATAATAATATAAAATATTTCTTAAATAGATTATTATGTCCATCAATACAATAAAATCCCCTTGTAGATGTAAAAGAACTGAAAGAAAATGTTTAAGATTGTAATATTTCAATACAACATGAACATTATTCTTCTAAATATTACCTAACAGGATCCTAAAAATCAAATAAGGTATAAAATGATATTCCCTCAGGATTTGTTTTGGCTAAGGGAAATATCTCCCGTTCTATCATGCACAAAATGCCTCTTAATAAACCAGCTGGGAAATTATATTGATATTTATTCAATTTTAATAAACAACAGGGTGGAAACCAGCCTTTTCATGTCATCTTGTAATGTAATTTTCTGTCACATTTATTACGGCCCCAGTTTGTCAACCCCTCTATGAACAGGCCAGATCTTGACATGTCTTAAAGAAGCAGTACATTTCTGAACAAGCCACAGCTCGCCTGTGACCCCACCCACACACACCACGAGTCGCTTTTTGACAGCCACAGTGTTTGAGTCATGTCTGAGGCCTGCAGTTTGACAAATATGACAGGAAACACTTCCGCACGCTGAGACCAGCCTCCGGGCTACGAACAAGAGACAGCGTTATATTAAAAAAGATAATCCAGAGAAAATGTATTTCTGTGAGGAGAATAAAGGAGAACTTTGAGGAAAAACAGTTGCTTACTTAAACTTGTGAGAAATAAATACAGTGCATTTCACAGACATTCGACTTACGTAAGAACTGAACGAAGCTGCCAGCCAGGGACATTTATATGAGTCACAGGTCTGCACGGGCGGCAGGTTGAAGCACAAACCCGGTCTATGCCCAAGACTGAGTCACAAAAGCTATGGCACCCTGAAATATAGAGCACAAGTCAAGTGAAGTCATTTTATAGTGCTTTACATACAGGAATGCAATGGCATTAGTGTAAGTGATGCAAAGAGAGAGACAACTTTTTTTAAACTAAATATTTGTTGAAAAACAAATAAGTATGTTTTGCAGTATTTTATGACTTCCTCCATCAAAATAAACTGTTTAAATAAAAAGATTTGCTAAAAGGAATCAGACAGCAATTCAACATTACAACTACAAGAAGGCTTCTATTAAATTCAGGCTCAATTTCACAGCATTACCTCATACAATAATCGAAAAACATTGGAAACAAAGCCAATGCTTTGATACAGTCGTATACAGCAGTCTGCACATCAACAATCCAGAGTTCAGCTTGATGACATTTCTGTGAACGAGAGAAACAAATTCATCTCATTTACAAAAGAATAGCAGAAGCGGTGCCATATTCCCTCCCAAAGACTCAGAGCTCATGTAAGCCGAGCTAAGCTACATTTCATGAAGCAGTTACTACCCAAAGGTCGAGATCTGGTGCATACTGGTCCTGACCCCCACACCCGTCTCTCTCTCTCTGTGTGTGTGTGCGTGGGCTTAGTAAGTCAAACCCATCAGAGAGCCAAAAGAACATTCGGCGGTCGGGGACCTGTATTCCGGTTAGGCTGGTCATGTGATCAAAGCTGCTTTGGGGATGGCTGACTCATCCCTGCCCACTTACTTGACCGGTCATCACAACACAGATGCACATGGATGTGGTGTCATCAAATGATGAGTTCCTGAAGAACACTAAACAAACTATTGCTGATTGCTGACCAGTAATTCTTGATAATGATAGTAATTGGAATATCTAAACAGCCTCATGTGGTCCAGAGAGACTCGTAAAAGGAAAACAAAAATAACAACAGATAGGGTGTGTTAAGACATTTTGTACCCTTAACAAATGAACAAATTCTGCACTAAGTGGTGCTAATGTAGGTCTTTGTCACCCACGCAAAAATCTTTAGAAAAGTGAAGCACACCTCTTCTCAACATGCATCACGATCTGTCAATGTTCATAGCTTAAACTGTCAGGACATGTTATGCATTTAAAGGATTAGCCCATCTTAAATGTCAGATTCTTGTCATTCGAATCACCCCCATGACACCCCAAATGTGTAGGAGTCATGCAACAAATGTAAATGCAGAGTGATGGAGAAAAGAAAATAGAAACAACACAAGAATGAACAAGTTACGACAATTGATAATAAGAAATCCAAATCCAACCTAATGGCTTTTGCATAGAGAAAATGGAAAAATCTAGTTCATTTCTACATTTGAAGCACTATATAATAACAACAATGTTTGAAATTCCCTCCAAAACACTTTATTACGCTGACACAGGAAGCAAGCTTGCTGACGTGGGGCAATGTGGTTAAACCCCCGTAGGGCCGGGCTGGTGTGGTGGCAGGTGGCGGAAGATCTGCTGTATGGGTTGTGCTGTAATAATTACACAAATAAGCTTCTCTGCCCATGTTTGCTCCAGACAGACTCATTCAAGTTTTATTGGACCTGACCATGAAAGAGCCTTTTGCTTAATGAGGAACAGGAGCTGTGTGTGTGTGTGTGTGTGTGTGTGCGTGCGTGCGTGCGTGCGTGCGTGTGTGTATGTGTGAGTTCATGGCACTACTGTGGTACGAATGTAAAACAATGAGAATCAAACTTAAACATAATCACGACGGCGACATTTAATAAATATGAATTCAAAAGCATGATGTTGCTGTTGGTTGTCCCTCTCTTTCCCTCCTTCTCTCTCTCTCAAACACACAGATCTGATTTACTGTATAAGTGAGGATATCTCACATACTTAAAAAAAAGGGATAGTTCACCCAAAAAATGAAAATTCTGTCATCATTTACTCAACCTCTTGTCAAAGATATTTGGAAGAATGTCAGATCTCAATGTCACACCAAACAGATCTCAAGCCCATTTACTGCCATAGTAGGAAAAATAAATACTATGAGAGTTAATGGGGGGTGAGATCTGTTTGGTTACTGACATTCTTCCAAATATCTTTCTTTGTGTTCAGCAGAACAAAGAAATGTATACAGGTTTGAAATGACAAGATGGCGAGTAAATGACGACAGAATTTTCATTTTTGGGTAAACTATCCCTTTTAACCCTGATATTCTTCCATGACTCCACCGCTAAACCAAACCTCATACACCTGTGGACATTATTTGACTTTAAGACAAACATATTTTGGCACATTTAAGAGTCTTTCTTGCAGTAAAATTATCATCTCAGTAGAATTTATAAATGTTTTGGTATATTTAAAGGACATTTTAAAGAATTTGGCCAAAACATGGTTTGAAGTGAAAAGATGTGACACAAAAAAATCATGACAATGTTAAAACACAATTTACCAAAACTAATCTAGACAGTGGGACGATATATGGGATGAGAAAGAGAGAGAGGTTTGTGTGCTTCTAGGCATGTTGGCATGGAAAAGCAAGTAATTACTGAGACAGAAACCACACTTCTATTCCACATTTCTGAGTGAAGGATGCAGACACACACACCACAAGAACCACTTTCAAAACGACTAAATGTAGCAAAGCTACTAAAAGCTCCATATAAAACTATTTGAAGGCCTGCTTAACATATTACACATACACAGATTTAAAATGCAGTCACTCCCGTAATGAACACTTGTCCATTGCCAATAGCTAACGGTACAATATCTAAATATGAAGCAATTGCCCTTTTGAGTGACTATCCTTTTAGAAAAAATCATTCAAATAAGCCACAATAAATTGACAATTCATTACCGTGGCGTTTCTGCCGGCATACGGGTCGGGCAGCGCTGCGAAGAAGAGAGTGGCGTGTGACATGAGTACCGCGAGAACAGACACCTCCGCATGCTCTCGAATCGTTCTCGCGGTGCTTTGATGTCACACATCAAACTATCTGCTCAGCACGGCATGAATTCGCATAGGCCCATAAAATAAAAAAGACGTGAAAGTTTAAATATGTCGAAAAAAGGAAATACATTTTGATAATGGACACAAGTTTTATTTAAAGAAACCTCTTCACACATCATTTCAATCATAATAGACCTATTTCACAGCATGACGTAGCCTACAAACCGGAAATAAGGTAAACGCTATTCCGGTCAATGCTCTAGCTTCATTCACTTTACAGAACAGTTGCGGAGGCTAGAAGCAGTTAGGCATGTAGCTAGCGTTCACTTTATGGTGATTTGTCTAACATATAGCCTATCTGATCATGATAATAAAGAAATCGCTCAAATCGCTTTTTCGTATCTCCCAGTAAACCATGAACAAAACATCTGCTACTGTCACTTTTGGTAAATAAACTGAATGCCTGTAAAAAAAAAAACAAGCTGAATAAATGAATGAATGGCTATGGCAGCAGTGCGACAGGAACGTTTTCCCTACTTCCTGTCTCTGTTGCCATATTGGTGAATTGCTTGTATTTGTATTTTTCATTTTGTATTTAGTTCATATAGCTATTTAGCAATACAAATGATAAGCCATGGATCCTGGATATTTTTTAATATATATATTTATTTATTTATATATTGCTATATTATTTATTATTTTTACAGAATGTTTAGGTGATTTCACTTATGTCATACTCCTATCTTAATGGATGACGTACAGCAAAAACACGAGGACACAAGATATATGCATATTGAGAAACAGCCATATACTTTGTTATTGCCAATTCAAAATAAAAGTTATTATATTTTTCATATTTCATTATTCCTTTTCCAGATGGCTGTTTTCATACAAGTTTGTTTGCTCATTTTTCCTCCCAAAGGACACAACATAAGGATCTCATAGATGCCATAGTATCACCTCCTGAGATATGAATAAAGGCAATCTGAGCAATCTGGATTATCATCAGTTATGAACATTGTTAATATTGGTAACAGATCTCACATTTTGTGAAACTAATGATAACATCTCTTCCTCTACATGCTTATACTCTTTTATACGACTATAAGCCAAGCTAAATCAAAACCCTTAAAAAGGAGTCTGTCAAAGCACTAAACATAAGTGTCATATACTGGTGCCTTTAAATATGGCCATTCCGAAGCTGTTGAGGCCTTTTGTTCTTAATCAAAAGGAAAAGGGCTTCATGGGAAAACTGTTCTCTCTACATCATAGCCAGGCGACACACACTCAAGATAAATCAACCACACACTCGGCAGAAACCAACATGCTTCAGGAAAGACTGAGCAAAGACCTGCCGCAAGCTAATGATCTCTGTAAAACAAAAGCTTGGCTGTCTGAAAGGGAATGCATTAAAGTTGGTTTTAAAGAGTGGCATGGCACAGGGATGCATGGCACGCTGAAACAGCCACATCAGTGTGCATAACTCTGCCAAAAATATTTAGTTAGTAGGTTTGTGTGAGGATAGGTTTGGGGTAGACGACAGAAAATATTATTAGCCCGGTATGAAAACAATGAAAGTGTATGAGATGTCCTCACTATAGTGAAACAGACTTGCATGTGAGATGCTCCAGGTAGAAGGGTTGATCTTTCTCAGTATCGATTGGAGGGCGTGTCTCGCCCTGAGGGGGGTTTTGGCTTCTGTGCCCCTCCATTCTTAAACAAACTAGATCGATAGGACCCCGAACCCCTTCTCTCTCTCTCTCTCTCTCTCTTAAACACACTCATGCATGCACACTCATGCACAATTCATCCAACTAACTAACTGCCTGTCTGTCCATCTCCAGTATTTTCTCCAGACACACTCTCTCTCTTTCTCATTCTCATTCTCATTTTGTGTTGGAATTTCTTTGCAATATCATCGACTCAAGAGCCGCAATGAGAGAAAGTAAAACAGAATGAAAGAGTGAGAGAAGCTGTGTTTCTTCTATGAAAGATCTCTTTCTCTCAGTTCTCTACAACTCTGTGTATACACTTGGCATTCTGTTGCGTTTAATGGGCTCTTTTGTACTGGGAGAACTGGGAAAATGTACAAAACTCCATTGGCTGGAACCACAGAGCACAGAATTACTGATATCTGATCCTTTTTGAACTGAAGTATAGAAGAGAATTCAGACCTTCAAAGACATCATGGAAGAAAGACTTGTGAGAGAATATCAAACATTGATTCATATTTGGCAAGTGACATTTAAAATAGAGCCCGTTCACTAGCCAAAGAACTGAAAGTAGGTTAATGGGTAAAATAAGTTCTTGAATTGTTTAGGGGTACCAGGAGATTATTCTGTTTGTAAAATATGTAACTATATGAGAGAAAAGTTCAGAGGAGGAAGAGCTTGAGAGGTGCTGGAGGGATTGTTGAGTTTGGGAAGCAGCAGGGATACTTTACAGTTATCAATCAAATAAATTTTTTATTCTGAGGAGAAAAATATTCCGTTGTCATGGCTTTTGTATAATACTGTATATGCTGCGTGGCTCTATGAGAGATTCATTTCTTTTATTAATTTCTTTTGGTATGACTTTTGACCAAAGCGTCTTAATAGGAAAAGTCATACACATTTCAGGCGACATCTGAGGTTGGGTCGATTAAACACGTTTTAATGACAAGCAAATAACTTGCAGATGGTGCATTTCAAACAGAATGCAGTTTGCATTTTTCATAAATCTGTGAATAGGAATAATGATTCTGTCACAGAAACATTATGAAATGTTATATACATTGTGATACTACAGTCTGACTTCACCATTTTTCATCATCATTTCATTCCAAATCTGTATGACTTTCTTTCGTCTGCAGAACACAAAAGAAGATATTTTAAAGAACATAGGCATTTGGATGGACCCAAACCACTGAGACATTTCTCAAAATATCTTCTTTTGTGTTGCACAGAAAAACCACACCCAGGATTTGGGTGGACTATCTCTTTAAACTTTCCTGTTCATAAGATAAATCACCTTTGTTAGAAATGTATTTCATGACACAAAATCACAGGCTTGAGACATATCTTTATATTATGCTGTATGTCTACTTTGGTAAGGGTAATACATCATTCATGTCACTGATGCTATCTTTATCACTTGTCCTATCCACAGAGCCCCCATCAGGTCCTAATGAGTCCATACTGAGCCGAAGAGATCTGGTACCTCCTGCACATTATTTACCATCTGCATGTCATTGAGTGATAACCGAACACAAAGACAATATAACACGCTTGCTGCTTCCTCTTTCTCTTCTGCAGTAGCTCCTCCAAAGCCTCGATCTGTTTTCATTTAATAAACCTCAGAATATCTTCACATTCCTGTGGGATGGACCTTTATTATCTGGATCTGGACACACATCACATCATAAGCCATGTTTATTTCCGTTGCTGCTCATACACTCAGAGTTAATACCATTCAGTCGTTACAGAGAGAGAGAGAGAGGAGAAAGAAACGAATGCTAGAGTCTGTGTGCATGTTTATATGGCCGTCTCTATATTATTCTACCTCCATCTAAATCTGCAGGTGTGCATTAGTCACAAACTCATACTCGCTGGTGAAGACCCAGAGGAAAATGTTATTGCTCAGATGTTTCCCCTTAATATTTCATCCAGAAATGAAAATTCTGTCGTCATCTACTCGTTTCAAACCTGTATGACACAAAAGGGAGCCACCGTTTTGCACTGTTGTGCACAATGACCTGTTATTCTTAAAGGGATAGTTCACCCCAAAAGGACATTTCTGTCATCATTCACTCACCCTCTTGTCATGTCAAACCTGTACGACTTTCTTCCTTCCGCAGAACACAAAAGAAGATATTCTGTAATCTATAATTCTATAATGTTGGTAACCAAACAAAGGCAGTACCCATTTACTTCTATTGTATGGAAACAAAACCAAGTCAACAGGGACCGCCAACAAATTTATGTAGTATTTATGTGTTTTGTATTTTCTGCTATACAATAACTGTGTGAGAAACAAACCAAAAGCACACTGTAAAAAAATGGAAATGTTCTGTCAGAAATAAACTGTAAAAAATAGTTTCTTCCTGTTTTCTCTATAATAAATGTGCGATCTTTTTCTGTAACTTGACAGTTTTAAAATTAAAATGTGAAAAAATGCTGTAAAAAACCTGGGTGCCAGAAATAAACCGCAAAATAAAATTACGTGTTTTTTTCACCTATTTTGAAAATTACATGAAAAGAATCTGTAAAACAACAGTACAATTCCATAAAATGTCCGTTTTTTTTTCATTATACGTGGAAAATCTGTGAAAAAAAATAACAGAAATATTCTGTAAAATAATGTTTTTTTTTACAGTAAGTAACTCTTTAAATCTTTAAATTCATGCTTAGGTTCCAAACATTGAAACTATTTTAACATACAGTAATACAGAGATATAAAAATGAATGTTTAGATCAATTGAATTTGGTAGAAATATGTAAAGATATGAATGTTGTGTCTCTATATTTGGACACTACGCATGTAAATTACTAAATAAGAAAACTACAAACAAATGCTTGGACTGCAGAAATCATGTGTTTGCTTTCCTTACGTCCAGGACATGACGGTTGAATAAACCTCTTCGTTTCTTATTCCAGCAGAGGATCCAAAACCGCGTCTGGATTCAGAATCATAAATACTCATTAGTAATGAAGTCAGAAAGCGGTAAGTTCAAGTCAAGCTCTCCAGGCCTGAGGTGCCACCTCACTGCGGTTCTGGACCACTTTTATTCTGTTACCGGCTTGGAATTAAAACACTGCTGACAAAATTATAAACAAAAACAGAGAAAGAACCTTTAGGTTCACATTTAGACTAATTATTTTAGCTCTGAAAGTTTAGCTTCTGTAAAGAGAACGAGAGAATGACAGACAGAAAAAAGGAGAGTGAGATATAAAAGAAGTAAGAAGGGACAGAAATAGAGGAAGAGAGAGACAGGAAAAGAGTCAAAGAAAAACTTTTTTTATAAAGATAAAAAGAGAGACAGACAGGAGCAGTGAGACAGAAAAGAGAAAGAGGCAGACAGGAATAGAGTGAAAGTGGAGCCTGGGAGAGACAGGAGCAGTCAGGAGGACACAGAGAAAGAGACGGACAGGAATAGAAGGACAGTGAATGTGCTCTTGTGTTTGGGTTCCTCAGCTGACAGAGCTTTGACTGCACGCAGAGAGAAATCACTATTTATGGCTTCCAGTTATACAAGCTGACTGTGTGTTTATGTTTCACCGCTGTCAGACCAATGACAGGTAACTCCAGTCTGCTGTGAGAAAGACATTACAAGAGGTAAAGAATGACAGATTTGATGATATGATGGTCAAAACGCATTTCACACATGATATCACAAAATGATATAATCCGAGACAAGGCAAACATTTTGTTCTGTCACTGTAAAAAATGTTGCTGTAGTTATGCAGCAGTAACTTACCGGATTTCTCCAATTTATTGCCAACAGTCTTGTAAAGTCTTTATCTTTACAGGAAAAAAAATTATAAAATAACAGCCTCATGCGAAGCATTCTGGGTACCAAAAATCCTCATCAACCTTTTTCTGGGTTTTTTCCCTGATTTTTGTTATGTTTAATGTTCATTTATTAAGCAAACTGCTGCCAGTAATACAGTAATTTCTACAGAATTCTGTGTACCTTTGTCTGTTGAGACTCTTGTATAAATGTTGGTTGTAGAAAAGTAAGTGGCAAATCAGCTGCAGTTGCAAATGTGTAATTCTAATAGCTGAACCTGACCCAAAAACTAAAAGAAAAAAGAACATTTATTTCACAAACGTTAATCTGTAGGACGTTCATTAAGAGCAGTGGTTCTAATGTTTAGGACATACAAACCCATGCTAACTTTAGCACCTGTAGAAAGAAAGGAACCCCTGGGGTAAAATGGGGTACAGGATCGGTTTCTAATATTCTTATAAGCAGCAGCTCTAGAGGAAAAGTCAGGAAGACCCTCCAACACATTCGATTGCATTACTGTCTGTGTGTCTCTCTCTCTCTCTCTCTCTCTCTCTCTCTCTCTCTCTCTCTCTCTCTCTCTCTCTCTCTCTCTCTCTCTCTCTCTCTCTCTCTCTCTCTCTCTGTGCTATTTAAAGGTGAAGTGCTGGCTGGGCAGTTGTGTTGGCTCCTGTAGTTGCTATATTGGCTTTAGACTGAGCCGTCAGTGTTACCGACTGAAGAGAGACACAGAAATAACTGCATTCCTGCACACTGAGGCACAGAAAGATTCCACAGTGAGTTTCACATGGAAATTCATCCTATAGGCAGCATCCTAACAGAAAAATATGAAAAAATATTCTCAAATACTGTCATTTAAAGGAACAGTTCACCCAAAAATGAAAATTCTGTCTTCATTTACTCATCCTCAAGTTGTTCCAAATTCTTGTTCCATTTCTTTTTTCTAAAGAACACAGAGAAAGATATTTGGAAGAATGCTCGTAACCAAAAAGTTCTTGGAGCCCATTAACTACCATATTAAGAAAACATTACTTTGTTCTGTTGAACACAAAAGAAGATATTTTGAAGAATGTAGGAAAGCAAACAGTTCTGGCAAACTTTTGACTACCATTGTCATTTTTCCTACTATGGTAGTCAATGGTGGCCAAGAACTGTTTGTTTACAAGCATTCTTCCAAAACATTCCATCATGAAAGGATACCGTAACCTCTGAGATGAATCGTAAAGTAGACATATGACTTAAGTGCTTTAGGTTAGCTTTTTGCAAGGTTGGCTGTATCGACCAAATACCAAAAATATATTTTTAGATTTGGACACTAAGGTCTCTGCTAAAGTCTAAACAATTGAACCAAATCTGTTTATTTATTACTTTGAAAGTTAAACCAAATATGAAGATTTGATGGAGAGTTTAATAAATATTGCAACAAGCACATACTCAATAAAAATGTCTTTACTGTCACAGGTTTGTGAAACAAGCAGAGAATTACTTTATTAATGTTTTCATATGCGCTGTGTATATCTGACAGATCTTCAGTAGCTTCATGAGCTGAGCTGTATTCATTCAATGGTACCAACACAACAAACAAACTGTAATCCAATTCACTTCTCAGCCATTAAAAGAAACAACAGTTGTACTGCATGGACGTCAAAAAAGTGAATTTAAATGTGCATATATCCAGTGTGCGAATTACACAGTTTTAGGGGGCATCTGTTTTTTTAAGATGTTCTATAGGGGCATTAAAGTTAGTAGGAACAATTCTGTCATCATTTACTCACCCTCAAAATGTCCCAAGTCTGTATACATTTCTTTGTTCAAATGAACACAAAATAATATTTTGAAGAATGTAGGAAAGCAAACAATTTTGGGGTACTTTTGACTACCATTGTAATTTGTCCATCACCCTGTTTTCATGCGCATTTTGAGGTTTCGCATCAGAAATGAGTGATTTAAACTCCAAATTTCGAAATAAAAATGTTAATTCGCAAAAATGTGAATTTTTATTGGTGGACTGTCTTTTTAAAGACTTGTTGATGATACACAAGTTATAAAAATGACAATATTGATGCTTGATTGATGTACTTTCTGAATATGTACCATGTAAAACTTGCTATGCTTTTGGGACACCTACATTTGTGACAAGCAAAAAGTAGGCCCTCTGGACATATTGTAAGCTAACTTTTGTTAAAAAAAAAATGCTGTTAAAACTCTACTTTGCATCAAGGATAAGAATGTCCCTTACTTAAATCACTGTAATACATGGCCTCTCAAAGCTTATTGCTTAAAATGTAGTCAAAAGTCCCCATTTGTTTTGACATCCTTGTACTGTAATTCACACCCTGGTTGAATCTGCTATTTTTTAGTTTTTTGTTAATGTTTACGAAAGCATGAAGATTTGAGTTCATATAAAACATCACAGAATTAATTTCTTATAGATATGAGAAATGAAAATGTAGTAAATCATGTGCAATCATGAACAACAAATACATAAAAAAACAGCTTTACATTAAAAAGGTTTACAGACATGACCATCTTTGCTTCCGCATAAGAACTGAATCAATGTTTTTTAATACTGACTCTTAAATGTCGACATATAACAGGCAATAGAAATGTTTTTTTTTCATGTTGCTAAGAACAGACCGCTAAAGAAGCTATTATAGAAAATATTTGGTATCTCTAAACCTCTTGCATTGCTTTGCTTTAAGTTCAGTATTTATAAAAGAAAAGCATTCTGCATATCTGTAGGGCTTTAAATGCCCTTTTTTGCATTTTTACTTTCTTTCCATCACACATTATAGAACATTCAAAGAAAAACCTGTACCACATATCTGCTCGAAATTAGTTTTAAACTCGAGTAAAGTAAGTTTAGTGCAACGTCATACATTTTTTGATCAAATTTGCAAAACTCTTGACAGGGTGAACGCAACATTCATGCAATCCGTAACTTTATTTCCTTTATATCACAATCTTCGTTTGAAATATACAATTGCAGGTTACTTTATAACTTTTATTTACGTGGGCTGAAGTCAAATTATGTCATTTCCCACAAAATTGTACCTGTATACCAAATGAATACCGATTTATGTCACGTGTATTTGCAAATTTATGTGATGGATTTTAGCGAGAGCTGTCGCGATCTTCCAAAACTGCTTGTGTAATACTTTAGTTAAACATTCGTTGTCCTATAAATTCCAAACTACTCCAGTATTTACATACTACAATGTGCATAACATTCATAGTTCTGTTTCATTCAATAACATTATATCTGTGAGTGATGGTAACGTTCCTCGCTGATCTCCGTGCAGCCAGTATGGATGTATTTTCTGTGCTGTCATCTGATCGTGAGCGATGTTTTCACAGATGCGGATTTCTTCATGCATTCCACAGCCCCAGATAGATGGAGACAGTCATAGTAACAGTTTTGTATTGATATATGAAACTAAACAGGACTGTTAGTCTCTTTGCACGAGTCGTCCGTAAAACAGGGCCGTTACAGAAGCCTGGTTAACGTAATAAAAAATGGGAATTTTCAGGGCACGTGGTGATGAATCTCGCAAAATGTGTGGGTCACATTTTAGCCCAACGACAAAAGAAATAAACTGGGACTTTTATTTTGCAAAACAAAAATGTAGCCTTGAGCTGATTCTCAGTAGCTTACAGTAATAAAATTATGAATTATTCTTTTTTTGATCATTTGATCATCATGATCATTTAGGTACATTTGTATCAAGTAAAGCTTAAAACCCAAAAAAGTAAATTAAAATGCTATTTACAGTATACAAAAACGCTCTCCCACTAGACGCGTTTCCATTACAGATTTATGCAGAACTTTTGCGATATTTTGTAATTTGACCAACCTCAAAAATGTGGGCATTTACATTTATGCATTTGGCAGACGGTTTTATAAGCGACTAACACTGCATTATACATTATACTTTTTTGGGTTTCTGGATATGTGAAATCTCCTGGGATCGAACCCATGACCTTGGAGTTGCTTACGCCATGCTCTAACCACTGAGCAACAGGAAAGCTATTGGTATTGTTTTTGGTATTGCTTTGAAAAATCGTTTTTGGTTCATGCAGATTTGATCAAATATGTCACAGATATGATAACCTGAGGTTCAATGAGTGAGTAACAGTTTTGAGAATGAAAGCGTGATGAATTTGCATGAACAATGTGGGGGGTGAAAATATGACCCAGACATTTCTTTGGAGATTCACCTGTTTGTGCATGTGATGTTTATGTGTGTCTTTGGGGGTCTTTCAGATAAAGCAGCACTGTAACCACAGGCCGACGATGATGACGATGACGCTGGCCATTGAAAGAGAGGCATCAGATGCAGGCTTTTTCCGGACCATGGGCGACTCGTTGCCCGGGACATTCACTGTGTCTTTGGATGATTCGGCTTCCATGAGAGCTGGAAAGAGAGAGAAGTGAATCAAATAGAGCTGGAAATTCATCGTCCATGCAAAAAACAACAACAGCAAAAGCACATACAGTGCAACTGCATGGAGACTCATGGCTGCTCTGTTGATGTAACAGTTTCTTTTCTCCAAACCACTCTATGGGCCAATCATGTATAAATCTGACAAACGGGGGTGTAACGCAACATCATCATCCATCTTTGCGTGCGTGTGTGACAAAACCGTACCTTTAAATCACATTTAAACCCTTCCATTACCCAGAATTCCTCAGTGCTGCTGACTTCAGCACTTCCTTGCTCTATCCTGGCTGGATGAAATGTTTTGTAGTTCTGTAATATCTATTTCTTACATCCCACCATCACCTCGGCCCTTTCTTCCGTGACCTTTACATTAATCTCCCGCTTTATCATTAGTCTCCGTCTTTCTCGGCTTTACTCGCTTTTATGACCTTGTAGCTATGTGTTTTCCTCTCCTCGTGCTTCCTCAGCTTTGGATCGAAGTGAATTATCCGTGCTGCGTGTGTGTCCCATGTGTCTTAACAGTGGATTAACAGAGATTATGTTCAAGTAAGGCGTAATGGCGGTTTTGAGGGCAAAGTACACATCACACATGATGGATTTACACAAAAAGAAAAACCGATCAGGAGGAGATGATCCGCACACAGCTATAATGTAAAAACACAATGAATTCATTGTATTGAACGTTTATGCACTTACAGGTACAGTACACCCAAAAAGAAAAATTATTATCATCTACTTTTTGAGTAGTAAACACACGTTTCTGGCCATCAAATTGTGACATCACAATATCTGAAATCCCAGAGAATCTGCGTCCTAATGCTTTTGTTGTTTTTCCAAACAATAGACAATGAACAGACTATCCAGCTGAGAATAAAAGTGATTGTTCTGGAGGAGGTCATGCGTGTTTGGAGAGGTGTGGATGACACCATAGAGCTTTTAGGTTTTAAGACAGCAAACCATTGTGAGACTATCATGAGTCTCTGAGGTCTTTGGAATGCAAGGTTTTCCCTGTACTCATAAATTCAGACAACATGATCATGCATTGTATTTAATCTCGGTTGACTTGAAATCACCGAATCAACCCTAAAAAACAATTCTCCCACATAAGCAAACGCACATTTCTTTAAAAAAATGTTCTTTGCTGGCTGATGAACTGTCAGTATAATGTGTGGGATGGAAAACAACCTTGAGGCCAAAAACAGACCTGCTCTCTTTAGCGGCCACAGGACGGAGAACAAGCTCGGCCTCTGTCAAAACTCTCTTACATGGTAATAAAGTTATCAAGTCCACAATCATTACTCTGAATAACAGCAATGATGTCTGAGAGTATAATAGCCGTCATCCAAAGTGATTATAGGCTGAGTCACCAACTCTGAAATTTCTGAAATATTCTCACAGAGCTGTTTGCGTCTAACGCTCAAGTTTAGCGTTCAGGTTCACAGGTTCCACACCGTGAACCAAAACGCTGTTGGGGATAGACTGATCTGGTGTGGGAGAAGCTGTTGTCTTAGCGTGTGTGTGTGTGTGTGTGTGTGTGTGTGTGTGTGTGTGTGTGTGTGTCTGCTGAGTGTTGGAGAAGGTGTCGGGTAAAACTTGCCAATTAGTCACCAATTAGCAGAAAACCCACACAAAACGTCACAGTAAGAGGTTTAGATTTATGCTATGAAAAAGTCAGAGCTTTTAGGAGATATATATATAAACATGTTTGTTAGTGTTGTGAAAGCTACCTTTAAACTGTTTTGAGGCTCCAGGCGAAACATACTTACAGTGCATAAGTTATTTTTAGACACATTACAAAAATTAGATAACAGAATTAATGCTACATAAAGGGGCAACGTTTCATAATAAATAACTATCTGATTATATAATTTTAGTAAATTATTAAGGCAATTACATGACAGAAGAGCCTATAAATGGTGCATATAAATGTTAACAGTGCAAACACATTTTAACACTTAAAATATTATGTGAGCGCTGCATAGGGCTGGACGATATATTCTTGATATTAGAGATGTTATCAAGATTATTGGTTGGTAATATACAATTACATATACAGTGGCAAGAAAAAGTATGTGAACCTTTTGAAATTTCATGGTTTTCTGAATAAATTTGTCATAAAATGAGATTTGATCTTCATCTAAGTCAAGGGTATTGACAAACATAATGTGTCTAAAAATAATTCTGATCTTTCATGTCTTTATTGAGAACAACCAAAACCTCATAGTGCTTGTGGAAAAAGTATGTGAACCCTTGAGTTAATGACCTCAAAAAAAGCTATAACTTTCAAAGCTATAAACAATAACTTTCCAAAGAAAATCAACTTTTTTATCACTTTAGAGTCAACTGGAACAACATTGGGATACAAATCGATCGTCACATTACAAAGATATCAAGATGTCATATTGAATATACATTACCCATCGCTTGAACACAGACACATTGTAAACTATGTAAACTATGAGTACAACCGTAAAATAATGGTATTATTGCAAGTCTTACAACAGAGCTAAATATACTTTAGATACATTATGAAGTCAAAAGAGAATTTGCAATATCATGGATGGCACAGTTAGCTTGGGAAAAATAGTCTTCACGATTTTAGTCTGACTAATACATTAAAGGCCCTAAACCTGATGTCAGCAGACTCCCAGTGAGCAACTGGCAAACAGTGACAAGGAACCAAAACTCCATTATATAGAAATGGAGAACAACATTAATACAATGTGGTTGCTATGGCATTGCTATGGTACAGTATATATACAAGTCATATTTATATTAAACCCAACACTAACTTTTCTACAAACAAGATACCCCACATGGTCTCCTATAAACATATATAAATATCTTATTCAATATCAGTGTATTCATACTTGAATCAGTTCACTGCATAAGAGAGAGACTTCAAAAAGATCAGCTTTCAGGGCTTGTCAAATATCTTTTGGGCTCTCGTACCAGCTAAATCTTTGCAAGTTTGCAAATATAAAGTGTGAAAAACTGACTACATTACGTTTTTCCTCTTTCACTTTCTTCTGTAGAGTTTAAAAGAGACTCTGGAGATCTAAGAATAGTTTGTTTTTTACACCTTACTGTATGTGTGAAAGAAACACAGAATACTGCATTCTGAACTCGTATGTCTGCTTCCATATAAAAGATGAACAGTAGTTATTGAAGCATGTCATATGTATTGTGTGTTATCAACGATAAACTTGAAACTGAATCTCGTGTGTGTCTTTTCCGATCCATCCTTCAGCACTGAAGGTTCTCCCTCTTGCATTTCAACAGTCACAGAAGTCAGTAGATCATTTAATAATCTAACCACTACTTATTGGAAAATACAGCATGGTCCTTGAAAATCCACAGTATTTTAAACAGCTGGGCTACTGAAAATGTAGTTAAATTAACAGCATGGAAGATACTCCCAACACTGACATTTTAATGTGAATGCGTCTCTGAGTAAAAGATACTGCATGAACATATGTGACGGTTTATCAATGAATATTTTAGCAGTGCAGCAGCTCTCTGGATTGCTGTTTATTGCTCTTAATCCTGTGCTTGTTTATCTTACAAAGCTCATAAACTGGGGACTAAAAATAGCTGCACCATTTACAATATGACCAAAATAGACTCAGACCAAGCAGAGACGAGCAGAACCTCAAACCTCTGGAGAGTGTGCTCTGCTTGCAGTGGAAAAGCTCTCAAACGCGTCTTTAAAAGCTTCATAATAACAAGACAAAAACTCAAACACCTGCCAGTGCCCTTCGGAAGCTGCAGTCTGCAGTCACCAAGCCAGCGTTCTGGAGGACGTTGGTACTTTCATGACTCAGACTGGGTGGAAACGTGTGTTACAGATGGGAAAGAGGAACAGTATCCACCACTTCTCACACACACACGCACGCACGCACAGACAAACTTCATTTATGCAGATATATTTTCATTTATATTTATCTGTCTAATACTGCTGTCTCCAGGCCTATGTGCAGTAAAGTTTGTAATATTTGCATACTGGTCTCCTGAATTATGATTACATCTTAAATCATATGTGCCTTTATACACACACCAAGTATTTAGGCATTTAGCAGACACTTTAATCCAAAGTGATCTACAATATAATACATTTTTATTTTATTTCACAGTTATTTGAATGACTTGCAAGCACTGGACTTTTTATAAGAAATCAAATGAAGCGCCAATTTGAGTTACTTAAGTCATAGTCTTAAGTGTGCATATATAACCCCAGAGAATGTTTAAAGCAGCTCTCTGTTGCTTTTTCTTGAAAAATTACCTCCTTCTAGCCATCATGTTTAAAGTTCAGCTTCTGTACACTAAAGCGAGCTGTACTGAGCCTGGTCAAGCATTCAGGCGATCAATAAAACTGCGTCCCTGAAGGGCCCCAAATTATCTCAAGACATGGTGGAGAGCGGTCATGAGAACAGAGCATACAAACTAGTGACTATATTCTCAAGCAGAATCAAACATACCCATATTTTTATTATTCAGAACTGAAGCTATTGCATAATCTACTGTATAAAACACTAAAGGACTATTCCAGGCCATTTGTTTAACACTATCGACAGCACCCGTATCAGAAAATTATGCAATTATTGTGAGAATTATACATTATTTCAGAAGAATATCATAATGTAATTACAATGGCAAACTAAAAATGTGCAACTTTTAGACTATTTTGACAATCTCCACCTATTTCAATGCTTGGCAAGCTCAAGTTTTCACAATGTCACAAATTATTTTTAGACATTTTCCATATTCTACTATTTCACTTGTTACTTTTTTTGTACATTACGCAGATCATAAATCATTGAGGACTCAGTTGACAAATGTAAACGTTATTGTGCGTTTTATCCAGAAAAATGCAGCTTCCCTGTTTCCTTTCAATCCAACATGACAGAGCCAATGACATACGATTCAGCAGTCAATGTAATCTATGTATATCTAAAGTGCAACCTACATTCACAGCAATTGCAACACTATCGCAACCAGATATTCATCCACATAGGAAAGTAGTCACACCTCAACACAACAATCTAAACAACTTCACAGCTCGCGTATCAGTTTTACTGAAGCGCTCGGATGCTTTAAAAACACAAGCATTCACAATTCAACTTCTAAACCCTGTGTTTGAGTCGGGATTAGATGAATAAATCATTAAGCACAATAACAGAAGACTCAATGACATGAGGTTTTCCATCAGTGACTGTTCTTACGTGCCGTAATGAGCGTATTTCACACGGATCTGTTTATTCGGCTCTCACACCGCATCCACGGTGACCATTTAAATAGGAGGTTGACCTTTTGTTGCCTGGCAATCCACCTTTAAAGAGAGACCGCCTCCTCTCTCTGATAAAGAGCATTCGGGAACGACTTCATAAAGGCCAAAGAGAGAGAGAGAGAGAAAGAGACTGAATGAATTAAGACTATAAAGAAAATGTGACATGGATAAAACTAATTCAGTCCTTTTTATTCTATTTTATTCAATTATTCAAAGTTGTTTAAAGTAATGATGTCCAATTGAGTTGTTTGTATATATGCCACAGATATTTTGCTTCACAATTCAGAATCAGACATCAAACCAGCAGATACGCATTTAGCGCGAGCGAGAGAGAAATGTTGTGTTCATGATGGCTTCTGTAAATGCAGGCAGCCCCAGTCCTCTCCACAGGGATGTGGTCAGTCTCGGTCATTGCTCTGTGGAGGAGTACAGCACCACAACCAGAGGTCACCAAAACAACACCCACACAAGAGTGGCCTGACTTCAGAGCATTTTGTGATGTTTGCCAGTTTCCAACAAACAGGCCTGGGAGCACAGGATATGACCAAACATGAGATGTGTCAAAAATACATAAGTCCAACCCTTCACCCAGCATGAGTCAAACTAATGGGCTCTGTGTACTGGACATCTCTATGGAGGAGGTGGGAGTGTGTTTGTACATAATGTTTTGTGGTGCACTGTGTAGGGGAAGACGCTTAAAAATATAGTTTTAACCTTATGATGACAATCAAATTCCAGGGAGGCGTCTCATTACGTTAACACTTCGTAAACACCCCACTAAAGACCTCAGATTTAGACAGCAATGACGACAGCTCCAGCGAAAGTGAGAGGAATAAGTGCGAGACACAGAAAGCAGCACAATATGTGTCTTCCTGTGCCAATGTTTGCATCACATGCAGCTGCTTGTATCATTTATAATACTTCCTCAATCTGTTTTATTTGACTTTTTTTGTATTTATATTTCACTTTTTGTGACAAACTTTTTGCCATATTTGTCTTGTTTATATACAGCCACGGAAAAAAACAAGAGACCATTTCAAAGACCATGTTCAGTTTACTGTATATATTATTTTTATTATATTCTGTGAACTACTAAGAACATTTCTCCCACATTTCAATCAACAATATTGTTTGTATTTGCATTTACTTGCAAAAAATGAAAACTTGAGAAACAGGTCAAAATAACAGAAAAGATGTTCTGTATTTTTTCAGACCTCAAATGCTGCAAAGAAAAGTTCATATTCACTTTTAAGCAACATTTTAACAATTATATTTCTACATGTATTTAGCAGAAGTTCACACTTTTTTTTATGTGATAACCTTGATTTTAGAACTTTGTTTTGTCTTTCACATTGCTGTTGGATGACTTTGTCACTCCTGAGGTTCAATTTTGTTGAAATTCAACAGACACCGGACTAAAATGACCACAATACAATTAGAAATTATGATTTAATGAAAATTTGGAATGGTCTTTTATTTTTTTCTGCAACTGTATTTAACAATCGCATATACATCTTACTTTTTATTTTATATAGATACTATTTGCATTACTTATACACAGTTCAGCTGCAAATGTTCTGGCAATACAAATGTCAGCCATCAAAGCACAATTAAATAGAAAATTATATTGAAACTGAAAGTTTCAGATATACACAGATAAAATGGTGGTTTATAAAGAACATATATAAGTAACGTAGATAGTCTAGTATCACTCAAAGTAATCTCCATGATGCCATAGGATGCTGTGGGTGGTTACCAGGGCGTTGCTATGCAGTTGCTAAAGTGTTCTATGGACTACTGAGTGGTTCCAGATCTGTCACTTACATGCCACATAAACATTGTTCTTTGTGGAACACTTGCGTCCAAACGTTTGCATTTAAAAACATGTTTCTGTGTAAACTGAGAGTACCCTACATGTGAAAGGCATCAGTCTGTGCGCATTTGTGCGCCGAGAGAAAGTCTAAGTCATTTTTCTCATTGTTTTTTCACCATGATCCACAAGTTTTGAAAAGATGCTGCACAGCTGCAGCGTCTGTCTGAAAGGGAACATTCCGGAACGTTCAGAGCTGTGTACAGGATATGATCAGCTCTCGCCCGCCTTACTGGGATTATGTCCCGATCCCTCAGATTACACCCGGGACTCTGACTCCTGCACGCACTTACCTTTCAACTACATACAAGAATAATACAGAGCGGGAGAGAGATGATAATGGATAATGTGACGGTAAAGGATGAAATTAATACTGTTAACTTACTGTTGCCCGGTCTGCTTGATAAATGTGCACCCAGTAAGGATGAGAATATTGGTACTACTAGCAATTTCCCCCCAACATCTGCTGTATCTGAGATGAACAGAAGAGAGCCAACAGGTCCTGAGACCATCTTAAACACTTTCTTAAAAGAATAGTTACAATTATTATCGGTTCATACCCGTCACTAAAAACCAGTACGATATTTTGCAGAACAGTTCTCTCTCAAACAACAAAAACTACCATTGACCAATAGTTTCCAAACCATGTACAATAAAAGTAGTTTGTAGGACTACATACAAAGTCATATTTTTAAGAAAGAAAAAGTCATTATTTGCAGAAAACATTCCCTTCCACCATCTTACAAATCTCATTTGCGATGAAAAGCATGTATAAGGTGCAAATCATTTTTATCTATGGGCAATTCCATGCAAATGTCAACCGTTTTTACCAAAGGTTTTTTATATAGTGTGAGCACATGTGTCAACATGTGGTGGTTCATATATCAATGTGAGGTCTGAAAGTTTTTAAAGCTTTTTATATTCAGTGCATGATTTTCCATAGTCTGGTACGTGCTATTTTTAGTATTGTCACATCCATAACGGTACATATTCCTTAATGAATAGACACATGAACATTTTAATAAAGTAACTATTTCATGTTCTATTTAGACACATCTCTTCTCCATTTGTTGGGTATTATTGCTTCAGGTTTGTGCATTTTAATTGACAGAAATCCTACGAAGTATATTGTCTCTGAAAAACGTCACATTCATAACACGTTTATTTCCCTTTTTTAAAATAGAAAGCTCATGCTCTGCTATTTTTCAGAGGTTTAGACTCTATCAAGAAGGGTTTAATAAAACAGATGGTTTAATATATTGCCAACAAATACATTGACATCCATAACGCTAGAATTGCGCATACAGAATATATCGAACATGTCACTGTTATGTGTTTGTGCCTAATATTTACTTTAAAGTAGCATTCATTCATATTTTTCATGTATTATGTACTTGTTATATTTTGCCTCTTTTATAATTGACCCCAGGAGAGGTAGATATTTTTAGTGAGTGCCCACATTCTATTCATTAGGGTGCATGATTCGCCCCATCCAAAAACTTTAGTCACTTTCCATCTAAAATACACGACACAGACCGAACCAGACTTCACGTAAGTGCCAATGAGATTTGAGAGCCACAGCACACAGCCGGCTTGGAAGCGGATCACAACCACTTCACATTACCACGCAGGACAGATTTAGGGATGGACAGCATCAAAAACCCACGATCTGTCAACGCAACAGATATTTCGTGAAAAATTTCAGCTGACGCTTCATGTTAAGACACACACAACAGTGGTCAGCACTTTTGTCAAAACAGGACGATAAGGTTGAATTTTGTGACTCAACTGGAGTAAACTGACACCAAGTGTAGTCGAGTCGCCGGTTCGCAACTACACAACATCACATGCTGTAACATTAATGATTCAGACTATCCGGTGAAATACACAAGTTCAATAACATGCACATGTCAGCATGTCAATGTAGAGACAGAACACATGTGCAACCTTAAAGACAACACATGACAGGTTGATTCAAACCTGTAACACTTTTAGAAGGAAGCTTCCCCCCCCCCCCCCCCCCCCCCCATTGACTTCCATTGTATGCACACCAAACCACTGAGACATTTCTCAAAATATCTTCTTTTGTGTTTAACAGAACAAGTCATATACAAGTTTTGAATGACATATATTTTTGGGTAAACTGGGCCTTTAAAGGGCTAGTGTCGTGCTCAAGGGTGCAACCGTGTTTCAGCTGTATTACTTTCTTACATTGACACATTTACACAAAAAAGCTGGGTGATATAGCAGTATCTACAATGATCTGTGAGTTTTGTGTCCATCACATTTTCATTTTCAGGGTCATTTAAACAGAAAGTGTTTTGTTTTGTGGCCAATCTAATGAGCATTATTGACCGTCTCTTGGGAGAGTTTAGAGACCGAACAGACTAAAGACAGAGCGTTTATGCATTTCCTAGAGATTACGTGTGTTTGTGTATTCAAAGAATAACATTCAGAGCAAAGCTATGTATCAATTACGACATCAGCATTAAAAAATCTATAAATGCCAAGGCCACAAACAGTGCTGTGACTATAACGCTCATAATAAATATAAAGTTTTACCACATCCCAAACATTTTCCCCATATCAAATCAAGATTCCTCTGTAGTCCAACACCTAGCACCTTTTAAAAAGAAACGGATCATAATTCTTGTATATTAACTATCATTTAAGTGTGATATTTGTAGTAAGACCACAGTAACCACAACTTAAAAAAATATATAAAGGCCTTCATTACCAAGGACAGAACAATGTTACCGGATCCAGTATAACTAACAATGATATTTGTAGTCAAAAACATTTTACTATAGTAAATCCAAGGTCAGGCTGTAAATCTGCACTGCAGTTCTCTGGAATCTGAGCTTGTGGAGTGAAAACCTGAAACAGTTGCTGTGATGTTTGACCTTACAAAAAGTGCAGTGGCTGTACTGGTAAAATGTATATATACTAAAGTATTTTATTATAATCATATGAAACTCAAAGGTACTTCAAAGAGCACGATGATATTACCAGTACTAAAGTATACAATAATACAGTAATAGCATGGCATGTTTTTATTTCCTTGCAGTCAGAATGTAGATAGTGTGAGGAAAGTCAAGTGTGTGTGTGTGTGCGTGCGTGCGTGCGTAACAGAGAGAGGCCGCTGGTCATTTAAGGGCTCATTGATCATTAAGCTCGCTGTGGGATCTCATTCACAGTCTGGACTAATGAAAACCCATTTAATTGTGCTCTTGGGAATGTGACTAAGCACTTACAGTACATCAAAAATGATGATTAAACAAAAGCCACATCAGCCTGCACTGATATATTATATTATACAGTATTAATAGATTATTTATGATTATACAATATATGTGACCCTTGATGACAAAACTGAACATTTTACATCATCTGAAAGCTAACTCTGGAATCTGAGAGTGCAAAAAAATCAAAATAGTGAGAAAATCAATATCTACTCACAAAAATAAAGTTTTGATATATTTACGGTAGGACATTTACAAAATATCTTCATTGAACATGATCTTTACTTCATTTCCTAATGTTTTTGGCAGAAAAGAAAAATCGATCATTTTGACCTAAAAAATCGATCATTTTGGATATTACTACAAATGTTTAAGCATATTTAGCACTACTAACTCAAATGAAAACTATGGCTAAATTTAAATATGGCAACACATCGATAACTTACTGTTTGCTTATGTGATATTTCGTCACAAGACATGTAAGAATAAGATTTGAAGTCACCACGTGTTGCCAGATTTTGAGTGATTATTTTGTTTTTCAATCTTACTAAATAAACTCAAAATATGAACTGTTCTGTATCATTTTGCTTCAAAAGACATTTATAAAACACCTCACGATATTTGGATTTGTTTTATGAATGAATGTATGTGCTTTTAGACGCATCAACATTTTGGGACCTTTGAGAAAAAAGTGAAATGAAGTCTTTTTTGAGATGAATAATGCATACGAATTTTCTGTGAACTGCTCCTTTAAGTGTTAAGACTTGTGTAATGGAGCCTGTTATGAAATGGCCCTTATGAAACCAAACGCAATATTTAAGGCTAATAAATCATCTGGAATCACCTGCCTCTGGCAGTTTTGGAAAAAGTAAGTTTTGGCCCTTGCCTACAACAAATCTACTCTTTCTACATCTGTACTCTGCTTTGAAAGACATTGTGAACACATCTGCAGACACAAAAATCCCTCTAAAAGCTCTCAATTACTGACAGGCTTCAGAAATGCTCTCGTCTTCGAAGATGTCAACACAGGATTCAGGAAACCTGAAACAAAAATGCTTACAATGGCCTGTTTTTGTGACGACTGTTGCCTGATTTTCATGTAGTTTGACTGGTAACAAATCCACCTGTCACATCACAGATGAGAAAACATCTGCTGAGAAAGTTTGTACTTCATATGTACCTGCAGCCCAAACACCTTGATATTTATCAGGTCAGAACAAGAAAGACATTCACACCAACAAAAATAACTATAAAGATAACTATAACCATATTAGCATCCAAACACAAATGTGAAACTGCAGCATGAGCTTACAGTACACATTTCAATTCAAATGAATTTTAATTGGCTGTCAATGTTTTATCGTTCATTAGCTGGAAAATAATTGCCCTAAAAATAATCCCAACAATATTGTTGCTCTGGATTTTTGTTGTTATAGTTGTTTAACATTTTTGTACTTTATGGTTATTGTTATAGTTATATTTATCATTCATGATGTGAATTAAGAAAAGTCTCCATGGTCTGCTGGAAGAACTCAGGTCACAGTTTTCTAAATAGTGAACATTTGATCTTTTCTTATGTATGGCTTTATACACTCGATTAACAGGATCAAAATAAAATAGGCTAAAATAAATAGGCTTTTAAACAAGAGGAAAAATCTAAGATGATGCCAACCCCCTGCAAAGACCTCAAATGAAGCCAACTCTGAACTTTAACCTTTTTTAATTATTGCTTTAACATGATCTTTGTTAACTCACTGCAAATTTTCATTTCTGCAGTATGGACATTATTTTGACACAGTCACCTCTGATCAGAGATTGCTATTAATGTAGATTTTTTTCTGTAAAGCTGCTATATGTAACAACTCCATACAAATAAATGTGAACTGAATTAAACTTGCTAATATTTGTCCCAGTGTTGTTTATGTATTTACAAAGTTGTCAGATTTTCCTCTTCACGTCATGTTCTTGTTGGGCCCAACAATTTATGGTAGCCTATATTCATTTTATGCTTTCATTTTTATAGCTTTGCGAAAATAGAATTTCTTACTAAGCATTTTTTACTTGTTGTCTAGTGCAAAAAAAATCTAAGCTCATGTTTAAAACAAGAAATAAATCGGCCAATGAGGTAAGAAAAATAAACTTTTTAGTTAGTTAGCCTACTTAAGAAAAGTCAAACTAAATTCAACTTTATTTTTCTTACCCGTTTGGCAGAATTTTTGCTTGTTTTAAACATAAACTTGCTTAATTTTTATATTTTCCATTAAACAAGATTAAATATCTTTGAGAAGTGATCACTTTCCCTGTCAAGTAAATGTACAGTATCTAAATGTAAGATTTTCTTATTTTAATTAGGAAGAAATATGAGAAAAAAATATATATTTGTATTAGAAAAAAAGACAAAAATGCAAGTAAATGTAAGATTTTATTGTTTTTACTAGGGGGGAAAATATATATTTGTACTACAAAACATAACAAAAATGCAAGTAAATGTATCTAGATTTAAAATTTTCTTGTTTTTACTAGAACATTTTAGAAAAAATAGATATTTGCTCTGGTAAACTGAACAAAAATGCTTAGTAAGAAATTCATTTTTGCAGTGAACATGTTTTTTGTATTACCATCTGTTTGTTGCAATGTAAAAATTGAAATAGTGAAGCAAAGCAAGATGAGACCCACTGCTTTAGCATGTACGTTTCTGTATCTTAAAAGTATTATTATACATAGAAACAATATTTTACAATATTATACATCTTATTATATACTTCTAGGTATAATATTTTTTCAGCACACCTTCTCTTCCATCTTGAGCAAAGAAGTGATACTCCGTCCCTACTTCAACACGCAGTCACTAAGACTCTCAAAGTACTGCTGTTGCCCCATTAGCGCCGGTTGCTAAGAGACCCGGAAGATTCCAGAATCCTCATGTGCCCCATCCAAGCCCGCAGCCAACTAGATGGAGTTCTGGGTTCCCAGCTTCAGTTACCGAGGGAGGGAAATTGGTATGAGAGGAGAGTACCAGAGCGAGAGACAAAAGCAGGAGCTCAAAGCTGAAAACAACCAACTATCCATCTTCTTGCCATAGTAGCCAAATAGTCAGAGCTATAAACAAGAGAAAACAATGAGCGATCGGCAGTAATGAGCTGTCCGAAATGGCCATCAGCCTCATATTGGCCCCAGAAAGTTGAATAGCGAACAGACGAAAGACTCGGAGACTGGGGAGAGTTAACAGAACAAGACACTTTAACATTGATAGCTTGTTAAGTATGTCTGCGTCTCAGAATCTTGCTCAAGAGTAAATAGTTGGCAGAGAAAACGATTCGTGGCGTTCCACGTATTGTAAGAGGAACAACAGCAGCCTAGCCATGGTGAAGCTTTCGCGATGTCTTGTTGGGCTAAAGCCGAACGTTAGAATAAAAAATCCACAAATCACCAAAGTTAAGACAATCAACACGAAAAACAAATGACATCTAGAGGTCGCATAATAACAGCAAAACTGGCAATGGAGGTTTCGTTTTGGCTGGAGCACAAATTCCTCTGAAGTTATAAATCAATAATGAGTCTAAAAATTAATCTGGCATCCGTTCCTGCACAAACAAATATTCATAAAAAAGTGATGCTTCCACACGCACAGAATACTAAACACAAGGATTAAGAGAATAAATCAAGATTAATGTGTTCATCTGTCACTCAGACCAACGGCTGACGGTTCTGCTGGGGTTTATTGGTACAATATGGTTTAACCTGACAAGTTACGTATCCCAAGTTTGAAGTTTATACGACTGAACGTGCAATACGCATGTGCTTTCAAAAAGTTCCGTCTTGTAGCTTACACAGAGATGAAAATGGCTGCGTTTTTAAAAAAAATCTACTTCTCTTCCTTTTCTAATGTTTTCTGTATACTGTATACCATCTTAATGTTGTATATGAAACTTTGTATTACTGGCACTTCTCGTGAATATTGCTTGCTTGGATGAATCGCTTGCTTTTCTCCAAGTCGCTTTGGATAAAAGCGTCTGCCAAATGAATAAATGTAAATGTTTTCAAAAGTTTGCGTTTTCAGTCCCCCAGACGGCCAAAATGCATAAATAAATGAACGGCCAAATCGCATAAAATGTTTTGCGTTTTCATTTGAAAACAATCTCGTGTAAACAGCCTCTTAAATTAATTTACCCAAACAGGCAATGTGCCCATCAACCAGATTAGGGTCTAGATTTATGGCCATCAACATGCTTTTCAACCTATCTTAAAGAGGAGATTATGGTTCACATTAAAAATACTTTTCCTTGAACTGACACATTAATATTAAAAGCTATACATACAATAAAATATCAAATAATGCATGGCTCCTGTTCTTTATGGGTAGGAAAAACATCCCTCCAGCTGCTTAAAGTGAACAAAGTAAAATATTTTTCTATTACTGTATGTGACATTCTGTATAGTGTATTTAACAGCATGAACAGCAGTCAAATGGAAATCTATAAATGGGTAGACTTCATTACCATTTACATGTACAAAATGACATCCAAGAAGATAAACAAATTATAGAGATAATGAAAAGTCTGCTTTCCATTTTTTAAATAGCTTCTCTCACTCCCACATATAATCTCTCCTCAACATAACCTCCTAGTTGTTAAGTGCAATATCTTACTTTTACACTATGTTAGATCTGGAAATCTCTAAAAAATCATCCTTTCTGTAATTTGCAGAGGTGGACAGTACTTATTTTGTATTATTAAAAAATAATACATTTTCATGTCATTTACCTTTAATACTTACACTCTTAAAATTAAAGGTGCTTCACGATGCCATAGAAGAAGCCTTTTTGTCTAAATGGTTACATAAAGAACCTATAAATACCGAAGAACCTTTCTGTCTCACAAAAGGTTCTTTGTGGTGAAAAATGTTTCTTCAGATTATAAAAGATAAGACAGAGATGGTTCTTTAAAGAACCTTTGACTGAATGGTTCTTTGTGGAACCAAAAATGGTTGTACTATGACATACCCATGAAGAACCTTTTAAGCACCTTTATTTTTAAGAGTGTATGTATAATTAAAATATAATCCTTAAAATATTTGAGCAAAAATACAAAATTACTAGATTTTTTTATGTATAGTATTAAAGGTACTGGTGAAATAAAATATATAATATATGCTTTGTAATTTGTAGTGAAGTGTGAAGAAAAACACTGTGATAAAGTTAGTGAAACAAGATATTTAATGAAAAAGAAACTGACTGGAAAAATTGACTGGATTAGGACAGGCCGGACCTGAAGGCATGTTTGTAGTGTGTTGAAGAGGCTTTTTGACTGAGATTATGGTTGGGTTCACTAAATGCTTTGTTTGAATCTATCATCATTTACTATTATTTATTATTATTGACTTTTAATACATTAAAACCAACCAAAAGTAGATTACAGTGATAGCTATTGGCTGTATTATCTATGACAGTAACGTACATTAACCAATAGACTGGCTGATGTCAGAGACAGAGCAAGTTAATACATTTTACATCACCTAGATGGTCAGTAGCGTCAATTCTGAGTTCAGAGCAAATTAAAGTGGAAATTCATCTCGAAAGAAGAAGGTTTCATTGCAATGCTGACAAATATAACAGCTGTTTGGTCATTTTGATATGTGATAGATCCATGAATATCTGCCGCTCCTCACCATGAACATTACAGGAGAAAAAATAGCACGACGCCCGTGTGCAGTGCCAGCCAATCCCAATGATGAAATACAGCTCAGGGCGAGACCTGTTGACCCCGCTCATATAACACCGTGGTGGGATGTGACTCAGTGATCTCAACGTTCGGCTTCTGTTCTGAAACCCGCAGTGTGACAAACATCTGCAAATAAATTAACAACCCTGGGGTCAGAGGTCAAGTGTTTAATCACACTGTGCCCACAGGGCTGGTGCCATGGCCTTGTCGAACTACGCCCCCATCAATTTAAATGCCACGTCGTCATGACAACAGCACCAAGGGGTAAGAACCAGGGGTCAACGGCAAGGTGCGCCATGGCGAACGTGAAATATTGACCCCTGCGTGGCACGAGACTCACGGAACATAAATGGCATGATGAAACAGGATGTGATGTCATAGGGGTATGATGTGGCTGCAGTTACCGAATAAATGAGGGGCTTTATTATGGTTACGAATAGGAAAGGGAAAACAATCTTTTACATTTTGAAAACTTCGATATGTCACATACGGCTGAGAAGTCATAAACGAGAGTCCACACAAAACAATAAATAACCACACAAAAGACACCAAAATTCAACCCCTGTCCCACTCCTCGAGCTCTCAAACATCGTCAGAACATCTGCGCATCAAGATGTCTCAACATAATCTAACAAAACACCTTCTCATGGCTCTCAACACATCCAGAGCACCTATCCAAACACCAAACCCTTAGAAACGTGCGTCCTCTACCAAGAGACGGCTGGAAGGAAAACAGGCAATGTCGTTTTGTTGCTTGTTTCGTTTGGTCAGCAGGTTCTCTTCAGTACTGTGACCAGGTGCTAAAACATGAGGTACCTTCAGGATAACCTCTCATGTTGATGCAGTTCTGGAGTAAATAAATAATGAAATGTGTATAAAATGTGTTTTTTTATTACTGAAGCACAGCGTGTGGTGGACTTCAGAACATTCTGTTTCTGCTCCACACGTTTACAAATTTACTATTAAGAACCGTAGAAAAACTGGGCATGTGCAACCAGAGAGAGAAAGAGAGAGCTGGCATTGCCTTGCATAAAAACAGATGTAGTAGCTACCGAAAACATTTCCAGCAGGCCTAATCCCGCTGACCCCTCATTCTCCCTCTCTCTCTCTCTCTCTCTCTCTCTCTCTCTCTCTCTCTCTCTCTCTCTCAGTGGTCGCTGCTGCAGTTGTTCTGCTCCGATCGACAGCAGTTCATTTGTCTGCTGCTGTCCCTTTAAGACCGTAAGCTTGCTACACATCAAATAAAATAGTTATATCACTACTAATATTACTTCCGTTTTGATTTCAATATAGGTTTTAATGGTCCTATGATTTACCAAAAGCTTCTCTGCGAAGCCAGCATTAGTCCCGACAGGTTCACACAGTAATCTGAAATGCTACCATAATTGTTCAAATGCTTTTAAAATGATTTGGAGGCTTAGGCTTAATATTGTCTATTACTGTGGAGAAAGGTTTGATTTCTGTAATAACTGCATGATTTGTAATGGACATCATTGCAAAATTACTCTTTAAAAGGATATTTCAGAGGCAAACTAAAATGACACCATGTTTAACTTCCGTTTTCCACGGCACGCGTGATGTTCCGGCAAATGAGGCGACAGCTGGAAGTTAGACATTATCAATAATAACGTTGTCAATATGGATTATTCTCTTAAACAAACGCATCGACCTTTGTTAAGACCTGTCGAGAATTCTTTGATCGACTTTTTGGAGCTTCAAAAAAAGTTTACCATTCACTCCCATTCTACTGCCGGTAGAAAAAGGATAAATGGTATTATACCTCTGACTGTATTCGTCTGAAAGAGTAAAGTCATATATACACCTAGGATGCATTGAGGGTGAGTATATATCGCTTTGGATAAAAGCGTCTGCCAAATGCATAAATGTAAATGTAAATGTGTAAAACATAGTGTGATTTTAGTTTGCCTCTGAAATATCCCTTTAAGTACATCAAAATCTTTTCTGCATCCAACGAAAATGTACTTGTTCAAACAGTTGCAACTGGCTATGTAATGTTTTTAAAGTTCCAAGAGAAAAACATTTTTATGAATGGCTTACTCATGGCTCTCTCTGCATATTTGGCATTATTTGCATTTGAGTTGATTTTTCCATGTTGAGAACATAAATCAAAACTACACTGAACTATAAAAAGAGGGGTGGAAAGTTGTCCACATAACTTCCATCATTCATTATAATATTTATCTAGATTCTGCTTAAAATGCATATTTTACATATATTTTACATATTTATATTTCAATTCACATATACTTGATTATTTTATATTTCACTCTATATTTTATCTTTTACTTAGCAACTTATTTTAATTTCACTTTAATGTTTGTAGTTATTTGATGACTTTCATTTTACGTTTAATGCTTTGGCAATATTGTAATCAAGTACATGTAATCATGCCAGTAAAGTACTTTGAATAAAAAACATAACAAAATTATGTGATTATTAGAATTGTTAAAGCTGTGTTGAATTTGAAAGTCTACTATTTGCCTTGAATTTGCAGAACTGGCATTTATTCATGTCTCACACTGAATTATTTTTTAAACAGTACTGAAGTAGTTCCCATCTATGCTGAGTTCTTATTGGCTGCCTTTTCCTATTATTTATTATTATTATTTAGTCCAAATCATCCATTTAAAAAAAATTATTATTAAATAACATTTTAGTTATTTGCCCGGTTTCACTGAAGAGAGCTCTAAAAAATCTGAGTTCTAGTCCCAGACTAAAATGAATGTTTTAGCTTAAATATCTGAATTTAACTAAGGCAGAGTCCTGGCATAAGCTAAGCCTTGTCTGTGAAACCGTGCCATTATTATTTTCACGATTATATTTATGTCCACAAAATAAAACCAAATGTCTTTAGATCAAATGATTAATAATTGATCGACAAAATACATTTCAGACGAGTGATCCGAAACTTTGGAATGGTAGTGTATGTGTTTAAGCTTCAGTTATTATAACTATGCCGCCCATGAGCTAAGTGCTGCCAGTGCACTGAGAGAAAGAACCACCGCTATAAGTTTAGTGTGACCTTTGTCGGAGCAACGAGTGATGGATGGCCATCATTCTTCAAATCCCTCCCCTCCTCCCACTTTTGCTCTCACTGACCTTGTCTTCTACCCTCAAATGTTTTTAAGCTGTGATAAAGGCCCCTTCTCCTTCTCTACCCTGCGCTCTAATGTGTGGCACCCTGGAGCAGTAACCGCAGATAAGGAGAACTGGAAAGCAAGATGGCTGCCAGAGGAGCCGCCGGGGTGATTTCGGTCACAGGTGAAGATCAGATTTCAGAGCGAATGTGAATACACAACTGAGGTCTATGGTAAACGCTGTGAAAAGGGGCACAGCGCCGTGGGTTGCGTGTCACAAAAGAGCAGAAAAGGGGCCATTTAGTGGTCATTTCAGCGATGATGAAATGAGATGTACAGCCGCAGCACCTGTGCAGGACACACAATCTCTTTGAACCCTTGGGTGGTCTCTGTGGTCATTTCAACATCAGAGCTTTTGCCAGACACAGTGTCGCAGTCTAAAAATGAGCGTCTAGAAACTGGCAGTTTATCAGACCTGATATTCCCTCTAATGTAACACAAGCACCCCAACAAAAACCCCCTAAATTAAACTGCTAATACTAAGCATTAAGAATCTATACAGACAATAAAAGCCAGTAAGATCAAGCTGGTCAACCTCATGACCATACTGGTTTTTTTTAGGTACTCACGGGGTGTGACCTCCGGATCTCCGGTACTGCCTTCACAACCATCCTCATCGTCACAGTCGCCACTGTTCTCCATCCCACTGCCAGGTTCATCCCAGGACGGCCCCTGTCCAACACCGGGTATCACTTCCTGGATCTCCTATAGAGAAAAACGAAACCATTCACATTAGTATTAAATCTAGATATGTGTATTGATTCATTAAACAACTAAAGAAGAGTAAAGTGCTGCTTGAAGAAACAAATGTTAGAAAAAAAACGAACTTGCTGCACAAACAGATCTGTCAATAAGCAAATGTTGTTCCTAAACTACTCTGTAAAAGTCCTAGAAATCAGCTGTTGAAATCCTGAATGTATAGACGGTTTCATCGGATGCGCGCGCCTGGCCTGAAGTTAACTTCCGGTCTTGTGTTTGTTGATCAGTCTGGCTAGTGGCTAATAATATAACTATTTATAGTTGATTTAATTCATATTAATGTCAATTCATATTAATATTGAATTGTATACTAATTGTAATAAATAAACAATTTGTTAAATTTTATTATATTAATTTTATTAAAATGAACAATTTGTTGAATGGGTTGTTTAACTTTGTCGCAATAATACTGACTAGACATACTTTTAACTTACCAGCTAATGTCATTTACTTGTTATTTCTTTTGCTTGTTATCAGAAATAATCTGCAGGGACTGCAGTAACGTTTGTTAATGTTGTTGCTTTAAAACCCCTGTTGTTTCCTTTTACAAGTAAATGGACAAATGTAATAGACTCCTGCAATGTGATCTCATGTTATCTTTGACATTCCTTCCTACTTTACATATAATAGAACCAAATATTAATACCGTGGTCATCTGATACATTTCATGATGCTGAATGGCTACAAGCAGTAATGACAGGGTGGGTTAAATCACATGTCTGGGCCAGATTTGTGAACACAGGGAATGTGACATTTCTAAATCAAGATCCAGACGTATCCAGCACTGGGCCCGGGCCAGAGATACTTGGGACAAACTGGTTTAACATAGCATAGCATAAGCAAAAGATATTTTAAACCACACACAACGCTAATGTACAGTAAGGTCCAAATGTGAGATCATACTGGGTATCTGGAATTCTTTTACATCTGAAAATATGCTGTATGTTTTAGGATTTAGGACATGCTGTGATATAAAATGCAATATAAAAAATAATTAAAATCAAATATAATTTAATTAAAATCAAAAATATTACAAAATGACTTTTTATTAAAAAATGTATTTATTATTCTGCACTCTTTAAGGCCACTTATCAAATGAAAGCAAACTGATCACATTTTATACACAATTTCCTTGTTCTTTCCATACAAGAACATTTTCAAATCCTATTGGGATAGCACAAAAAAACTTTGACCTCAAGTGTATGATGTCTACTCAACCTTTCATTCTTGTTATGCCGGTAATTTGTAATGTTATTTTATGAATTGTGAAATATTTCCAGCTCACTGTACAAGCAGTTAAATCCACTTCACTGTCATATCAATCTGTCCTGTGACATTTCACTCTAAATTTCCCCTCTAGTTCAGACTTTCAGCATTATAAAGTGACGCATGCGATTTCAATCTTTCTCCACCTGCAGAGGACTAAATGTCACAACACGCTGCTATATACAGTTCCTTGGAAGTCACTTTGGCACAAAAGTGCCCATCGGGGAAATAAATGTCAATGTAAAGGTTGAACCCCGATGACCTTTCAACCTTTGAATCAGCACAATCAGGAGTCGGCAGACTGCACACACTGACTGTGACTTTTCACCCCCTGCCCAGCGCTCTGAGAGACATGAAGCTATAGATAGATATAGTAGGTCGGCTAGAAGGTAGAGAGACTGGTAAACGGAAACAAATATAAATATATAGCAGGCATTAACAGACAGAAATGACAACAGCACCACACACAAACGCATGTGTAAAGGGGACTCACGAAGAGTGATGCAAACACAAGCTATTTTTTCTGGAGATAATTTTGCTTACAGGAGACAATGCGACTTGCAAATGTCAATATAGCACTTCACATGTACTTCAATTTTCCAGCTTTAATGATTCACAGCAATAAATGCAATGCATTGTAAATCTTTTATGAATGTGTATAGTGAGGTTCTCCATAGTTTTGATGTTTCAATTTATAGCAAAATGCAATAAAGTTGAAAATATGTACAAACTAGTAGTTCAGCATGTTAACGTCAGGCACAATATTTGTCCTAAAGCTTCATAAAAACTCAGTCACGTTGACAGATGCTTTTTTGGATCGTGATGCCAAGCCTATTCCTGTCTACTAATCTATTTTATTGGAAAGCAGGTACACAGTGATCTGCATTGAGAACATAATCTACAGCACTATCAATAGACATAATAGAAAATCGTACAGCCCGGTACAAATATAACATTTAACACATAATTAAAAAGAAAACATAATACAGTGGATAAACCGGAGTTTCTTCGCTCTGTTGAAATAAAAGTGGTGCAAGTGCATGCAGACACTAAAACATGTTTCCTATGAGCCTTATGACAGCAAAGGATTCAGTAGACCTTAAGCTTTAATACAGACTTGAAATCTTATAATTAAAGGAAAAGATCTTTCAACAGTTAATCATCCTCACATCATTTCAAACATGTATGACTTACTTTCATCTGCAGAACACAACAGATATTTTAAAAAAAAGTTGCCTCCCATTCACTTTCATTATATGGACACAAACATTTCTCAAAATATCTTCTTTTTTGTTCCACACAAGAAAGAGTCATATACAAGGTTTAAACAACACAAAAATGAATAAATTGTGGGGGTTTTTTTGGGGGGGGGTGAACTGAAATGAACCTCAAAGAGAAGAATAGGATGTAAACTTTTCAAATTCAGTCAGATTTACTGCATAGAAAGTTTATATTCTTATCACACTGTGAAACTTCTATGAAGTCTGGCAGACATACATTATTTTTTCTAAACAATAAGCTTTTTTGCCGTAGGCTCAGAACTCGGTGCCACTTCTGGGATGGAGCGCAACACTTCTCATGGGTGCAGTGTGAACGCTATAAACACATAATGAGTGCAGAAATAACAACATAATGCTCATGTGTTACAGATGCATGTGTTGAACAAAACCAATATATTACAAACCTCCTTTTCAGTCTACCTACCAACAAGTCAACATGTCATTTAAACTCCGAAATGTGGCCGTATCATCTCAATTTAATTTATTTAATTATATGAACTAATAAACTAATAAATACGTACAAAAGTGTTCATTATAACTTATAAAACGGAGAGTCTGGGTCCTTGATGCAGATTGGTCAGCGGCTGTGGTGCACTGTAAAATAAATCCTGTAAAAACAGAAATTTTCTAACAGAAATAAACCGTAAAATAGATAAGTTTTCCCTGTTTTTTTAGTAAATTTGCTGTCTTTTTCTGTAATTGTATGGTATTTTCAGAAATAAACTGTGAAAAAATCCTGTTTCACCTGTCAAAAAACAGTAGAATTCAGTAAAATTAAAGGTTGTTTTTTTACATTATATGTGGAAAATCTGTAAAAAAAAAAAAATTAAATCTGTGAATTTCTTTTTTTTTCCAGTGTAGGATAAAACACATTTGCACCAAGCAAGCGTGTGGTTATTACTTTTGCATATCAACTATTTGTTACTGTTTATATGTCAGGAACTAAAACGGGACATCACATCATCACTGTATTATATGGAAATGCACTTATTAAATTACAACATACTAAATATTTACACAGTTCATTTCAACAGATCTAAAGAACAACCATCCCTCACAGGCCCTATTAGGGTTTGGCTGCTTGGCAAGTGCAAAGGTTTGAAGCTTGGCCAGCAGAGTACAGAACTGTGCAAACTGGGTCACATGAAACATGACATATTCTTTCCTTTGGCCTCTAAAACACACGCACCAGTTCCAATGTACACCAGTGCATACAGTGTAAAGGGAGTTCAAATGCAACTAAAATTATCACCTGTGTCTCCTCACTTCCTGTTCACAAAAACCCTGAGAGACCTACAATCACAGCCAGTCCAGACATCTGCTCATGATGCTGAGAATGGACAGCCTTCGAGTGAAATATAAAAATTCCCACAATAGTTACTACCGTGGTTAAACTGTTCATTTTTTGTAAAAATAAAATAAACATGTTCTTGGTTGTTTGGTTTACATTTAAGATAAACATTAAAAATCTTTAAAAAATCAAATACAGTGTCATTTAAGATCGCTTGTCAATTTTGTTGGTTGTTTGGTTTACATTTGAGATAAACATTAAAAATATAAAAAAATTAAATACAGTGTCATTTAAAAATTGCATAATAAAACAAAATTGGATCATACATCTGATATTTACAAACAATACTATACAACTATCTATCTTAAAAACTGGGCTCGTAATGGATGCTTTCTCAGAATTTTCTAACATATTTCAGACATCCAAGCATACATCTTAAATAATAAAAGGTTTATAATGTCCAGAGAATGACATTACAGTGTCAATGTCACAAGTCTAGAAACTCTAAACTTTTGAAAAAGTATGTTTATGTATAAAAGTATGCATGACATATAATACCAAAATGATACGCAGACAGAATGTACCAGGACGTGAATCTTTTCCTACCACAAAGCAATCACTTTGACATTTGCAGACAAACCAGGTATTTATTCTGAAAATGTTTTTTAACGCAGCACTAACTACTACAACTTTCACGAAACACCCCTCTAACCAAATACCTCTCCAAGACCTCGGCCCACACCCACACAGGTTCAGTGGAATGCACAAGATAAAATTCCTCTCCTTGTGCCCTAGAGTTTTTATTGACTCCAAATCCCAGGTTGCCAGAGTGACGGATCCCTTCGCAAGAACAGGTTGAGGAGTATGTGTGTGTTTGTGTTAATGGCTAATAGTTCATGCCTCTCTGTTAAAATCTCCCAGCAGGGCTCAAAAACACATTCCAGGAGTTAATGGGCAAAATGAAGGTAAAATATTGCATATTTACAACGTGTCGGCATTCAGTAAGTGAGAGTCAGAAATGTGTGAGGGAGAAAAAAGGGAGAGAGGCGGAAAAAAGAAGAGAGAGTGTGTGTGTGAGAGATCAGGTATATGAATCTGTGCGAAATTAGGACAATAGCTCACCAGAGAGCTGCCAAACATTCACAAAGACAATCTTAATAAATTAAAGAGCCACAGAACTGCCAAAACTCAAACTGTGTGCCAAACTCGAGCTTACTTTCTCATGACTCCCTAAAGAGTGTTTTTTGTTATGATTTACCCCGTCATGAACACACACACAGATAGGGTGTGTAGTTGACAGCCCCACCCTGACTCCAGACTCCATCACCTGTCTGGACGAGCCCAAGAACACTGCTGAGAGATGAATGAGACGAAAGAGGCTTTAATAATTGAACACGGCAGGCTGAATTAGGCAAATACCCTTTAGTCATACACAATTAAAAGCAATCTCTCAAACTCTCAATACATCTTCAAGTGCCCCTAGCACACTGCAGCATGTGCTCAGAACCCTGGATCCTAAAACCAGTCCTGTCTGTCAGCTGAATCTCACAAAACCACAAACATCAGTTTCAGACCAGCACTGCTGAATAGAACAAAACCAGAATAAAGCAAATCAGACAGATAGAACTTCAGACTGACCGACTGAGACACAGACAGACTAAGACAGAAAGACAGACTGAGAAACAGACAGAATGAGAGACAGACAGACTGACAGACAGAAATAAAAACAGACAGACAGACAGACAGTGAGACTAAAAAACAGACAGACAGACTAAGACAGAAAGACAGAAAGAGAGACAGACAGACAGACTAAGACAGAAAGACAGAATGAGAGACAGACAGAAAAACAGACGGACAGACTAAGACAGAAAGACAGAATGAGAGACAGACAGAAAAACAGACGGACAGACTAAGACAGAAAAACAGAATGAGAGACAGACAGACAGACAGAAAAACAGACAGACAGACTAAGACAGAAAGACAGACAGAGAGACTAAAAAAACGACAGACAGACTAAGACAGACTAAAAAACATACAGACAGACAGACTAAGAAAGACAGACAGACAGACTGAGAAACAGACTAAAACAGAAAGAGAAATTGAGAGACAGACAGAAAAAGAGAGAGAGACAGGCAGAAAAAAGAGTGGCAAAACAGGTAGCAAACATCATTCTGAAGACCAAACAAGGCCTGTTAACAGCATCTCCTCCTTCACTTTCCTCTTCTGTTTTTCTCAGACACATTCCTTCGCTCTGAGCCCTGCGTCTCCAGGACAAACAGAGCTCAGGCGTCTGGCGTGGCACAGCGCTCATGTCATTGACCTGCTCGCCTCGAGGAAAAGGGATTTCACAGACTTGAGACAGCCTTACAAACGTGCTCACATTTTCCGTGGACGCAGAGGTTGAGGTGCTCGGATGAAGTCGTCGGGGAGAAGATTTCCCATGTAACTCTGAGGATTAATGCTGTGAAATTCTGTCGATCAGCCAGCGAATTAACATGATGAAACACGGTCGGGAGCAGTTTGTGGGTCACTAGAGCCCCTTTTAGAACCAGCGGCCCAGTGCGTACTGTAATGTTGGACAAGATGGGTGTAATTTTACAAGCATCATTTGTTCCAAGTAGAATAAAGTTGTCTGGATTTTACAAGCCTAACGCCTATATTATTTATACGTCTTTGTGTTTACTGCATATTGAGAGGACAATAAAAGGGAGGAGCCGTGAGGAAAGCAGATAAACAGGGAGGAAATTAATAAATCTAGGAAGCGTTAAATTAATGAGAGGACAGAGAAAGAAGTGAAGTTTAGTCATCCGTCCTGTTTTAGAAGCAGAGGATTTCATTCCATTCTCATGCCCGCCTGATCCCTGCTGTCATTGCATGACTTCACAAATGTGTGATGGAGAGAGAGAGAAATCTCTAAATGCTTTGTGATCTATTTATATCCAGGACAGGCATCACTCATTTGAATTCCAGGAGAGTAAAAAAAGATCAGACGTCAGTTCTTAACAGATCTACGTTAGGTGTGCACTTACATAAACATTTATTAATACAGCACAGGCTTTCATCTGAAGTTACTTACAAATGATTTGACCAGAGGGATCCAAACTTGAACAGATACAAGTTACTGTTAAATACAGACACCCACAGGTCTGTTTGAAAACAATAAGAGGCCTAAGGCAAACTGAAGAGGTCTTAATAAATGGTGACAACGACATTGAGATGATGTTCAATAAATAATTACATGTATTGATAATGAATAACAAAATATATAATTCACTGTACTTCCAGCAACTTTGCACATCAATTCAATAGCACACAAGCTTTTTACAAATGCTTAAAACATGTCATCAGAATTTAGAAACAGATGTTTAAAGGGATAGTTCACCCATAATCGAAACTTCTGTCATCATTTATTCACCCTCTCGACATTTAAAATCTGTATGATTTTCTTTCTTCTGCAGAACACAACAGAAGATATTTTGAAGAACGTTGGTAACAGAAAACCGTTGGTCCCTATTGACTTGCATTAGTTTTGTGTCTATAAAGTGAATGGGGACCAGCGATTTTTGGTTATCAACACTCTTCAAAATATCTTCTCTTGTGTTCCTCATAAGAAAGTCATACAGGTTTGAAATGACAAGAGGATGAGTAAATGATGGAAGAATGTTCATTTTTGGGTGAACCACCCCTTTAATAAAGATGTTTTTATCAGTACTGTCTTGTCACAGGACATTGTATGTAATATTAATATGCACAAAGTGTTCTGATGTGGGACAAGCAGGTCATAGTAAAGTCTTTATAGAGTTGTACATTTCTCTGCCCACTTCATACAGAGCACACAGTTCTCCATGAGGCCTCAGATACAGAATACTATACTGTGGTCTCACACCTGATACCCTGCCAGCAGTGATGGGACCTTTAACACAGAAAACTACAGTGATAATCTAATTTACAGATTAACAAACAGCAGTTCACCCCAATCAGCCTGCTAGGATATTTAAAGGAATAATTCACCCCCCCCATCATCACCTAAAGATAATGGATTCAACATATTTAACATAAAATATTTAGTATTTATGATCTTGAAAAACGTAAAGCTGCAGAAAAACAGAAAATGTAAGAATTTGAAAAGTAAACTAATTAAATGAAACTACATACTGTAGAATGAATATGCTACGAATTAATATGCATTAAATTATTTCAAGATTACTTTTCAAATGAGCACATTTCCTTTATATGTTTATTAAAACAAACATGGACATATCAAATATGATTTTCATATGCACTAATTTTGAAATCCATGTTAATTTCTTTAAACATTTTATGCAAATTGTCATAGCATAATAAAAACAGTAAATAAATAAACGTTAAAAAAATTCACTAGTGGTCTTGGTTGGTGTATGGCATGTCTTATATTATTGCCTTCCTAAGATTAATTGCTTTTATATAATAAAAACAACAACAACAACAACAACAATACTATACTTTTACTAATAATTATAAGGAATAAAAGTAAATAAAAGTAAAATTCTTCAACATAGAAAGGCCAAACAAGACAAAAGGAGAAAAAAATTGATGTAAAAGTTCCAGAGAAGCCACACTAGCTAATGAATTAATTCTCTTTAATCCAATAAACCAAAATACCTATACAGCAGGTGTTTATACAACAGTGTTTCTACCTTAAAAGTAAAAAACGTCTCTTTTTAAATCTCCCTAGCAATTTTACTCATGAGTATGACAGCATGACTGTTTCCACACCCAAAAGCAGCTGTGCGGTTGGCGTGTTCTCTAGATTCCATTTGGGGATGTTTACAGGGAATCAGATGCACTTATTCAGCTTTAACAGGAGGAGCGGCCCACCGGCAACATAAACTACAGGCATCGCACCACGGCTGGATCGCGTTCCGTCTCGCTTAACATCCACCGATGAGATTTCACATATCATCGCCAATTTCTGCTCATCTGCTCTTTTTCATGTGCTTCTATTACTGCATCTGTTTAATGTTAGGTCAGGAAATTCAACAATGTATCGTCTGCTCATACCCTAAATTGAGTCTGTATAATCTTTATTATTAGTACTGGACCAGAATCAGTTGTGTCATTTCATTTCTTTTTTATAAAAGACAACTGGGACAGTGGGAGCTAGTCATACATATGGCTACTCAGAATGTTTTACCTCAATGAGAATGAATTTGAAGAATTTAAGCATTTGCCACATAAAAACGTCAAAGCAAAAAGAATTAAAGCGCAGATTCTCCAGACAGTCATTTCCTGAATGTAATTTGAGCAATAGATTGCAAAGTCACAAACAATGAATACAGACAAGAATGAGCTTACACTGCACACTTAAGTGGAAACAAGGCCATCTGAGATGAATCTGGATTCAAGGACCACTGACGTTCTGCCACATACGCAAACAAAATCGGGATTTTCCTACAAAGCGCGCATGTGTGGGTGGGTCCCACTTCTCACTAGTTATTCTGAAATGTCAAAGCAAGAGGTTAAGCCAAAATCAGGCCAAACTCTACTTCTCAACCTGTTTTTACACATGGTTCCAACACCCAGTCTGAACCCAAGTTGACTTCATGTCCCTCCCTCTGTTGTCACGATTTACGAAGGTCCCAAAATGGAAAGCAGCTTTCATGTAAAATAGCATTCACACTAAAATCAAAATTGACTTCAAAGGCAGCATCTTTACTAGAACTGAATGTCATCCCAATATTAAATAGTCTGAGATCATCTGCAGGCTTTTATATCAGCAAACACAAATGATTTGAGCTCTTCGGCATTCACTGCATAAAGGTCCGACAGGAATAACCTTCAGTCTTAGAGTTGCCATAGTGACAGGCATCCCTGAACAATGAAGCGCAGGTGTCATTCTGAGACAGGCTTTGATTTGCAAACAGGTTGAGATAGAGAGACAAAACAGACAGTTAGACAGATAGCATGAAGAACGAACAAACGAAAGTTTAGAAATTTTGAAAAAAGAAATACAATTAACAATAAGTCAATAAAAATAATATATATGAATTATTTTTTATAATTAAAATCAAATCACCTTCAAAAACAGCACACAATGATCCATGACTGCACCGAATTATCTTGGTAGTAAAAAATCTTCCATAGTTTAATAAAACTTAAAATCATATTACTAGCTTTGAAAAGTATTGTCTTAACCAATTTTTTCCTAATATTATAGACAGTTTTAAAGCAACAACATAATCAAACATTACTGCGTATGCATGCTTTTGTGGCCCAAACTTAACTTCCAGTACACATCTGCAGTCCCTGCAGATCATTTCTGATAACAAGCAAAAGAAAAACCAAGTAAATGACATTAGCTAGCAAGTTAAAATTATGTCTAGTCAGTATTATTTTGGGTTACCAGTAGAAGAACCGCTACTTGGCTAAACTTAAATGCGTCAAAGACAAGTAAAAAAAAGTTATAATATTAATATACAATAAAATTCAACAAACTGTTTAGTTAACAATTATTATACAGTCAGAGCCTGTGGCTGTGTGAACAGTGCTCCTGACATATGGCACAACTGTGTCCTGGGAGACCGGGGTTTGAATCCCAGCTCGGCATCCTTTCCCAATCCTACTCCTCTCTCTCCTCCCAATCACTACCTGTCTCTCTTCACTATCCTCTATACAAAAACGCCCCAAGAATATAACTTAAAAAAAATATATTATTATAGAATCAAATATTCATATAAATTAATATAATTAAAATAAAATATAAATTGTTATATTATTAGCCACTAGCCAGACCGATCAACAAACACAGACCGGAAGTTAACTTCGAGCCAGGTGCGTGCGTCCGATGACAGATTGTGAATTTCGCTACTTCCAAAATAAAACTCAATAACTGAAAGCAAGCCTCTTGTTATGACTTAAACCCCAAATAAAAGTCTCTGCAGAAAACTATTATTCAGAGCAACTCAAGAGAAAGAAAGAAAGACAGAAAGAAAGAATGAATGAATGAAAGAAAGAAAGAAAGAAAGAAAGAAAGAAAGAAAGAAAGATTTGATTGGGATAGTCTGTCTTTTTCTAGTCATCTTGGTCTCTCTCCATCTCTATAACCACATATTTCCCCATTCAACCTCTAAAGTACACAGGATCAATATTTCCGTTCCATCTCTCATGCTTTGAGGCTGTAACGCAGCACACAGATTCCTCAGGCGGTTTTTAGTATTCACAATCTGAATAGGGAATCAAATATTTCACCATCCGGGAAAAAAGAATTCATTTCAGGGTGAAACCGGGGTGAATAAAAGAAAGACAGTTATTTTATGTTCTTCACTTATCTGTAATGTTTCATGAATGCGTTCATTCTGTTTGAGTTTGAGGGTAAATGCTTTGATCAGATACAGCAAATATCGGCTCTAATGGAACAAAACAGTCGAGCCCAAAACATACATTTGTGAACTTACATCATTATTTCAACAGAAAAAGTTTCCACCCAACAAAACTTTAAGGACATTAATAGTAAATAAACATAATTTAATTAATACATAATAATTTAGAATACATGATTTTTTAATATAATAAAAATATCTACTACAACAATATTAGTAGAGCAAATATCACTTAAGAATCTATTGATCCCCATGGGCTTTATTATTATTAGTGTTAAAGGATTATTGATGATGATGATGATGATGATGATGATGTGTGGGAGCTCATAACAGTCTCACATTGGTTCACATGGAAGTCAGATGATTATTCTGCAGGGTCAGTCAGAAGAGATTTAATCTCCGACCTCTGCTCATCCTCCTCTTTTCTCTTTAATCCTTCATTTCCTTCTCATCCGAAACAATCTTATTTTCACATGTGACCTCTGTAAACCTCCACAGAGGAAGCATGTAAAACACATTGCAATCTTAGTACTGGATGTCTTAACTTAGACTGTCAGCTACTGTAACTGAAAAAAGGGCTGCTTTGATCTGTTTAATTCAAGTGTAAAGAAGTAGCACCTGTCTCTATCTTCTCAGCCAGTGCCAATGCATGATAGACCTCTCGGGTTTATCCGAATAAAAATAGAACTAATCGTACTAATTCAGTCAATGGAAAGACGTTTCTGAAACCTTCAATATGTTTGCTAAGAATACAGTCTTTGGCTGGCCAAAAATACTGTCTGGAGACATCACTGCATGATCAGGAGGTGACAATGATCATATTGTTTATAAAGCTTTATAAGCAGTTGTCTGCTTTTTAATTTGAAGTGAAAAAACATATGTGACTATAATCTCCAAAACCGGGTGGTGGATGGTATTTTAGGAACGCCACATCTGCAATCAATTAGTAATCAGTTTTCAGCAATTACAAGTGAACGTTTGTCTTCTTGGAATGTGACAGGTATGTACCGTATCGTCCCTTACTCGTGGTGTGGTCCTACCTGGTTAAACAGTTCGAGCCTGGCTTTGACATCCAATATCACAGGGTCAACACCTCTGACCCTTACTTCTGGATTCTGTCTTTGAGCATGAACTCCACCACCCACAATTCTGACGTTGTAACTGAAAGAGAGAGAGAGAGAGAGAGAGAGAGAGAGAGAGAGAGAGAGAGAGAGAGAGATGAGATGACATACCAATGAGATGGTACTGTAGGTGAACATGTATATCGTCACTGTCCTTCCAAAAACTTGGATGTTCAAATTCGCTGTTTTCAGGAAATGGAAAAAACACTGTACTTTTTAAATGATTAAATAGTTTGTTGTCAAAGTTGACAGCTTTTACTACTTTTTATTGGTTAGATATTTACAAATCCCAGCAACAAGCATTAGAGATTGACAAATAATAAAGATTTATGGAGATACTACTACGTATGGAGATAGAAGGTTTAAGTACATAAAAAAATAAAAGTTCCCAAAAGGTTCTTTGTCAGGCTGTAAGGTTCCATTCAAGTCAAGCAGTGCTTCAGAAAATGTACATTTTATAATAGAGAAAATAAAATGTCACACAACTAGCAGGAACATCCCATTTGTGAGCATTTCTGTAAAAAGAAATTTATACATTTTTTAATCCATCAAAAATCAACCTTTGGCAGAGACCCCTTGGAGATTTAAATGGTCAATCCATTGTTTGTCTTTAATGTGACATGGACGGCATTACGTTCTGACAGCCAAAGAGATCAATATTACTCTAGATCCCCTGACAGAAATGATACATTATAAAGTCTAATTGTTAGCGTGTGGGTGGGAGGAGAGGGGTTGTGTATGAGAGTATTGATAAAGCGGTGGGTGAGAGATGACTCCTTTGGAATAATAAAAGAGAAGAAAAATGACCTCGACCGAGTGTTAGACGCGGGGGTAATTAGAGTCCTATGAAGGGCCATAGAGGAATGTATCTGAGCTGACTGGACACTACAGGATCATCAGAAAGATCTACAGTATTATTTACAGACAATAATTGCTTTTGAAGACAAAACCAGGCAGCAAGTTTGAACTTCTAAAAGTCAGACAGCAAAAAGAAAACGATGCAGTCAGATGGAGAATACATGGCAGAGAGAGAGAGAGAGAGAGAGAGAGAGAGAGAGAGAGAGAGAGAGAGAGAGAGAGAGAGAGAGAGAGAGAGAGAGAGAGAGAGAAGAATAAAGTAAGACAGTTACCAGGGAGGATTAGGACAGCAGATAAAAGAAAGAAATAACTAAAAAAAAAAAAGATATGAAAAGAATGAAGGACAAAAAGTAAGTTGTGGATGAGGGGTGTGTGTGTGTGTGTGTGTGTGTGTGTGTGTGTGTGTGTTGAGGTTGATGGGTAAGTTGGGATAAGGGTGTGTGTGTGTGTGTGTGTGTGTGTGTGTGTGTGTGTGTGTGTGTGTGTGTGTGTGTGTGTGTGTGTGTGTGTGTGCGTGTGCGTGTGCGTGTGCGTGTGCGTTGAGGTTGATGGGTAAGTTGGGATAAGGGTGTGTGTGTGTGTTGAGACTGATGGGTAAGTTTGGGATGTGTGTTCAGGTTGATGGGTACACAATAAAGATTTGGTATGCATTGACATTGAGAAATATATCCAAGTTCAGAAGGTGTGTTGAAGGTCTAGGCTCAGGAAGTTGTGACTGGAGATCAGACTAAAGGATAAACCACAGAAGTGCTGAGAGAGCAGACACACATATCGCATGTGCAACTCTGGGTTACAGTCCAGTGGCCTTTGCGCTAACCGAAGCACCTATTCCGGATATAACTACTGTGTTGGAAAGTCGAGAAAATAAAATGCATGAATGCTTATTCAGAGTTCTAACAACAACCAACAACAACCAATTCTCAAACACCCACAATCCCTGAGGGCATCTAAATACAGTACAATAGTCATGATGTTACAAACATTTGCCAATATTATTTTTGAAACCGTGAATATTCAACCCACACACTAAAAATGCATTATTCATCTTCCAATTTTAAGATGCGATTAGACACAAACAGAATGGATTTGTGTACGTGACTGGGAGCGCAAACTGCATGTTGAGGTGGGTGTTTTTTCAGCATTGGATTTCAAAAGATTTTAATGCGTGAAATGAACTAATTCTATGGAATAACACATCAATTTGTAGTTGATAGTGTCTTATCTTGTCATTTTCACATTCTGCACCATGGGATCACATTGTGAAAACCGCATGTATAATATACACAAAAATACACAACTGAAGATCCCAAACTTCCTGTTGTTTATCACTGTATATGCAAACACACTCCCTGATGTAAACATTCTATATTTTGTTGACAATGACAATGGAAACAAATGCAACAATCCCATACATAACATTTACATTTTGATTAAACTCTATGTACCTGTAGTGTGAATCATAACCAATCAACTTTGCATTGTGATCTAGACTCCTACAAACTTCATCTTTAAGTTTGCAAACAAATTTCATCAGTATTTCAGAGAGACCTTGGAGCTGAGACTGATGCTTTAGTGCTGTCTAGACATTGAGCAGATGTACACACTCTCACTTAAGATGTCTGAAGTAGAACTGACCTCACCGTCTAAACACACTCAAAAATAACAAAACAAACATCTTAGAAAGACAGACATGAACTCACATTTATAGTTCAGACTATATTGTGCTGCTTTTATAAAATGTCTCATAGAAAAGCCATACACATCTCTCTCTTTCTCTCTCTCTCTCTCTCTCACACACTCACACTCGTTCCTAATGATGGCGTACTGAGAAAGCCTATAATCCCTGGGCGTAACCCAGAGGAGAAAGTTGGAAAAGCAAGAATCCTTCTTAAGCACACACACACACTCACAAAGTATCTCTCTCTTTAAGGATTCAACTTGAATTTGAGCTACTCTGGACATCTTCAATATCAAGATTATTTTCACAGTATGAGATATAAGGATGAAGAATTCATGTTCATTACGGCCTGAGCATTCAAGTGTTAATTTACAAATTGGTGTCTTGACCAAAACAGACATGCCAAGATTCAGCAAAAAGCACACAATGAATGCAAAAACAGCAGGTGACAATCAATCATGAACCAGCAAAACATCTCTTTTGCTTATTTATCCAAAATTAATAGAATTAAAAAAAGAATAAGACATTAAAATGATCACAAAAATGTTACCCTGGACCACAAAACTTAAGTATTACAATAACATTTTTAGTAATAGCCAAAAATACATTGTATGGGTCAAAGTTATCAACCTACCGTAAATATATCAAAACTTTATTTTTGTGAGTAATATGCTATGCTAAGGACTTCATTTAGGCAACTTTAAAGGCGATTTTCTGGATATTTAGATTTTTCTTCAGACACATCTATATCAGGCTGGAAAATAATGTATAGACTATTAAAACAAAATGATTTATGTTTTATATACCACTGACAAGGAAAACCCCTATAAACGATTTTATCGGATGCACGCGTTAACTTCCAGGCTGTTTGTTGATCGGTCTGGCTAGTGGCTAATAATATAGCTATATTTTATTTTATTAATATTAATATTTTACTGTATAATTTGTGTAATTTTATTGTATATTAATTTTATTAAATGGGTCGTGTAACTTTGCCGCATTTAAGTTTAGCCAATGGTTCTTCTACTGGCAACCCGAAATATACTGACTAGACATACTTTTAACTTGCTAGCTACTTTGTCAATTTTCTTTTGCCTGTTATTAGAAATAATCTGCAGGGACTCCAGTTAGGGCCACAAAAGCATGCATACAACAAAACTCCAAAAATAAACTCAGATTGATAAACTCAAACACATGCTGTTGGCATTTATATGATTTGAATAAAGGGTCGATTAAGGCCAGGCAATTCAAGAATACAGATACAAAAATGTGACAGTATTTGTGAGCGAAAGCTAAAGAAACAGAAACGAGATCTCACATTGCACACAGCGGAGCTCCTCTGTAATTAATGGGGCGTCGGGGTATGAATGAGAACCACGAGAATGTGCAAATCTGATCGGGATGAATTAGAGGTTTGGCACACGATAAACTGGCAGAAAGATCCTTGACACAGACATGTAAATTACAAACTCGGAGTCTTCTAACTTTCTCTGAATACGTTCCCCCAGTGCCGGACGGCTCTATTGTGCTTCACGGTTCTTTCTCAGAACACTGAGACAATGGCAGTCTGCCTGCGCAGGGACACAGCGGAGAGGGAGACACTGTGGAAAGATCAGCGCTTAAGAGAGGATGGCATTCATCTGAAGTGAGATGGTAAAGGCAAATCTTTAGACATGAATAAAAAAGTGCGCATTGTTATTTTTGTTACATTTAAAACTATGACCACATATTTACATTAAAATAAAAATGCATGCTGGACTGCGCCATACAGTCACAGGTCATGTGGTTGCAGGCCCTCCGGTTCATACTGACACCCTTCAGCTGTGACTATATTCTTAAAATTGTCTCTAAAAATAAGAATTGGGTTATTCATATACATCTTACTTTTGTGTTCTGCAGAAGAAATAAAATCATACACGAGAGTACAAAAGGACAGAAACTATAGCATAGACAGAAAAATGAACATTATACACCAAAAAGCCAAATTCAAACCCACATTGCCCAGTGTGCCAGTTTAATGTGTCACAGCGTCTGCTAGACCACAGCTCTGACATAAACCACATCCACTTCTAGTCAAGCTGTGAGTTTATAAACCAATGAATTAAAAATGTCTGTTCAGATCCATAAATAACACTTTAAAACAATGATGAGACAAGCCTGCGGGTACCGAGCGCCGCTGTGCCAAGCACAGATCTGCTCAGGGTACTGATGCTGATCAATAGAGGTGAGAACCGAGACAAACAAAACAAACCTGAAAAGACTAAAATAGACACAAGAGGTGGAGAAAAGCAACTCTACAGAGATTGAAAGATGAGCCAATGGAGATAAACCACAGAGCAGAGTAAAGCCAAGTCTGCTGCTCCAAGGCATGATGGGAAAGCAGACTGTGGCTGCCAGTGGCGAGACAGATGCCCATGTGGCTAGCAGCTGTGTGTGTGTAGTGGCATGTTTCGGAAGAGAAAAAGATATGGTACTAAGGTTAGTGCCTTACACACACACACACACACACACACACACACACACACACACAAATGAATGTACATGATTGCTCTGATTGTGTTGTTATTGAATGCAATATCAAGAACTCTCCATTAATCTTACGCAAAGGGGTGGATCAGCATAACAGCGTTAGAGACAGAGAGAGAAAAAACTTGAGGGTGGAGTGAGTATCTGAGGTAAGATAAGGCAGATTTGGTCTGTTATTATCTGTGTTGATGCTGGTTGTAAGCTGCCCTCCACTGAGGAGACCAGCCTGGGTGTGGAAGAATCACACCTATCACGCACAGCTTATATCATGGTTATTTTCTTAAATTTTCTTAAATCCAATACAATGTTCAGATATGAGATGAATTACATTCCAAAATTCTCATACATGTGTACATGTACATGACTTTCTGTCTTCAGACTAACTGAATTATAAAGAGTATCCTGGCTCTTCTTGGTTTTGTAATGCCACTGAAGCTCCAAAAAGCACAAACATCCATCATAAAAATAAACCAAGTAGAGTGGTTTTGGCATTTGGTATTTGCGCCAATTTTAAATATGAATTTACCAACTTTGATAAATACATCTGAAATAAATTTCAGATTTATTCATAACTTTTCTTTTTGTTTTTGCAGTATACTAATATTCTTATTTACTGACTGAGTGTGAGTAAAAATCATTGAGCTTTGATACTGATGTGGTCGACAAGAGTTTGAATCCCGGTCCCTTCTCACTCTTACCCCCAAAACAGCCAAAAAAGGAGACTATAAACTTAAAAACAACTAGAAAAACAAGTTAACAAGGGAATGAGTGTACAGGAAAGGGAAAAGAGGCATGAGATTCCTGGATGAGCCCGTTTTAGCTTAGAATTAACTGAAGGAAGTGGCTGTTTATGGGAACATTTACTGCAAAATCTGCCCCCACTTTTACACACACACACACACACACACACACACACACAAAACATAGTCACCAGTTTTGCATGGTCACTCCTAAAGACCGTTCCCTGAAGCATAAAGTGGGACAAAAAACAACTTTACACACACATTAAAAGCCTGTCCAAGAAAGCAAGTGTGTGTGTGACCCTGTGAATGTGACATTAATTGGTCGGTGGCGACGCCCCCTGCAGAGACGACTTCCTGCTCTTTGAACTCGACCCAGAACTCGATCGCTTTTTAACGTCTGTTACACTTTCACCGTTTCCCCCGTAATGTTCCGCAGGTCAGCGCAATAGAAAACTCATGAGCTCCAGATAACGCTGTAATGAGCCGGTGGTGTGTGTGAGGTGAAAATCCACAGAGATGTGTTCTCAATTATTTGGGAATTTCGGAAGCAAACACGAGCCTGGCATTTGCAGGCTTGGCCGACACACACACATACACACACACACACACACAACCATGTGTATACACACTAATCATTTATACTGCACAAATGATGTCACTGCCCAAGACTTCGTCTCTCTCTCTCTTTCTATCTATAGTCATTTTGTGGCACTGGATTTAAAACACATTCCTGTATCCAGAAAGAACGTTTCAGTTTAGAGTGAGGATGAAAAGTGAGAGAAAAGAGAGAGAGAAAGAAAATGGAAGAGACTGACCTTCAATGCCACGAGTATGTGGCTTTCTTTTTCTCATCTGTGTTCAAATTTTAATACCGGTAATTTACATTCATGCATTTGTCAGATGCTTTTATCCAAAGCTAAGTAATTGCATTATACTATACATTTGTATCGGAGGATCGAACCCATGACCTTGGCGTTGCTAGCGCCATGCTCTAACCACTGAGCCAAATACACATTACAGGATACCAATTACTTGAACTTTTACTACAGTTAAAACAAAAAAAAACATGGTTACTACACTTTTACCACAGAAAAACGGAGGTGATTTTTGTAAAGAAAAGGCAGCAATGCAAGCAAAATGATTGTCACATGATGTCATTACGGATGTCTTAAAGATGATAACTGAATGCCACTCTGTGATAATAAAATACACAAGCAGTTCAAAGGTTCACAATATTGATTGCAGAAATAGTGATGGTAGTGATATTCGCCTCTCTTTTACTGCCCCCTGTTGTTCTACAGCTATATGACACGCAGACACTATTTTACACTAGGCATTTGAATTCTTTTCCTTTTACACAAAACAAAACACTTGAATGGGACAAACGTTATAATTTGATATGCTTTCAACTTTGAGCATGCACAAAAATGAAGATGTGGAAAAACGTGTAAGTGCTTGTCTACATAAACACATGTGGATGCAACCAGACAGAAATGCTGCAAATGCACTCAAATACACACAAACAGCCCATAATGTTAAGCAGGATGCAGTTTGGTCCCAGTGAAACATATCGGCCATGAATCAATGAATGAATCACTTAAAAACAATACAATAGAAGCCTTTGTATAGCTTGCATACATTATAACAGTAGTTCAATCTCTTTACCAGCAGGCTTTCCACCTACAGCATTTATGATTATTATTATCTGATTTGAATGCAAACCTCAACTCAACATCAAGACAAATCATCTCATTCGTTCACACGTTTATTGCAATTTGTCATTAGATCAGATACAATCTGCGACATGACATTCAGACTCTTTGTCTAATTCTGTCCTTGTAGTAACAACAGGCCAGATGTGCGCACACTGTGCCAACATCCTGGCACAGTGTTGTTGGCTTCGAGCTGGCACCGGCCGATGCCAGATGTTCAATGACCAAAATGTTATGACTGAGAGCAGTTTTGGCAGACAGCCACCACGTTCGACACATGCAGACCTACAAACACCTCTTACGCTCAAAACCGACTGCCGTTAGACAAACATCAAGAGGTCTCAAATGTAAGCCCATAATATGCATAGGCAGAATAAATAGATAAAACCCAACAGAAAAGTACAGTTGGTGACGTAAGCTTTATAGGTAGGACACAGTACATTAGTAGAATGTTAATACATTAACTACGTTAATATGGTTAATAATTGTGGCTAGAATATCATATCAAATGTGTGCCTGAATATCATTTGCAGGTACAAGCCCGTAGATGGCAGTGTAGGCTTTTAGGTTCAGAATCGGAGACATCATTTTTAACAGATGACTCTGACATTGTGCATATCTGCTCATAGATTAAATCTGGTTTTTGTATGGAGTTACATGATAAATGGAGATATTAGTGGGGCGTTTTAATAGATGCAAATATACAACACTGTAATTTGCTGCCTTCAACATTTAAAGGGACAGTTCACCCAAAAATAAAAATTCTGTCAATCATTTACTCACCTTTGAGTTGTTCCAAATCTGTATACATTTCTTTGTTCTGGTGAACACAGAAAAAGATATTTGGAAGAATGCTTGTAACCAAACAGTTCTTAGACACCATTGACTACAATAGTAGGAAAAATTACTTCAAAATATCTTATTTTGTGTTCATCCGAACAAAGAAATTATGAAGAATGTAAAGCAAACAGTTCTGGGGCACTTTTGACTACCATTGTAATTTTACCTACTATTGTAGTTAATGGGGTCCTAGAACTGTTTGGTTGCGAGCATTCTTCCAAAAATCTTTTTCTGTGTTCATCAGAACAAAGAAATGTACACAGATTTGGAACAACTTTTTGGATGAACTATCCCTTCAAGAGATTTTCCTATGAAACATTCCCAATGGTCAAGAGCCCTGCTTGTAAATCTAGAACACACACAGAGGTGACAACACACATGTACATATCAGAAAGAGAAAACCAGACACATAAACACACTTTCATAGACAAAAGTACTGTTTAACACTGGCATTCAAACAAATGAAGCTTGGACACATTACAAAACATTTAAAGAATGCACTCACTCAACATAAACACTTGCTCATCTTTAAACCAAATAAACACTGATAACATCACAAAACAAATATTTAAAACATTATTGTATCGGGATGAAAACCAGGTTATGCAACCGATGATAAATTTAGGCTGAATATCATCACGGTGCATTTTTTATGCAGATGGCCATACCCTTACAAAAAAAGATATGGGTAAACAAATCAAATACTTTAAAAACACATACTGTTCTGTTATATTATAGAAAGTAGTATAGTTGTTTCTTTTTTAAATCTAAAAATGCTAAAAAAAAAAAATTGTAGGCTGTACATGTAGTTGGTTTATTGCGAATAATTAACGTTACATAACAACCACAGATGTCTGAGATATGTCCTCATTTTGGTTGGCACACAGATGTGTGAAAACTGAATATAATCTGTGTTGTTAAAAAAACTGCATTAAATTACATTATAAAATATATGCACAGAAAAATAAGCTGTGAATAAGGAAGGACTTGTTTAAACCAGCCCAAAATAATTGCAGTTCAAATAATAGCAAACACGTAGGCAGTATGTCAAATGTGTAAACGTATATCGTTTCTGAAGAGAAAAGAGACATGGACCCTTCATGAACACCAATATCAGCAGAATTGTGGCCTGCTAAAGATCATCCAATAATTCTTGAATGCATTAAGATGAATGCGTGTGTTGCATAACTGTGTGTAATTGTGGGAAAGGCTGTTTGGAGAATTTGTTTAATTGCTCTCTGGTCTGGAAAATCCCTCCAGGACATGAGGGTCACAGAACGTATCATGTGTAATGGAGCTATTGATTCATAGATTTGGTTTTGGATTCATTATAACCCTCACCTAACCCAACAAATATACCCAAAGGCCTTTCTATTTCATCCTAACACAATTTCACACATGCATACAAACAAAACAAAACAAAACAAAACAGAGTCCTACGATTGCAGCTCTACACCATTCAGCTGTATTTCGGTTCATGTAAGTGACTGGAGAGTAACAGGACACACAAGATTAATGCCACATGTACTCACACAGACAGCTGCTGCATTTACAAGCAGGTGCACAATCACAACATCTCCACCTCCAACCACACTTTACACCACAGGTGTCCTAACTTTATATTTGCCATATGCAAAAAATGAGCCAGCCACTAGCCACATGACTACTGGATTGCCACCATGACAGTTTTAACATTGTCAGTTGAATAGCTTTCCTGTAGCTCAGTGGTTCGAGCATGGCGCTAGCAATGCCAAGGACATGGGTTCGATCCCAGGGATTGCACATACTCCAAAACTAATATATAATGTAATGTAAGTCGCTTTATCCAAAGCGTCTGCCAACTGCATAAATGTAATACAGGAATTTAACAAAAAACAAATAATCCGAAACTCCTCAGCAAGCTGATTGATTGTCATTTGACTGTAATTGCAATAACAAATGCCCTTTCCATACTTTATAGTAGGTAAGAGTCATGAATAGTATGTCTGAAACCTCAGTATGCAAAAAACAGCAGGCGCGAAATAACCGGATGGTCTACTGCTTCCGCCAAGATTTGCAAGTGTGCATTGGATGGACACTAATCTATCCCATGATGCCACAATCAAATTTCAAATGTCAATCAAATTAAAATAGTAAAAAAAACTATAAGGCGGATGTCCGTTTCAAGTGTAAGTGTCATCATTACTGACTATGGAGTTGTTCCAAATCTGTATACATTTCTTTGATCTGATGAACATGGAGAAAGATATTTGGAAGAATGCCTATAACTAAACAGTTCTTGGACCCCATTGACTACCATAGTAGGAAAAATCATCAATCAAGTATTCTTCTAAAATATCTTTCATCAGAACAAAGAAATGTATACAGATTTGGAACAACTAGAGAGTGATTTCAGAGTAAAACAATTAGAAATGAGAGGGTGTGTTTTCACTCCACTGGGAATTGATTCAATCTAGAAAAGTAGGTGATTTATTTAGAAATGGAGCTGGCAGAAGACTGACAGTTGAAGGGTTAAACTGATTAGAAAAGGACCACCGTTCCAGAACAACAGTACATTTTTTAGGTCTCAGTTTAATATTACAAAGGCATTTTAGTGGATTGACTTGGAAGGATGAACTGTTCACCACAAAACTAGAATTGTGAGCTAAGAAAGTAAATAAGGTAAATACCACTAGATATGCTCATAAATTCAAATTCTATATATGACTCTTTATCGGTGGAACACACATTTTGAGAAAGGTCTCAGTGGTTTTGTGTCCAATTCAATGGGGGTTAATGTTGTTTGGTTGCAAAACCTCTTTAAAATATCTTCTGTTGTGTTCTGTAGAAAAAATAAATACATGTTTGGAATGACATGAGGGCAAGAAAAGATTTTAGGTGAACTATCCCTTTAAGAACTGCAACGCAGCACTAAAACACAGACTGTATGTGCGACAACTTAAAAATGATTAAAACCGAGTATTTGGTCTGCCACTGTTCATTTGACCCCGACTAATCTAAAGTGCGTGAAGATGATGAGATGTTGTTTCTGGAGCATCTGGTGGATGATGTGTTGGGGTGAAGCTGTCTGGAGAATGTTTCAGGCCAACCCAGACGGCGAGATGACACCAGTATCTGAGTCATACAAACGGGGGTGTGGGGTCAAGGACACCGCTGGGACGGGTCTTTCATTTACCCTGCGAAAACAAATATGAGCTTTTGTTTCATAATGTCTCTCGTGCTTCCGTCTCTTTTCTGTTTTCGCTCTCCTCCCTGCTGGAAAGAGCATCACGTCAGTTGACCAGCATGCGTTCAACCAACAACAAACTATTAAAACTCATCAAGTTAGATCTGTGCCAAACTAAAAAACTAAAACAAACTAGACTAGCTTTCTCTTGTGTCCCATCTCCTCTGTTTCTAACGCTTCTTCTCACAGCTAATGAAACGAACAGAATGAGGAACAGGAAGTGTGTTTGAGGCCAGCACTCTGGAGGAGTCTCTCCCGGAGAGATGCTCTCGCTCGAGGCCTTCTGATCTGCCCACGGGGACAGTGTTGGAAAAGTGATCTCTTTCATCTCCTTTGGAGCTCTCTTCTGATCCTTCGCTTATTTATTTGATTTCCCCAACGCTGTTTGAATATTTGCCATCCCGTTTACAGTTTGCTGTCCATCTCGCCTTTGATTCACGGTCCTGTGTGAAAGGGGAGGGTCTTGTTTTATAACTTCCATCCGACTCAGTTGAGGAGATCGAGATGATGTAATGCATATGAAGTTATTGCTTCATTGTCGTGCATGGTGAGTGAGTCAAGTGAAGGTTTGAAGTCTTGCTAAAAAGTGATTTCCTGGCTCAGAGAGTTATGCCATTACATCTTAATAACCCTCCTTGTTCTTGAACACGCATGTGGGTTTGGCAGATCCTTTTTGGAAAAGGTTTTATACATTTATATTAATGCAATAGTTAGCTGGATATATATTTATTTAAGCTGTAAATTAGCATTAGTCATTGCTTTTGAACAGACATGAATAAATAATGAACAAAGGTAGATTTATAAATTAATAGGGTAAATTTTTTAAAACAAGGTTGTATTTGTTAACATTAGTAAATGCATTAGCCAACCTCAATAATGAGCATTTTTAGCATTTATTAATCTTGGTTAAAAGGATAGTTCACCCTAAAAAATGAAAATTCTGTCATCATTTATTCACCCTCTTGTTATTTTAAACCTGCATGACTTTCTTTCTTCTGCAGAACACAAAGGAAGATATTTTGAAGAATGTTGGTTGACTTGCATTGGTTTTGTGTCCATACAATAGAAGTCAATGGGAACCGCCGTTGTTTGGTTACCAATATTCTTCAAAATATCTTTGTTTGTGTTCTGCGAAATAAAAACCGGCAAAGCAAAAAAGCTATACTCACAATTCATATTTAGACACTAAGCAGACACTTTCAGGCAAAGCAACTTGTAAGAGTGAGAAAACAATGAAGCAATACATAATAGAGAAGCAATAATACGTGAAGTGCAATAACAAATATAACAATGTCTTAACTGATCCAACAGGTTAACCAGCACTAACTAACTTGGATAAACATGGAAATAATGCTGGTCTGTTCAGCAGGACTATGAGAAACACAAACTCTCCACTGAATACATCCACTCAAATAAAACAGAACAAAACATTTATCCCATAATTGTTAGCATGACAATATATGGCCTAAATCCAGCCAGTGAAATGTTTCTGGTCTGGATAAACACAAAATGATAACATTCAAGAGATTCTTTTGTCAAACTGATGTTCTGCTTGTTTTTCTCCCTCTCTTTCTCTCGTTCTCTCTCTCTAACAAGATCAGCAAGCCAGCGATCCAACCAGACCTACTCCCAGACCAACTGAGCGTCTGTTCTGCAGCCCGGACACTTACGAGCCTGTAATGTCTGGCCATTTCTTGTAAGAACTTCTGATTTTCAACACCATGTGCGGATGAGATCCAAAGGGCCCAGAGGTGATGTTATCGGATCTGGTTTGGTCGTGCATCCCGGGAATGAAATGTGGAGTAAAACTGTCTGCGAGTCCCTCCAAGGCTCTCGCCCCGGAATGAATCAGATAATTAAATTCAGAACCTTATATAAGGGGAGGTTTTGTGCTTTTGCCAAGTGCGTTCCAGAACAGCGATCTCTCGTGGGTTCTTGAATGTTGCACGCACATAGAACGACGTCGAATTAAAATACGGAAAATATGAAGGATGACATACGCGATAAGAGCACATAGGTGCCTTCACACAAGCTTGTGAGAGCTAATAAACGAAAACATAACCGATTTAAGTTTACCAAAACAGTGTGTTATTTAATAAAGTTTTGCAAGCATCCTCCCTTTAGCAAAACACAAGAAACGCTTTGTCTTAACAACAATAACCTTCTCAGAACCTTCTTGCGTGTGTGCGTTCTGGTCGGCAGTATGTATGTGGGTCATGGGAATGGGTCGGGTGTCCTCTATCCTAGTGTGCGCACATACTGTGTACTGGTTTGACTTTCAATATTTCACATGACCACTTATCACACACACATCAGAATGACCAACATCAGCATCCTGAAGATCGGTGGATGAGGCCCACACATGGAGAAAGAGCGAGAGAGCGAGAGAGAGAGAGAGAGAGAGAGAGAAAGAGAGAGAAAGAGAGAGCAGATCTAACTGACTGAATGGTTTCCAGATGTGTAAATGGTAAACAACTGGTTTGTCATGAAGGCATAAAAATTTGTGGCATTCGGAATCTTACCGAAAGTCCTCCAGAACACGGACAGGCATGGATAGATCTACATTTGCTCACATACGCACAAACACACGTGTTGTCACTGTTTTATGTCTGATCTCCAGGCCTGAATACACATACACTCTTAAAAAAGAATCTTTACTGCGATGCCATAGAAGAAACATTTTTGGTTTTGTGAACCTTTTATTCAGATGTTAAAGGTCCATTCAGGCAAAAATGGATCATCATCTTTAAATACCTTTTTTTAAGGGATGTTCACCCAAAAATGAAAATTCTGTCATAAATTACTCACTGTCTAGTTGTTCCAATTAAATTTCTTTGTTTGGTTAAACACAGAGAAAGATATTTGGCCGAATGTTTGTAACCAAACAGTTCTTGGACCCCATTGACTACCAAAGTAGGAAAAATTCAAATGGTAGTCAAAAGTACCACAGAACTTTTTGTTCCTACTATGGTAGTCAATGGTGGCCAAAAACTATTTGGTTCCAAGCAATCTTCCAAATATCTTTCTCTGTGTTGATTAGAACAAAGAAATGTATTTAGATTTGGAACAACTCAAAGGTGAGTAAATGATGACAGAAGTTTTATTTTTGGGTAAACTGTTCCCTTTAAGTGCAATGTTCTGCACACCCTCCCAACATCTTAATTCATTAAATATTTCAACTAATATGATAATGATTTTATATACCATAAAAAGAGCAATAATCTCAGCTAAGTTTTTACCAAATGCACACCCATTTCACATCCTGTTCAGCATGCAAAATGCAAAAAGATTCCATCTGGGTCTGCTGGTATCTACAGCCAAGTATTTTCAGAAGCTTAATAGCAGAGCTTCCAAAACGAATAAAAAAGTTGATACACTTTGAAGTGTGTACTGTGTGCGTGTCTATTTATGTGTCTCCTCCATATGAACATCAACTCTCACGTACGTATATTCGAGTGATGAACGTGACACCATTATAGAGAGCGAACCAGCGAAACATCCGCATGTGTGTGCAGTATTTACTCTCTCTGTATGAGTTTTGCTCCGTGTATTTAGAGGGCACATTCCCAGGCAGGGCGTTGGGATTCTCTCCTCCGATGTTTCCCACACAGAGCTCACAGGGGGCTCTTTGTTCCTGCTCCAGGCCGCGGGGGACCCAGATTCAGCACAGCGGCCCCTGAGAGACCACCCTGCATTCTTCTCCAGACGACCCTCTTAAACACCTTCAGTGGGCCCAAACTGACCACTTTGATAGAAACCCAACTCAACTTGTCTCTCCATATGTCAAGAGTAATTCCAGTAATCTTTCAGATTTAAATTAAACAAAGTAAATCTTTTTCTGACAATCAGCATTTACTGTTCACACTCTGATTTGCCATGTTGTTTTTTCGCATAAGGTCTTGTGCGCACTGGGAGATTTTTTCGAGATGTTTCTTGACATTCATACCCAAGTGATTTTCACTGGCGATGAGCCGAGTGAAGGTGCAAATTCACTCCCTGACATTAGATGGCGCTTAATGAAAAACATGAGAAATACACCGGTACACAAGGTGGCGCTGCGCAACATCGTTGGTATCAATGTGTGCTGGCAAGACCGTTTTGTGCTTGAGCGCCACCAAGTGTTTTACTGTAACTTCAGCAGCTCCAATCACATGAGCAAAAGTGCCAATCTCACTGGTCGACCAGTTTTTAACGCAACGTGCAAACCAAAATGAAGCTTTTAAGCCTGCCGGTTTTAAAACGTCGACGATACAAATGCACGATTATCGTCCCGGTGTGCACAAGCCTTTATATTTAAAATGTATTCTTATTTTGACTACCACCTTGAAGCTCTTATATAATCCATCTTGTACCAGCAGGTAGATCAACTTAGCCATATTATCAGAAGAACTTTTAGTCTAGCTGTAGTTCTTCCTTTTTCAGTATCCATGACAGTGACTGAGCATTTTACAAATGTTTCTGTTCTTCTGTTTTCAGTCTTGCTGGCTGATGGACTTTTCTGTTGGAAATGTCAACTGTTAGGCCAATTTTTGCAAGAAGATTGATTAATCCAATAAAAGAACAAAGGCAAAAGTCTATCTTGGACTGCAAATGAGAGTATGTGTTTTTTCTGGAACATTTCACTGCATGGGAGAATCACCACAAAAAAATCAATATTGAGCCAGTTTACTTTCTCAATAAAAGGTGTAAAAGCCTCTAAAATATAACATGAACACCAAAAAACAATAACGCAAAACGGAAGTAACCTCTGTTTCTTAGATGACAATGTGATCATTAAGTCACGTACATCTATTTTCTTCCTGCATTTAAGCATTTCTTCATTCATTATTTGTTATGCAATAATTTTGACTACTATTTAGGATGGATAGTATGCAAATTGGGATGCAGGGAGAGAATGTTTTGGCCAAATATGCTTGACCATACAAGAAATTTGTTGCCAGGTTGGGTGTTTCTACAGTGCACATTTACAAATACAGGCAGTTTTATAAACAAAATTACAGTTACACAACATGATTCTATGTTAGTGCAGAAAAACCACAACAAGTGTGTGTGTGAACAATACAACAGTGCAGATGAGAACACATGACAATGCTAATGAGAAAACACAAGTAGCACACAGAACAGCACTGAATGTTCATACAGAAGGTATATCTTCATATTATTTCATCATATTGTAACCACCTGCTACAGCTTCTTTTTGGTTCTGCTGACATCACCAAGCCCTCATTTTACAACTCTTTCTCTGCGATCATCTGTCACTTATGTAGAAAACAATTTTACTCAAAAATCAACTCCAGAGAGATTAGGTTGTTTGTTTTTGTCACACTAAAATGTGTTAAATTACCAAAATAAAACTAGTTGTTAAAGCAAAATGTAACATTAATAATGTTATAGTTACAAAAGTAACTTCAAAGTTGTTACATACAGCATGGCTCTTGTCAATACACCCCATTAAATAAGTTTGGTTTCTATCCATCTCTCTCACATGACTTTTTCTTCTTTCTCTTTATACAATGTTGATGGTCATGATTTGGTTAGTTGCTATAGGGATTGATGGGAGGTGGGGCTACCACAGCAGGGTACGAGGGAGAGAATAAAGGGAATGTCATAATTGCACGTTCTGATGATGGTGCTTAAAATGATGATGCTTAAAAAGTCAAGCCAATAGGGAAATTAAATACAGATCGCTGCTTGCCGTGTGAACTCTCTAAGAGCGAGAGAGAGAGAGAGAGAGAGAGAGAGAGAGAGCGAGAGAGAGAGAGAGAGAGAGAGAGAGAGAGAGAGAGAGAGAGAGAGAGAGAGAGAGAGAGAGAGAGAGAGAGAGAGAGAGAGAGAGAGAGAGAGAGAGAGAGAGAGAGAGAGAGAGAGAGAGAGAGAAAATGACGAAGACCCACAAACCCCAGAAAACAGCCTCAGCTCCTCAGAACAACCCCAAATCAGTCAAGACAAAAAACTTGGAGGGCATAAAATAGTGAGTCAGGGTAAATACAAAAAACTGCATAAATTCAATACCTCCTGGCTGTTAAAACAAACGCAATCCTTTCCTTTACTGTTCATTAAATCATTTGTCATAGGTCATTAGGGTGAGTTAACTTTTGGGGCATGAAATTACAGCCAGACATCCATTCTCAAAGTAAACATTTCTCTCCGAGGGGCAAAGGATTTGTTATAAATCTATCAGGAATTAGTCAGCCCGACCCAAGGGTGATTTCTTGTTAATGGAGGAACTCTGTGGGTGTGTTCAGCTTTTCCATCTGCACTTTTCTGAGTGATTGTGTCTGTAATGATGTGCTTCTCTGACAGCATCTCTCTCTTACCTTTGCACCACATCATCTCCGCTCCAGCAGGTCAGGTCGTCCACACCCATTTCTGCATCACAAAGCTTCTCTGGTAGGTTGTTGAAGAAGGACTTATATCTGGACATGTACCCTATAAATTCCCTACAGCAAATACACAAACACAACATCAGAAGTGGAAGGAAGCTTTTTTAAAGCTTTGACATTTTAATTGATGCATTTGGCAGATGTTTTTTTTACAAAATGACTATCAAGGTACACAGTTTATCAGTATGTTTGTTCCCTGGGAATGGAACCCATGATCTTTGTGTTGCTAACAACTGCTCTACCAAATAACTCTTTTCCATACATTTCTTTTCAAATGTTTTCACAAAAACAAAAACAGAATATTTACTTCTCATTTACTTCCCAGAATCCGATCTGGATAAAAAACAATGATCAAAAACATAGATATTCATCGTTTCTGACGTTTAGATGCTGTACTCTTTCAGAAAATGCATAACTGTGCCGACTACAGAATAACAGTGAAAACGCCTGAAAACCTCATCAGTGTTGGGGAAGAATTATTTCGTAAATGACCAAATCTCATCAGTGGTGGAGAAAAAAAGTTAAGCTACAGAAAGACCTTTGAAAGTTAAAATTATGGAACGAAGTTATAACTTCAGAACATAACAGTGTTTGGAGTTTACTTGGCTACTAACATATTTTGCAAGTGATCTGCTGAAATAGCTTAGAATTAGTCATCGTATCAAAGTTGATTTAAATGTGGCCTATACCTTCATTTTAGAGTCAAAACCCCTTTCTGCCAAAAAAAACCCCACATTAAATACAAGACATTATCCAAGGAAAACACACACACACACACGGATCTACGCCCACACTTACTTTTCCACTGTATATAATGATACATGCCAACCCACACTTACAGGGAAAGATATTTGGGAAAAATAAGGACAATTGTTTAGTAAATGTACAGTATTCATGCTTACCGTGCAACCTTTCTCAGAGTTATACTTCTATCGCTCTTGGAGGATTTCTGAGGGAATGAACTGAGAACGGTCAACCCCCCCAGTACAAGACAATGGAACAGTCCAGAGGATGCAAGCAGTTTGAAGGGGAGAACAGAGAGGTGGAAGAAACCAAAGGGAAACAAAATAAGGGGAGGGGTGGTGAGAGATGGAGAAGAGTCATGACTCTGATGAAAACAAAAATGTCATTCATGCACATGCAAACTCAAAACCTGGAGGATGAGTTAAATCACAAAGGTAACGGAGGTCAACAGCGGCCACCTGCTTGGGTTCCTAAATAATTTTTCTCATGCACATTTCAGAAAAAAATCTTAAAAATCAAAACCTTAAACCAGCTCTGCAATATAATTAAACAAATCTGAAAACTGTAAAAAAAAAATAAAAAAAACATCTAACTGTATTCGTAACTTTATTTGAGTAAAGTAATGGAAATTTGTCCAATTTTTGGAAAAATGCATGTTAAAAAATACTACTACTTAAAATCATTTTCCCTATAAATAATTTGAATGACATTTTTACTTCCAGAATCACGCTGTTGAGCTCTGTTACACACGTAGATGGAAGTTCAATCAGGACATCAGTCTAATGTAATGCATTTCATTAAACGAAATACACTTTATAGCATCTTGTGTTCTGACCCTTAATAAAGATAAAGCACTCCAGCTCTCCCTCGGGAATAATTTAACATTTTTAATTCATCATTTATACAATCGTCTGGCCTTTATATCGTTTCGACTTGCGGTCGAAGCATTTCCGAGGTTCTTGGTGCAGAGATGATGTCATCGATACAGTGATGAGTGTTATCCCGTCCTCCACAGACTCCGGCTACACAGGAAATAACCTCTAATCCATTTATTTCTCTGTGTTCCTGCGGGCAACAGCCTCAGTGCCAGTTACAGCACTATCTGTGCCAGCCTACCACTTAGTGATGGTATCTGAAGTGTGTGTGAAGACCTGACCTGAAAGCATGTGCACTTGCATAGACATTTGCACAAATAAAAACAGACTGTAAAACATTAGTGTATTTTTGTCTTGTTTTTCAATTCTTAAATCATGACACATTTACTTGGGAAGCAAAATACCTCAGGTTTTAAGTTTTGTTTTCTGAAAAACAATTTTAAATCCATCTTTAGGAAGATTATGCTTTAAACAAGAAAAATAATAAAATTTCGATATTAAAAACGGAAAAGACAAAAAAGTACTTCAATTAATATGGGAATTAATCAACTGAATGTATATAACTATTGGAAACATTATATTAAATTTGACATCAGCTATATGAATATAGGCCATCAGATCGGTTATTACAACTGGCTGATCATTTTTTATATTTCAGCATCCCTAGATCCAGCTGGTTCATTGACAGATTACATAAAATCTTCCCATGATACTCTACCTCAGTACTATCTACAATAGAAAGTAAATGCATAAATGAACACCAGTGAGTATCAAAATTAGGTGTCCAAATGAAGGATTCAGTCTAACCTCTGAAGATGAGCCAACATGCCAATCTTATCGGCTCCTGGAACATCTAGTGAGCTGTTGGCAGGTGGAGGTGTGACTAAAGGAGGAGGAAATGTCCTGACTGTAGTTGAAGACACATTTGAAGCGTGACCACACACTTTATCCACCTGAGAGAGACAAGGAAAGAGAGACAGAATCCCTTATTTTATTCATTTTGCATTTTCTTCAAAGCAACACTTTACATCGACAACCGGAAAGTGAGAAGGAGCATGACATAAGTGTGTTTGTGAAAAATAAATCTCGAATGTGATCTTTTACCCTCTCATTGTTCCATTAAAGCAACACATGATTTAACACTTAAGAGTGTTGGTGGTGTGTGTGGTTTAGGTTTAGTCAATGTCAAAACAAAAAAAAACTGGAAATTACACATTGTAAATTGTTGGAACCAGACAACAGTCACCATGAGAAAAATGGCCTAGAAAACATAATTAATTAAGTAAATAAATCAATAAAAATGGGATGTCCTCAATATTAAAAAAGTTTACGTTTTCCAAAAGTCAATATATTTCGTTTTATATAAAATTTTAAGTCTTTGTCATCTCATGTAATCTATACGTATACCAAATAATCTCATTAGAGGCTATTGCTGTTATAGGCAGGATTTGTCTCCTTTATATATCTACACCCCCTTCACCTCTATCACAAACACACACACACTTAATCAATGGCGCTTCATCCCACTAAAAGCTCGGACAGACGTCACCAGTCCATTAGTCAGAGTTGACCCGACTCATCTCGACGCCGAGCCGGACCGATCCCAACGATTACTCCTGTCCTCTCCTATCACTCACCTTTAATAATGACAATTTTATTTAGCATGAATAAATCCTTAACTCCTGCATAATTCGGCTCTGCTCTGGGAGTTCAGATGTGATAAAGGACAGGAAAGAGACAGAATTCATTACGTCATTCTTTACAACCTGAATTAATAACATGGAGCATGACGGCAGAGCTGAGAACGATTTGTTATGCAGTCCAAATACAATCCCTAATGTCCTCAAAAGGCCTATTCATGGGAAAAGTGAAAATCATAAGACAAAAGTTGTTTTTTATACAAAAGTGTCTATTGTATAAAATACAAGTTGTATGTATAAATAAAGATCTCAAAAATTCATTTGAAAATACTATACAGATGTAGATCGTTCACACAGATCTGACACACAATCCAAGCAAAACAAATCCATACAGACAGACGGACAAAAGTGTCTTATGTCCTAAAGTCTAAACAGGGAATTTAAATAGAGAACATTAAAAAGTAACCTGGAACAAACAAGATGGTATGAAGGACAGCAAGCCATCTCGAAATGCACCAGATGCAACTCTTTCTGATGACATCCTCATGAACTCGCTAACACAATGTTAAATGTGTACAGATTTACAGAAGAATTCAAGACCAAAAGCAGACCTACCTAAAAACCTACCTAACATACCTAAAACACCTAAAACAGGCTTATTCGAGACAAAAATTAAACTGCTACATCCATCCACCAAACGTTATTACTTTTATAATAATAGAAAACCAAAAAATCTTCAATGCAAGTGCTGCATTTTAAACCACCAAATGTACTTAAGGTCAGTAAAACTATTGGTTTTATGAAATCCGTTTTAGCAATATCTAAGAAGAGTGGTTTGATTCCTAAAGAAAGCCAAGGGGCTCTTAAACACACACAGAGTCTGCAAGAGTCAGATGTCCATTTGGACACCGAACCAGAATAAAGGAAGATAACATCTAAACCGTTTATAAAACGTCAGTATATTTGAGATATTTAATATCCTTAAGACTTGACTGAAACCTTATTAACCCACTAACATGTGTTAAACATCAGCTTTAATGAATGTCAAACAAACAGATTTTCCGAATCGCTATCTTTCGCTTAACTTGAAGAAGCCTTTGAGCCTGAGGGGAATGAAGCATTATGGGTATCGGCCAAATATGTGGGAGTGCTGGGAAAATATTTGTGTTTTGATTTTGTTGCATTTTGTGTCGTTTATTGATTTACCGTCCATTATAAATATTTTTTTTCTCCCCTTTTCTGACGAACAGCATGAGAACCACCATTTTTTCCCCGTAAATAAACGCAGCGGTGGATTTCTTTACAAAAACATCTTGTTTAAATAACGGTTATCCAGAAAAGCACTTTATCCTGCAGCAGAATAATTTCCTGCATCCTGGTTTGCAGTTGTATGAAATTCATTAAAAATTGGTTTTGCGTGTTTCCTGAGAATTGAACCCACGGTGCTGGCGTTGTTAGTGCCACGCTCTACCAGCCGAGCTATAGGCACTCAGTAGATTAAATGCTAAGAGGTTAAAAGGAATTTCTCCATATCCGGATGCAGCTGGAATCAAATAACTTCTCTGGAATCAAATAACTTTCCATTCCTTAAATTCTGAGTTCAGATTTTTTTCTTTTGAGGCTTGGCTAATTTTACAAGTTAATAAAAATTCAATAAACCTCAGGAAGCTCCTCACAAATACATGACAGACCTACTGATGCCTACAAATGTCTGCCACGCAAAGACATCAGAATGAACTCACTGGCCCGTTTTCCTCCTTCCTTTCTTTATTTGTTATTTTCTTATTTCTTAACTTCCTTACACAATTCTACAACATGGCCTTTCTTACATTGCACAAATGTAAACTTTTGGTTACCCAATAATACAACAAATTATTAAAGGAGTCAATTTCAGGTCAGCCAATTCCTGAAACTGAGATTTCAATCCTTAATAAAGACACAAACGCTTGAAAACAACACCCTCATCTGTGACACACAACACAACGGATCATTTCAGCGGTCAACTGTTACTCACTTACCTAGTGTTGAAAGCAGAAGTTTGAACACAGCAAGTGTGGTCTGCGTGTGTTTGAGTGCACCTGTCTGTCCTTGTAATATCTGTGAAATCGCAGATGTGTGCGAAACTCGCAGGGTGTGATCCTCAGAGGATGACACGTGCAGTATTTTGCTTGGTGGTGGATGTCTGGCACTATAGTTTTACGGGCCCAATTTGGGCACCAATATGTGCCCACCTCTAAAGAACCCACACACACTCTCATTAACTTGTCTTGTTTAAAAGCCAGTCAGTCTTTTAAAGACAGAGTTTTTCCTTCAGTTGTCTTTTCCAGATCTCTATTACCATGTTTGTGTAAGTCTCGCTCTGAGGGAGTATTGAGTTGCATTGTGTGGTATTGGTGTATGATGCCACTTTGTTGATGTAAGAATTCACTCCAACAGACACAGACACAGACACACAGACACACAGACACACAGACAGTCACAGTAGATAGACAGACAGACACAAAGACAGACAGACACAAAGACAGATAGACAGACAGACAGACAGACATGTAAATATATGACATCCACAGATCTGGCAACAGTTATCATGCTAAATGTTAGCACTTTATAATATGAAAGTCTATGAGAAAGAACAAAACAAACTTTAATCACTTGCAGCAAACCCAACTCTGATCTAAATCAGGTGGCAATGGGCAGACTGTCAAAACCAACGACAGAGTTGAAGAATATTTTCACTGCACAAAATAAGCTGCATTTACTTTGGGAACTCTGGGAACAAATGGATGGTGCTATCCTAGGCCATTAGACCATCCGTTTTCACCATTATTTACACTAACAAAAGACATCCAATCTCATCTCTTCTCTTGGTAAACGAGGGAGCGGATGTATTGCCAGAATGACTTTTTAAACGCCAGTGCTGTTTGAATAACAGTGCAGTAAGTCAGTAAGTGTTGAATTAAACAGAATGTGGCCGTCGCTGTGCCAGCATGAGAGGAGAAGCCAGTTTCAGTGTTTAGTTGGTGGCTTGTTTTTCCATGTTGGCTTGTGTTTGTGTGTGTGCGTGCGTGCGTGCGTGCGTGCGTACTCGAGGTGAGATTTTCTGGCTTCTTGGGTTGGCTTGCTTATTGCCACACTGATACTTAAACAATCAGCTGATTGATGATCTGTGTGTGCATGATCAGTTCATGAACCCTGCATCACAGCACACATTCAAATGTTCCAACCGTGCAAACATCAGCACCCTGATTTCATTTAGCAAACGTTGCAGAAACTGACATTAACAGAGCACAGACGTTTGCGAAACAACAATTAGCTTTGATATTTTGTTTGGTGCCACCAAAATTATACACCTAAATATTTCAAAAATATCCAGTTGGGTGGATCAAGTACATTTGGCAGATGCTTTTATCCAAAGCAACCTAAAGTGCATTTAAGATATACATTTCTTTTCATTAATATAGACGGTGTCATCGCACACACACGCCTGGACCAAAGTTAACTTCCGGTCTGTGTTTGTTGATCCTTGTGGCTAGTGGCTAATAATAGAACCATTTATACTTTAATTTATATATTTTATTGTTTAATAACTGGATTAAATGAACAATTTGCAAATTTTAGTGTATATTAATTTTATTAAATAAACAATTTGTCGAATGGGTCGTGTAACTTGTTGCCTGCCAACGTGTTGCATTTAAGTTTAGTCAAGTAACGGTTCTTCTACTAATAACCCAAAATAATACTGACTAGACATACTTTTAACTTGCTGGCTAATGTCATTTACTTGTTATTTCTTTTGCTTGTTATCAGAAATAATCTGCAGGGACTCTATTCTTTGCGGATGTGTACCGGAAGCTAAGTTTGGGCCACAAAAGCATGCATGTGCAGTAAAGTCTGCTTATGTTGTCGCAAACCGTCTAGGTTTTGCATGTTTTCACGGCAAAATCATGCCATTAACCCTCAGGATGCACCTTGAGTTGTTTATACAAGATCGAGAAGCCCAACACAGAACTCCTAAAGAGGATGCTGGCACAATTTCACTGTGAAACTGATTAAATAAATATCGGGTTGTAAGACTCACCAAATCCTATTGGAGTTCTTGGAAAATGATAAGTGAGACAACCCGACACTCTTGGGTTCTTTATTAAGTGTTACCATGTGTTAAAATGTACTGCCATTGTATTGAATCCATCCAAGTGAATAATCATTAAATATTTTTTTCTGTTCTGAAGTCAGTCATACAGCGCTGGAACAAAATCAGATTATTTTGGTAAGCTCTCCCTTTAAGAGAACATCACATTATTCTTCATGCGCAGGCGCTTCCTAATCCAAGGTGATTTACAGTACATTTCTACCAAAGGATTAAATGAGCAACCTTTGAGGGCACATCTGGCCACTAACCACTAAGCCACAACACCCCTGGGAAAGAAGCAGGCTGAAAGAAACAGAAAACAGCAGGAGAGTCCGTGTTTTCCATTTGAAGATCGCTGGAAGCGCCATTTTTTCAACTCAGCAAATTTGATGTGACAGCACTAATGAACAGCAACACAAATTACCCTAGCAACTCCAGGCTAAGCAAACAAACAACACACACACATGCATTAACACACATAGCGTGTCACAATGGACAGAGTCTCTGAGCTGCACATCACTGTATATATTTCTCCAGCCCTTTCTTCCTCTCTTAGCCAAGTCTGTGGTCTGGACACATATACGCTCTGCTTCAGAGAGCAGCACAGATTTAAAGCATCTCTTTCTTTAAGTGTAGATCTTCACCAACACATGGAAGCTGAGGATGTGACCCCAGACTGGCTGACTCAGCGGTTGTTACGCTCACTTTCCTTTACCACCTACTTCCGGCTTTTGTCTTTCTCTCCTTTTCTTTCTCTCCTTTTCCTCTTCTCATCTTTCAGTGCATCTCCTTTATTCATATTTTCTTAAAGGGATAGTTCGCCCCAAAATAAAAATTCTGTCATCATTTACTCACCCTCTTGTCATTTTAAATCGGTATGACTGCAGAACACAAAAGAGGATATTTTGGAGAATGTTGGTAACTGAACAATGGCGGCACCCTTTGACTTTGCCTTCATTTTGTGTCCATATAATAGAAGTGAATGGGTACTGCCGTTGTTCGGTTACCAACATTCTTCAAAATATCTTTGTTTGTGTTCTGCAGAAGAAAGAAAGTCTTACAGGTTTTAAATGATGAGTAGAACTATTCGATGATAAAAAATCATTTTGGGGTGAACTATCACTTTAACTTCCCTATTTCCTTCCATTTTTCTATATTTACCTATGACCTCTTTTTCTTTCCAATTCCTCTATATCTTTTTTCTCTTCATCACTATATCTACATAAAAGTACAAATTTACTTTAACTACATCTTCTCTTCAGACCTCTTGTCTCCCATCCTTTTGCCTACTGTGTTTTAGATGCTAGAGATTTTCATTCTTTCATCATTTCTTCACCCTCATGTCATTTCAAACCTGTATGACTTTTTTCTGCAGAACACAAAAGAAGATATTTTAAAGAATGTTGGTAACCAACAACATTGGCCCCCACTGACTTCAATTGAATGGACACAAAACCACCGAGACATCTGTCCAAATATCTTTCTGAGGAGTCATATACAGGTTTTGAATGAAAAGAGGAGGATGGATGACATGAATTCCCTTTTCCAACTAGACATTTTTGCTGTTAAACAACATGGCAATGTAAAACTAGCATTAGTCTGAAACAGCATAGGAATGCTAGCATAAACTTTCCATTATCTCCTTGCACATATTCCAGTATAAACAGTGTAAAGATTGTATTTATAAGCATATTTTCAGTGTGTCTGTAGTTTACCATAATTCAATCACTTACACATGATTTGCAATCTGGCTTCTCAGCACAACGGATGTCTCCAGTCTCTAATGTCACTGTCTTTCTAAAACATCAATGTAAACAACTTTTTGAAAATGCCCATAGAAACCAAATCAACGACTCTGCTGAAGACCAAAAATAAACATTAAAGCATTAAAAGCACTAAAGGAATTTCACAAAACATTTAAATCACTCTTCTGTTTTAACTTCTCCATCCAGTTTGTTATATTAAAATCTGAGTCTAATAAACAACATCTGCCTCCGATGCCCTTAGGGTGTTATCCCTTACTCAAAGAAAATGTATTTTCATATTTACGGTCAATATAACTTAATTATTCTGTATTTGAAGATGTGTGGAATTATACATAATGAATGTATCAATATCAAACTCTCCGCAGGTTCAAAAGCAAACAATGAGATGAACATTTAAATACAAAGGATCTCTTTTAATGTTTATAATCTAAACACATTCTCATTTCCTTCCAATTATTCATATCAAATGGACAGGAGTCTATTTTGTGAATACACTTAAAGATTTCCTGTACCCATAAAATTGTTCACAGTAATGACGGTACCACAAGATGAAGACTGCATGCTCAGCACTTTAGAGGATTAGAATGGCAGAACAGAAAAAAGTGGGGCCCTTTGTTCATTGTCTTTCTACATCAGATTGGGGAAAACAACCCCCACAATATATATATACTGAATCAGGTAAATGAGCACGCTGTGTTCTGGGCTATAGAAGTCTGGTCTAATCCCAAGGGACTTGTTTTCCTTATTTAAAAGCACAACATACTATTAAAATTCCTGTGTAGGACTGTAATTAGAGCCCTCAGTTAAACTCTAGAGGAAATAAAATAGAGCAGCACATTAACTGCTTGTCTTTACTCTAAACGACAGATAAAGATTTATTACATTTTCCTCATTTCTGTTTGACATGCATTCATAGCAGCCATCCCGAGCCACGGCGTCTCGAGTCAGAGACTGTCCATTATCACGCAGACAGTGAGACATACAGTGAACTTTAACCTCAGGGCTAAACGTCTACAGTCTCATTCCATCTCCAGCTGAGAAATAACACTGCCGTGTCATTCCTATCATCCCGTCCAGCAATAGAAACTTTAATGAACCTTAACCCTGTTGAAATATACAACACTCCAAAACGGGAAAGTGAGAAAGTGCTCCAAAACCACTGGAAGAGGGGAAGGAAAGGGAATTGAAAGAGAAAGGGACAGAAGAATAAGAGGCAGAGACAGATAGCAGAAGAAGGGAAAAAACAATAGAACATGTCACGTGTAATATGAATAGATAATAGATGGCACGTTAGGGTTTTCATTTTTAAATAGAAGTTGCATCGGCCAACTTGTCTATCTAGAAAAATTACAGAATGTTCATTGCAAGTTAGCTTGAAAAATAAAGCATTCGTCTAAACTTGCATTAAACTGAAAAACCATCACTGTGTATTTAAAAAAAGATTTAAATTAATAAAAATCTAATATAAAATTTTATTAGAAAAAGTTTTATTTTAACCAAACAAAGATTGAAAGTTAACTTCGGGCTAGCACATGTATCTTATGAAATAGTCTATACGTGTGTAAAATCATACAACAATCTCTGAGTTGGAGATTTGGTTTGGGATATTTAAACTTTGCAATGTGGATATTTTAGTGGCATCTAGTAGCTTGCTCCACACCTCCCTCCTCTCTTTCAAAGAGCTACGGTAGCTGACACAGGACAAAGATATCAGCATGTTTCTTTGCCAATGGAGATAACTTATTTACGAAACGTGTTCTGTAGAGCAGTTTGTCCATTTAGGGCTACTGTAAAAACAACATGGTGAATTCCATGTAATGGGACCCACGGTGTATGTAGATAAAAATAGCTCATCCTACGGTAAAAACCCCCCCATAACAGTTTATTACGTAAGTTTATTATCTAAAGACATAGTTTTGTATATTATATTGCATGTCTGTCAATCACAAAACCTTCTTAAGTAGCACGGGAAAATTTGTAGTAATAGCCAAAAATACATTGTATGGGTCAAAATTATCGATTTTTCTTTCATGCCAAAAATTAAAGTAAAGTAAAGATTATGTTCCATGAAGATATTTTGTAAGTTTTCTACCGTAAATATATAAAAACTGAATTTTTGTGAGTAATATGCTATAACTTAAAGGCAATTTTCTTAATATTTCGATTATTTTTTGCACCCTCAGATTCCAGATTTTCAAATAGTTGCATCTCGGCCAAATACCGTCCTTACATATGGAAAGCTTATGTATTCAGCTTTCAGATGATGTAAAAATCTCAATTTCCAAAATTGACCAATTTTGTTGCATGGTCATATATTACACATTGCACAAAACTAAAATGTATAGGTGTGAATAAACACATCATGTTTACTTGTCAAAGTAAGTTAGTTCCGATTTTCGCATCCTTTTCCATGCAATTTTGAATAAATGCTTAAACAAGATATTGTTAATTTGCTGCATTTTAAATCTCGTCCAAAAACATTTACCAAAACATAGACCCCCTCATGCTTTATTTTTTTTACAAGCATTACACATTACAGACTATGATTACTTTATAACCAAATATGGTAAGCAAAGAACAATGAAGGAAGGCAATGATCTCTAATTGTATAACCAGCAGTGACAGTTCAGAATTTACAAAGAATTCCTAACAATGTAAAGAATGCAGGTTGCATGCAACACAGACACACATCCACGTCATTATCCGAGTTCAGCTGGTATCACAGCCCAGCATCAACTAAACCCACCCTACATGTGCACGACACCCGATCTTTAAGGATTTAACCCACACACTAGAAGCACAGAGATGTAAAGAGACACCACCTCCTCTTTAAAACCCTCCTCCTTACAGTCACACTGTACTGCTCAATAGAACTCTTTCAGACATGCACGAGGGCAGCCAGCGTTGTCAGCACCTACAGAGTCTCGACAGACCCCTAAAACCTGATCTCCTACACACACACTCACCATACACACGCACAGCATGCCATCTCGGGCAGCACATGACGGGAGGGCATGCCAACCGCAGTCCGTTTGGGAAAGTATCCCAGTGAAAAACCAAACCACTGCTATAACCTTTAATAACACACACATTTACAGAAGCTACTGTTTATGATCTTTGGAGGAAGATTAAGAATTGAAAAGAGACAGAAAATAATATCTTAACAGTACCGAATACAGCACTATCAGGAGCAAAATAGCCAGCGGAAGATAACACAGCAGGGGATTGTGGGTAATGGAGTCTGATCTGAAGATGATAGTTGGCTTCCATGTGGTTTCAGTATTTTCTCTCAAAGCCTTTCTTACAATATAAATAGATTTAGGTTTAGGGCCAGAATGCATTCAAAATGATTTTGTGAATTATAAATATTACTAATATAAAACAATATTTTATAAACAGTTTATTAAAGAGCGGGTATTTTTATATAATTAAAAAGACATTTCATGCAGTGTGCAATGTTGCTGTGTGTGTATGTAAGCAGTCTTCCAAGTTGTAAAGCCAAAAGTGTATAAATAAAGCTATCGGCTTGGGGGGGAAAAAGGAGTCGACTCTGATTCACTTGAACGAGTCGCAAGATGTTCAAATTTCATTTCTGTGACTGACTTGCGTCACTCGGTGCAAAGCCCGCCTACATTTTGCATGAACCGCCCGCAAAAACTTGAACACACGCTGTACGGGCTAGACCAATCACAGCAGACTAGAACATCTTCATAGTGCACGGTACACATAAAGCCTACACTACAGTAAGAGTAGTGCAGTAGATATTCTGAACATAACCTAACTGAAGTGCCTTAAAATGCTCAGCTTTGTTCGATACATTGACGCAACTGTCACCAAAAAAGAAAGTTAGGGCGGGACATATTGAGTCTCTTTTAAACAGCTTACCACACAGCCTGGAATTTGACAAGATGAAGTGCAGAATGATTGGTGCACTCTAAAAACAGTTGTGTTAAAAACAACAAATTTTAATAAAAAAAGAGATTATGGCCCGGTTTCACATACAAATCTGTATGATCTTCTTTCCGCAGAATACAACAGAAGATATTCTAAAGAATATTGGTAACTGAATAATGGCGGCACCCATTCGCTCCTATTGTATAGACACAAAACCAATGCAAGTGAATGGGTACCGCCACTGTTTGTTACCAACATTCTTCAAATTATCTTCTCAAGTGTTCTGCTATAGATAGTAAGTCATACGGGTTTGACAAGACATGAGGATGAACAAATGATGACAGAATAGATATAATTAAGGATAACATATTTATACTGAAAGCCTAAAAGGCTTTGATCTTATGGAGAGTCTCTGTTTTTGTCTATGACATCACACATTTGGTTAGCCAATCAGATCGTCCTATTTTAAGCTTTAAAATATAACAATTTCCATAAACACACTGGCAGATGGTTTAATGGAGTGTCACATTTAAAAGTGTTTTAAAGTAAAGTGACCTGGGTTCACTTTGGCTGAAGCTTTCAAAACTCAAAGAGTGTATTTGAAGTGTGAGTGAAAGCTTGGGTGAGTGATAAATGGGTTTACGATTCAAATCTAAGAGTGTGTGTGTGTGTCTGTGACGGAAGTACATACAGAATTCTGGAAAAATGAGTTGCTTCCAAACCTTCATTTTATACACTGCACAACAAAAGATAAGGTACCCAAGACACTCTCTTCGGAAACATAGCACTTGAAGAATTTTACAAGAACTTGAACTTGAAAAAAGGGCCGACTGAGGCATGGCTTGATTTCCGTGAGACAAGTGTTTTACAAATCCAAACTTTCATTAAAAATAATAAAAAAACGTAAATCTAACTATTCACAATGTGTTGTTGTGAAATGACACCCACCGTAGCAGTTATCCTTGACCCATGCAGCTGAGCGTACAGTATGGCGTCTTCGATGTGACCTTTGATCCCCAGCAGCGCAAGCTCCAGGTTGTGCTCTCCGGTGACCATACGTGCGAGATCCTGCAGGATGTTTACGTACTGTCTCCAGGGCATGTGAATCTCGGAGAGGCTGGCCAGGCACCCGCGCATTACATTAAGGCAATAGCCTCTGCATGCCCGAATCAGGGTGAGGCCACGGCAATGAGAACAATACTGCATGCGCACCAACGCGCGCACGCACTCCTTTGATAACTCCGATGTCTCCGTAACGTTCATAACCTCTGACCCCACGGCGAGCGCTATGCTGAGCGCTCGACCCGCCTGCAGCGCACTCACCAGCTCTGCTGTCATCGTCCGGGGATGGGGCCCGAAAGGGTTAACGTCCTGCCTCGTCATACGAAGACAGTCGCCGAGCTGGCTGTCGCCGGAAGCACCGGTGCCGATGCTTTCCGCCATGCTGGGGTTGACGATATGGGTGTGGACCAATGGGAAAAGACTGTCGAAGAAACAGTGGACAGCGGTTTCCACGGAGACGTTGCCAGTGCCCTGGAGGTAGCGAGAGAGGTCGGTGAAGAGGCAGAGGATGTGAGGGGATACAGAGGGCAGGAGCGACGTGTACATTTTCTCGAATAGTGACATCAGGTGACTATGCGAGAAAGACAACAGAGACTGGAACGTTTCTGAAAGAGAGATAGAAAGTTAGAAATTAGATAAAGTAAAAATTAGACAAATAAGGTTCTGCACATAGAAATCATTGCATTGCATGACTCAATAAATGAAATCTGACAATTTCATGGTTATGTTTATCAAAGTGAATCTGAAGATCTACACCAAGTGTGCACTCATCACATCAGTTTTTTTAATTAAAAAAGGGTATTTAGGGATATAAAAGTGTCTTCGATGGCATTACATATATTGGTCCTAATTCAAATTTTTTATTTTAAAAGTCATAGTCAAAAACTAAATGTATGCAAACACACACACACGCACGCTTCATTATATTAGTGGGATCATTCCATAGACTTGATTTTATTTCAGGCTAATATTTTCTATCCCTAACCCTAAATCTGACCCTCACACAAATACGTGCACATCCTTAGATTTAGATCCATTTATAAGCCTTCATCTTGTGAGGACCAGTCAAATAAACCCACAAGTTAGTTGTCATATTACACTACTGTATATCAGTGAGACTATTTGTCTCTCACAAATATAGCGAAACCTACACACACGCCTAGACTGGTGTTGGGTCAGTGGTTTGTTGGTGCAGGGTCAGCCCATCTATTCAGCTGTACTGAAGTTAAGCACGACCACACATACATGCACATCAAGGTACCCAGGGTGCCACTCTCTCCAAGGCCACTGATGTCAGACTAAAGGCATGTTAGGCAAGAGAGGAACAGCAGCAACTGGACCGAAAATGAGACCAGGCAACGCACACACACAGAAGCAGATCTCTCAATTTCACTCCTTAAGCTGTATCAGTGCTGTCACAATAGTCCAGAAAACAACAGAACCCCCCCTCACAACAGCTGTGGCTGCACACACACACTGTATTTAAATCTGTCTCCATTAGGAACTGCAGACATGGGACAAACACTTCCATTCTGTAGACACTTTTCAGTTGCTGATCTCTGGGTCATATAGATGTTTTTGTCTTTATGGATCACGTCTTGCTGTTTTACTATCAATCATATCAGATCATCTCCAGCACATTGACATCTTAATTAAGGAGAGCTGGCAACAAGCATAAAGTGATCTCCAAAATCTGTTTCATACTAGAAAATAATACACAAAATTAACCAGTTAAAAGAGCAATGACTTTCACACGGGGTTATAATGACATACTAAAGGATTTTTACACTTTCTGACCTAAAACTGAGGGTGCAAAATGATGCTACGATGCGGTTGCCATGGAGTTGCATTGTGGTTACATTTACATTTACGCTTTCATCCAAAGCGACTTACATTGCATTATACTATACATTTTGTTTCTGAGTATGTGCAGTTCCTAGGATTGAACCCATGACCTTGGCGTTGCTAGTGCCATGCTCTAACCACTGAGCTACAGGTTGCAAAGATGTTCTGAGTGGCTGCTGGAATAGCAAAAAAGTCTAGTTTTAAGTCTGTATGATCTGACAATATGGCTCAGACTCCTTTCTTTTGTCTATTGCAGTGGTCTGCAACGTGGTGCCCGCATGAACTCTGTAAGGTGCCCGCCAAACAGGGCTCAACTGTGACTATATTGATCAGCCAAGTGCTACATCATCATGAAATGTTATTATTAGCACTTGTTTTAAGCTTTAATATATTCAAGTGTAAAAATATGTGAAAGAAAACATAATTTGGTCCTGTGAGCCAAAAAATAATGCATCACATGTTTGAAGTATTTTATCAACAAGTAGCCCTCTAGATGATTTTATCTCTTCAGGTAGCCCTCGCTTACAAGTAGGTTGGAGACCCCTGGTCTATTGTATCATCTACCAGGCAAAAACAGGTGATAAAAAAGTTTTATCACGTAGAAAAATACAAACCAATTCTACTCACTAAGCTACACGACTAAGGGCCAGCTCAAACCAAGAACGGTATAGATAACTTACAGTATTGGATACATGTATTTAACTTTAGTTAGTGGATTTTATTTGTAATTTAATTTATTATTAGAAAACGTAAGTGAAAAAAGTAGTACAGGGGTCTTTAACTGGAGATCCATAGTGGTCATGCGCAGGATGCACCAATCATTTGTTTGACCTAAAATTAATTTTCGTAAAAATAAATGAAAGCGTGTGTTAAACAGAAATCCAATATAATTCAAGTCAAATGATATGATGGTGCCATAAAGCCTAACAAACATTTTAGATTTGAATAATGGTGTTGTTTAACCAAGTGATGAAAATCAAGACCGAGCGCAACAGGGTGAACGGAAAGAGTGAAATAAACACAGAAAAGAGCCTGGCAAACGAGACAGCGAGAAATGGAAAGGTCAACTTGCCATGTGCCGCAGTTTGTTCATGTCTGCATATGAACCGTGAATGCACTTGCATGTAAGTGCCCATATAGGCAAGATGCTTTGGAACGAGCGCAGCAAACCACAAACAGAATGCGGCAGTGTAAGGTTACCGCATTTCAGAGGGCAGCCTCATGCCACGAACGCTCTGTAAAATCGCCAGAAGCGACAGAGAGACAGACAAGAGGACGGCGAAAGGGGACTTAGAGAAAAAAACAGATGACAGGGGAACTTTGAGCGAGACGAGTGAGGTATTGCGTGAAGTGAATGTGTTTGGCCCTCCAGATCCTGTTCTCTCATTCCTCAGAACTTAAACTGTGTCCATCTGAAGACAAGCTTACACAATTCACAATCCTGAAGTTTTGAGAAAGAAACAGGGACTAATTCAAAGATGATCCATATGGCGATTCAGTCAGCAATGAAAAATGGGGGTTTAAATAAGAAAAAAGCGGAATTCCCGGAGGAAATCCCACCACAAGTCCAGAAACCAACAGCGGTCTGACAGCTGGGAAAAAAGCTATTGGAGGCCATTTGTTGCTCCATTAGGGTTTTACCATTAGACCAGGAGTACCAGACATTGTTCATTTGATTTGTCAGGTCTATTTCTGGTATTCCCACAATTGCAAAGCTTAAAAATGTTCTGTACATAGTGTATCCCATGATGCAATGCACTTCAATAGACTTTCCATTACCAATATCAACCTTGACTCATTCGTAATTCAAGTTATTTTTAATAGAAGTTAATAAAAAATGGAAAATGTGGTAATGTAGAGTGCTAAAATTTGAAACTGTATACTGTTTCACACTCTGTTTGTTTTAAACAGTAGAGTATAAAGTATATGCTGTACAATATGCAGAAATCAATACGCTAGTATTCAGTTGCAAACGTTGCCTCTGATTTCAAATGAGCTCAGCAGAGAAAAATAAAGGTTTATGACGGGAGGATTAATCCCCGTCGTTCAGCTCCAGAAAAAAAGCGCTGCTCTGTAAGGTACTGGTTTGCAAACTGTGCAACTGCAGTGTTGGAGCGAGCCAAAATGTGGGCCAGATTTACAGCCATGTAATTGGAAGTTCTACAGCCTCTTAAGTTGGTCTACAAAAAGGGTTTTAGGGATGACTTATCCACTTAATGACCAAAACTCATTTCATAGACGCATGACCTGCTGGCAATGGGATTCAGTCACACAAGTAAAACTGAACAAATGATAGCACAATAATGAGATGTAAGAGTTTTGAGAGAAAGCTTTAAAGAGATAAAGGTTTAATACAATGCGTGTGAAGTCAAATCTAACATTACCTCATCTGTGTTATGTTGTCATGACAAGCAGTATTGTATATAAAGCTGGGTGCATATTATGCGATCTTAGTTGTCATTAATGTCAAACTGTACAACAGTAAAGATTTTTTTTTTAACCGGCTCATGCAAGAAAACCCATCCAGAGTTTTACGGCAGTTGTGAGATTCCAAAAGTTGAGACAATGTGCTTTTAAGTATGCTTTCATAAAAACATGACTGATAGTATGTGACAAAACTAGTGCTGAACTCATGACAACAATTTTTAGAAATCACTACTACTTTAAAAAGACCTACAATTTTATAGTAGCAGGTTATGGTGACACATGATGATATTTCAATTAAATAAAGGTATATGAGTGGCCCCATTTTCGAAAAGTGACTCCAACGATCCATATCTACTCAAAGTAACACATTTGGTCATGCAAACCTGGTAACCCACTGTGACCCACTTTTGTCAGCGCCAAGAGACGGGACCCTACCCACAAGGCCATGCAGCATTCCTCAGCCACTACGGTCATCATTCAGTGTTCAGGGGGCATGCTGGTCCGAGACACGAGGGTCCATCGTCTGTCGATCATCTTCCACCCCAGAAAGCCCCGTAATCCAGCCAAGGGCTCGTGTTTCATGCGTGTTAGACACAGATATGAGTTCATCACCTCTAAAATCCCACTTTAATTAGTGACAATACATACACCCCTGTCCTCTGAGCAGGACAGCTGTGATAAGAGAACATATAGCACATTACTAAACCGTATACAAGAGAAGAATGGAAGCAATGAGACAATAAAACTGTTAAAGGGAAAGTTCACCCAAAAATTTACTCACCCTTATGTCATTCCAAACATGTCTATGAAAAGAAGATATTTTGAGAAATGTTTCAGGGGTTTTGTGTTCATACAATGGAAGTCAATGGTGTTTTGGCACCAATGTTCTTCAAAATATCTTCTTCAGCAGAAGAAAGAAAATCATACAGATTAACATGAAGGTGAGAAAATGATGACAGAATTTTTATTTTGGGGAAACCAAAAAGGGAAGAATAAAGTAATGTCTCTTTGCTATGAATGCAGAATGGAGGCTGGATTTCATTACTACTAATGATTCTATAAATGTAAACGTAGAAAAGAAGGCCCATAATAATAAGGACCCATGCTCCACCAACAAACATAGTTTTCCTTCAGACAACGCACGTTAAATACAGCCAGTAATCATTTATTTTTCATAATTTACTGAAAATTCATATCTGAGCAAACCAAACACTGATAACTATTGAACACCATCTTATCAAAACCTGATAACCATGAATAAAAAAGGCGATAACAGCAATCTCTCAAACCTGAGCACAGAAGGTTAAATCAACACCACATATTGTAACACATTAAAAGACAAACTAGACGTAAGCACCTGTCCAAAACTTCTGCCCACCCGGCCCTAAGTGTCCTGTCAGGAGGAGAATAGATGAACGTTTAAACTGTTACAACAAACAAAATCAATGAGAGCAATACATGCCTGTGTCTTTTTATTTGGAAAAACTACAACTGAGAAATTAAAACCCACTAACAACTCTGAATAAGAGCTAATCAGGTTTAGACTACACACAAGGTTCTGCAAAAACCAAAAATAAAGAATGTCATTCTACAAATGTCTGGCTTTTTCCTGAGTGGAAAACAAAAGAAAACATTTTAAAGAATGAACTGGTCAATCTTTCCCATGCAATTGCAATAAATAGGGACAGGAGCGTTGAAGACTCCCATAAATGCATGGAAAAGAACAGCACATTCTTGAAAAATTCTTTTGTGTTCTACGAAAGGAAAAAAGTCACACAGCTCTGGCACGACATAAGAGTTAATGACAGCATTTTTGGGTAAACGACATCCGAAATTTTGAAAAGCAAAACGTGTTTTCCAACTGGACACTTTCTTCACGTTCCAGCTCTTCAGACAAGTCTTCAGATCTTTTTCATAAAACTCATACTTAGCCCTGCCATGCTTTAGAAAAGACTGAACAACAGCACGAGTAATCAAAACATCAACTCTTCTCTCTCCTAATGCTGGGACAACCTAATGATGTTGGATGAGATGAGGAGAGAGGGTGGGAGCTGCGTTTAGGTTTGGATTGTGTGTTTGGTTGTCCGATTCAGTTTGAGGTAATGATGTGAATAATGAGACGCAAGGAAGTCAGACGCCAACTTAAAAGGCGTGTGAAAGTGGCTATAATGGAACTCTGGAGAAGATACCACTCCCTTTCTCCCTGGACATCCCCTGGCTTACACATTACTTGTACTCCTGTTTTCTTTCCTTTCTCCTAAAAACAACCATGATTAGAGGTTTTCACTATTGTTCTTGCTTATACTTTGCGTTTTTAAAAATATCTAACCCCATCAATACATTAAACTTTGGTTTTTGACCCGTCCTGTACTACAGATGTTGGGATGCTTATTTCTTTTAAACAGTTATTTTCAATCCAAAACTGGGTCAAAATTGAATGAACACAACAGTTGGGTTGTAAACTAACCTATTCTGGATTGTTGGGTCACATAAAACACATTTCCTGGGTTAACTTAACCCAACCGTTGGGTTTGTCCCTTTTTGCCCCAATGCTTTTTTTATGAGACTTGAACTGTTGAGAAGACCTGAGCCTAGGTAGAAGAGCACCAGAATGTTATTAAATTTAGGCATATGGCTATTGTCAAGCAAGCAAGTAAACTTGAAAATACATACCCAACTAACAGTTTCAAGAATGTTTTCCCAATTTTCCTATTAAGTTAACTACCAATGTTAAAATTTTTATATCAACATTTCACAATTACATAAAATGTTCATAAAACACTCTTAAGGTTACTGCAAAAATGTTAAAACTTTGAGAGAACATTTAGAGAACGTTCCTTTTTAAGCTTGGTAGTTATATGCTAAAACCAAGTGAACTAGTCTGAATTAGCCAAATGATCTCATAATACCAGTTCTCACACTGTAGATGAAAAACCATGTGACTGGTTGGATTTCCAGGCTTCCCCAGCTGGAAAAAATTTGTATTTTGGTACTATTTTAGCAAATTTGGTAAAGTTAATTTAACTGATACAAAGCTCTTTGGTTTCTCCTCACGCAATCTATTTGTCCTACTCTTGACTGTCTGTTTTAAACCAACACTGATGCATCATTGCATTTTTATGTTATTTTCTGAAGAGCTCAGCGTGTGTTCTTTAAAGGACTACAGCAGCCGAGTGGCTCTAAATCTTTCTCTAACCTTTGTTAAGTAAACAACAAAAGCATTCATTCAGTCCTGAACGGTGAACAACGGTCCAGCGCCATTCCCCAAACACCAGCGTCCATCTCACGACAGCTGGTCGGCAGGGACGGGACTAGTAGTTTAGGATCCATCCATTCCGCCGTTTCCATGGGAATGACATAGCAGGTGCATTGCGTGTGAAGCTGAAGCTACCGGATTTGCTCAGCGGTACAGTATGAGCACGGTTTCCTGTCCCGAGCCCACTCACTCTGACATCAGGCGCTGCGTTTGGGTCGGTCTGACAGTTCCAGCCAAACTGCCTCAATCCTTTCCTCTTCGTTTTTCTCTTTAGGGGACACAAGTCGTGGTCTGTGGCCAGCTGAGGAAGTAACATGGCAAGCTCAATTAGTCAGTGGATAAATCTACTCTCCTATAAAGCCAAATGATCTGTGGGAGGAGAATGCGGAGAAGGAGGGAATCTCCTCTGAGACTTTACAAGTCATGCGATCACTGATGAAGACACGGGAGAGATGAATAACAACAGAATGAAGAGAATGAAGACCAGACAGGAATGAAAAACCGGAGAATGAGGAAGATAGAGGGTTTCCCTGAAGCACAGTTGGCTTCAAGAAGAAATCTACTGACACTGCTGACAGCAATAAGATTTTTACTAGATTTCACACACATTGACATTGAACAACATTCCAGAAATATGTGTACATCTGTGTGAGACGTGGGACGTTCAACTCTACTTCATGTCTACTTAATGTCAAGTGGTAGAATATAAAGTTATCCATGCAAAGATCATGGGTTCAAACCCCAAGGAAAGAAAAGTAGAAATGCATTTCTTTTATCACTGATAGTGACATGAGCTGCACTACATTTTTATAATTTTGTGATTTATGAAACTCCTCCCTTAGCTTAAATAATCACAGCCAGACATTCCTTAAAAGACAAAGCATCCAAATTTTATACATTTAAAACAAACATCCACCCTAAACACTAAGATAGATTAGAAGAATCAACTGTATGGTGAACTTCCTTTCTGATGAGAGCCCAAGCAAACGGGAAAAGACAGATATATGCACAAACAGAGACAGACACATACGCCAAATCACTTGGATTAATGCATCAACTAAATCAGTTGTTGTCAACTTGTTAGGCCATGACCTAAAAATGAGTCCCAGGTCTGTTCTGTTCTGATTTAAGGCCCAATCAGACCAAGAACAATAACTATAGACAGTTTCAAGCAACAGCATAAACATTACTTGGCTAAACTTAAATGCGACAAAGTTACACAACCAAATTCAAAAATAATGTATTTATTACAATTAATATACTGAAGAGGTGGAGTTAAGGAATCCTGAAGGGGTGGATTCCTTAACTCCACCTCACTTCAATACTATAAAAAATAATATTACTTAAAAATGAATAAATATAAATCACATTATTAGCAACTAGCCAGACAAATCAACAAACACAGACCGGAAATTAACTTCATGCCGGGCGCGTGTGTCCAATGAAACGTCTACAAACAAGTAAAAACCATATTTGCGTCCACACTGGGGTTGTCACAATATATCGATATTACCAATATTGCCACGATATTAAAAACCAAGATTATCAATATTGTGTTAATAGTACATATCGTAATATCGTAAACTATTCCGCATCCATTCAAAATTTTGCCTTAGAATTTACTGTGGTTACAAACGCTCTCTCTGCCTTAATACACTTTTATTAGTATAATTAGTTGACCAATCAGATGGCATCATTATTTTTGGAAACATGCAACAAATACCGTGATAATATTGTTACCTCAATTTCGTTGGGCCAGGTTAACCGTGCAGTGAAAATCTGATATCAGGACAGCCCTAGTCCAAACCAATGGACAAAAAGGTTATGTTTCTTTTAAGCATTTTTTCCAGCTAATAAATGACTGATAAAACATTAACATTACATTTTAACGGGATCAGGCATCTACAACTGCAGCAAGAGAAGTTAATGGAAAAAAAATCACTCTAAAAGTGACCCCACATTTTTCATTTTCTTTATAGTTATCCTTGGTATGTGGATGCTACAACCAAAATCCTATGTTATGAATAATGCTACAATAAGAATTCATTTTTCTATTATAGTAATGGCCTTCATAACATAGTCATTTCCATTTAAAAAATCCATGTCTATCAAAGGACAAAGAGTGGATTAAGCAGCACAAATGAAAGTATGTACGTGGCTTGCACTCCTTTTGAGACAGAACACAACAATGTCCAGTACTGTTTGGTTTACTGCTGCTAGATCTTGTTAGCGAATTGTGTGGGTCTGAATTAGCGCATGTAAGAGCTCATTCATTCACACCAGAGCTATACATATGAATGAACTGACAGTAGACCTTAATAACAACCGGTTCTCTTCGCCAAAACACACAGGCCTGCGTGTGACTGAGATTCTTTAAAGCCCTACTGCGGATTATGGTTTGGCCACTGAGTTAGACACACTTGTGAGACTGTGGGCAACTACTCCCCTTCTCCATATAATAGGACTTCAAAAACACAACCTAATATAATGGCCTAATTAAGAGTAAACGCAACTAGCTCATACTTTCCTAAAAGACAAATCCGGGCTTTAATCAAGACGATGGCTTCCTGTTCACATATAACTCAAGATGAAACTCTATAGCATCTCCACTATTCACAGGATGCCAAACCACATGGAAGAAACCGTTATGCTGTCTTTACCAATTAAATAAGGCCGAGACACAAAAACAGGTACAAAAGGTAGTCAATACAAAAGAATGCCAATCTGGCGATTAATCCAAATGATTGATTTAGTGGGAATACAAAGCACTCTGTCCGATCTGGAACCAGTATGTCATGCCCTAATGAAAGATATTTAAGATTATACAAATGGGTCAAATGAAAAGAAAATAATCCAGCCAAATGTAAGTGCACACTTTCAATCATCCAGTAATCCCCGTACAGCTCATGCATCTTTTACTGGGGACTGGACAAAATATTGCTCATTGCCTAAAAACGTTCATGGGAACCTAAACATGACGTTTGTAATGTGTAAATAAAGCTGTATATAAAACAAAGTATTGTATTGGTGCATATGAATAAATTATTAAATGTCACTTTTAATCTTGGCCTGAATATTTTTAAACTGTGGTTTATTTCTTACAATAAGTATTTGGTAACAACGGCTGTTTTATTTAAAGTATTTTTGGGATATACTGAATCCCTTCATCATCCATGCATCCATTCATTCATCCATCCATCTACCCTGAAAAGCAGTGGTATGTGCAGAGAGGAGATATCTGAGCTCAAAGCTGTATGATCTGATGTTCTGGGTGGTGTCTCTCAGGACCGCCGCTCTGTAGCTATCTTCCATTTTCCGTGTACAGCATGACGGTCCAGTGTGCTTACACATCGACAGGTCCACATCTAAAAACAAGAGATGCAGATAAAAACAGATGTTTGTTAGACGACATTTACTTTCAATATTAGTGCACAGTGTAGGTTATCAAGGATACAGTTATAACCAAAACCTAAACCCTAACTTAACCAAACCTTACCCAACACAGCCTTCATTACACAAACACAGAGAGAGGAGAGAATTGGACAGACTGACTGGGTCATCTGCCCATGATGTTAGGTCTGTAAAGGAGCGTGATGCCATTTCCATGCTGTACAAATGTCTTCATTGCACTTTATGACTCAACTATGACTCATGGGACATTAATGAAGATCTACGAGATTGGGTTTCATTAGCTGTACAGGCAGACACCGGGAAGCGATTCAGGTCAAGTGAAAACCACAAGCACCTGCTCTTCAGGACAGCATATAAACCCAGGTCACATGCAGAACGTCATAAGCCTGCTGCCGACAACATGACAGAAGACACTCAGGCCTGTCAATCATTTATAAAACAAGTTTAGTGACATCATCCATTTGCTATATTTTGGTGGAATAGTTCACACATAGTCAAAACTGTCATCAATTCACTCTTGTTGTTCAAACCTGTGTATGAGATGTCAATACCCATATTATTTTGGGTGAACCATTCCTTTAAGTGTTTGTTGACAGCCAAATACTTGGTTCCAATCAAGAGTGTAGATCCACAGTGCACTAAAAATAATAAAACTCAAGTAAAATTATTAAACTCAAGCTATTTTTCATAGTAGGAGGAGGGTCTTATCATGTGTCCTTGTTTAAAGATTTGGAAGGAAACAGTGCATCTAGAAGACCATCTGGATTCATCTTTGGTTAATTAATCTAATTAATTAATGATGGAATGAATTCAGCTCCTGGCAAGTAAATTTGTAGCCCAGCAGGTGTCCTAAACACTTCCTCTGTTTCTCTCTAGTCTTTGGTTCAAAACCATCTTGACCTCATAATCACCATCAGGTGACAAATCTCATTCTCTTGATTGGCCAAATGATTTTGCACTTGTTGGCGATATCACACCACAAGTGAACCTCAGGGTCACAGTCAACATTTCCACTACAAGTCAACCAGAACACTGCCTTACAAGCAAAACGTGGCAGAAGCCTCTGTCCGTAAGGGATGAAAATGTTTTTGGTTTATTTAAGTAAAGACTAAGTAATTTCCTGATGCTTTCCGCCCAAGGAGTTCAGAAGCAACTTTATGGGCAAGGAAAGTCATTAAAGTAGCAACCTGACTGATGTAACCTCTGGCTCCCCTGAGAATCCGTACAGAAGCTCTCGCTGCTTTGAAGTGCTAGCGTATGCTGGAAACAGCAGGATGTTTACCCACAACTGATGTGCTGTTTTTGGGAGGAACCTTGTTGAAAGAAAACATCTCTCAAACGGCCTGGCCAGCGCACCTGCATTTCTCAAACCCACAGGCGTGCGGCTCCAGTGTTTGGCTTGGTGGAGCGCTGGCTGGCATTTGTGCCAACATTAAGAGAGCAATAAACGGATGCCAAGGAAAAGGGGGGGTTGGCGGATTTGGCCAAAATTAGATGAAGGGAAAGGAGTGTGGAAGGTTTTACAGATGCTTATACAGACTCCAAGTTTTGTTTAAGTGAAATCTACAGTCAGGCCAGACAGAAGCTTCGATTACCGCTAAAGGCAGCGGTCAACAGTCAAGTGCTCAAGGCCCAGAAACCTCATCCACATACTCCAAGCCCTACACCATGTGCGCACACATGTGCAAACCGCTGCACGTCCACATAAAAACTAACATGGGTACCTCAGAGACACAGCTTCAATATACACAGGTTCCTGGTTTAGAATTCCTGGCTCAGGTACATGCAGTTGGTCAAAGCAGCAGCAATATCCTCACCTGCCCTCAGCAAATCAAACATGGCAGAAATAGTCTCACCTTGACTTGGCCGTTAAAACATAAAATAAATTCTTGTACTGGGTTCCGATGACTGCATAAACACAGGCACGTGAAGGCTACATTTACACTTTTATGCATTTGGCAGACAGTTTTAGCCAAAGCAACTAACAGTGCATTAAAGGAATAGAATTTATTTGGTTTACAAAGTCATGCCAATTATTTAATTTAAAAATTGTGCATATATAGCACTTTAAGAAAGTGGTACATGCTCTGAAGAGCAGTTTGTCCGTTTAGAGCTACTGTAGAAACAACATGTTGATTTCCATGTAAGGGGGCCCGCGGTGTATGCAGATAGAAAGATCTCATTCTAAGGTAATACAAACATATCGCTTCATTATGTAAGGTCTTTATACACCTCTGAAGACATAGTTATGTATATTATATTGCATTTCTGTCAATAGATCCTTAATCTTACACATTGGTCCTTCAAAGTCTGGATGTATTTTTGGACCATTGAACCATCCAGAATAATGTTACACATGTAACCTCAATGTAATTTAGAACTAATGATCAAGATATTAACATAATACAAATATTGCAAACATGCATAACACAATTGTTTGCAATACCTGAATAATTGTAATACTTACAAAAGTTTTGTACAGTCAAAGTTTTAGGAAAATGCATTTAGCCTAGACTATCGAGACAAAAAGAGAGTGATGCTTTCTTTTCCAAGAAAGAACGTAAACATCCTGGTTATATCATTTCTTGTTGTCAAATATATTCTAATATAATTTCATTTTACAACCTTTAAGTAAAAAGGATACACAGCTTTCCTGTGGCTCAGTGGTTAGAACATGGCGCTAGCAATGGCAAGGTCATGGGTTCGATCCCTGGGATTTCACATACTTAGAAACAAATGTATAGTATAATGCAATGTAAGTCGCTTTGGATAAAAGTGTCTGCCAAATGCGTAAATGTAAGATATTGCATATCAAATTAGTTAGTCATTAGTTATCACATATTTCTTTAACATATTCAGACACACCGGATCATAAGGTGGAGACTGAGATCAGTTCTTCTTACTAGGGCTCAAGGAGGAAACTGGACAGATTGGACAGGTTAACAGGAGACTTGCTGAGACAAACAACCCAGCAAGCCTCTGATTTAATAGAAATTGGCATTTCTGCACTGTAGCCAAAAACATGAAAAAACTAATCTTGACATTTCTGTATTTAGCAGATGATCCAAAGAGTCATTGCAATCAACCTATACTTTAACATACATTCCCTTGGATTCGAACCCTTGACCCCAGAGTTGCTAGTGCCAAATTCTGCCAAGTGAGGGAAAACTCAAAGATGTTAAATAAGACAAAGTAACAATACAGTTCTAAGTTTTATCAAAAGCAACTAAAGTCAATAGCTCACTTATGACATGATTAGCCTTACTAATGGGTTGAAAACAGCTTATGACTGCCTACGATTCTGGATGCACTAAAGAGTGTTATGCTGAGGACATACAGACTGACGAAAGCAAGCAGGTGTTGAATCCTGTCTGAAGTCTGAAAAAGTCAGAAGAAGAGTAAATATGTACAGACTTGGGTCTTTCTTCTCATGCCAGAGATTGAGGGCATGAATGCACTGGCTGTTTGAAGCAAACCGAATCCTCATATAATGCTCTCTTGATGTTCCACACACATTAATAAATGTGTGTTTTGTGAACATTTGGCATTAGCATTACTTACAGACTGTGACTTTTCTATTTAGCTCACAAAAATAAAAGCTATTAGAAAGTCATATTTCAATACTATATTTTTCATCATCCTGTTTATCCTATGCATATCAAGTTCTTTTATGTTTACATGTTTTTAAGCACATTCAGTTTCTGGATATGAAAATAATTACATTACGCCATTTACAATAGAACATTATTATTCGCAAAATAAAACAAAGAAAATTAAATATTAACATGCCACATGTAAAAAAAATTTTTTCCATTACTTCAATAAACAAGTTGAGCAGCTTTTGGAACCTTAGACATCAGTAACAGTGTAGCGGATGCCGTCGGATTAAATGGCTAAAAGTGGTTCTGAATCAGCAATAGGGTTGGCTCGATACCAAAATTTTGGCCTCGGTATAGTACCAGAATCTAATACCAGAATAGTAATATCGGTACCAAATCGGTACTATAGGTGATCAATAAACAGACCCAAAATATAAATTAATTGAACATTATATATATATATATTAGGGCTGCAATTAACGATTATCTTTTTGTCGATTAATCAGTCGATTATTTTTCGATTAGTCGACTAATCTAACGATTATTTTTTTTATTAATCTAGTGATTATTGTCGGATTAATTATTTGGTAAACTTTTCAGTAAAATAATAAGTACTGCTTCTACCATCAGTATTTCAAACTTTAAAAGTTTTATTAAATCATTTTCTAAAAAAAATAATACTTCAATTAAATTCATTTAATTCGAACATAAATACTGCTTAACACATCCTGCACAAAGCTTTGCATCTTCCTGAAAAATAAAACGAACAGAATAACAACATTAGTAACATATTTAAGCATATGAACTGTAACAATGTATTAGCAATATTTCTAAAAGGGCAGTGCATGACAATAATTTAGTATTTTAGAATACTAAAAGTATTTTAGAAAGGGTAGTGTATGTATGTTATTTTTATTATGAAATGCATAAACGGACAAAATGTAAGATGTATAACGTTACAGGTCTAATGAGGAAATTTGCCAATAGTATACGAAAATGCACTTGTATATGCACAATGTTTACATACAGCCAGCGTAGAATTAATGCAAAGCGTAATGTTAATGTAAGTAACTTATTTTTAAAGTTCACATGTTCATAAGTAACTTCTAACAACTCGCAAATGCAATGAACCCGACTAAAGTTGAAGTTAAGTTTGTCCACTTTACTGTCACCGTAGGTAATGTAACATTAGCACCGTCAGCGGTTAACATTAGCATTATTACCGTATGTACTTCAGCTCTAAGGTGACGTCCATTATGAATCATTGCCCATAACAAAACAGGTAAGAACTTAGTGTACAAACAAATATTCGCACAGCTGGCTCGTCGTTTTGAGGTCGGCGAGTCAAAGGATGTTTTCTCTTGAGGAGCTCGTGCATAGCAGTTGTGCTGCCGTGGTTAGAGTATGTGAACGGAGCGAAAGCATAGCGGGGAGCGGAGCGTTAATTTTTCTCGCAGAGCATTGAGCGCCTTTCTGAAACATTTGCTCCGCTCGCTCAGCCTTTTCTGTGATTTGCTTTCCGCTGCTGGATTGCTGTCTCATGACATGTACACTGCATGGGCCTAAAGTCTGAATAATAGAACAACGGCATGCGCGTCAACTATTAACGCCTCGTCCGTTTGCCCAGATGCGCGCGCGACCAGTAGAGGCTCGCGGTGCGGAGCAACAAAGCTTGATACAGACTAATTTAAGATTTTTCCCCCTAAAATTACTATTTAATTCTCGTGAGACGTAGTCATTGCAGTGTCATACATAACCAATGTAACAGTTGCTTTTCTATAATGAAACCTGAATAATGTGACGCGTCGTTGCAGCACTAATATATATATATATAAAGAAGACTGCATGAAACAATCGTGTTGCTTTAACGCATTGTTTTATAGCTATATTATTAGGCTATAGCACACTTATTAATTTTTTTTACACTTTTAACTGTATTACTAAAAATGCTTTGGTTATATAGACTTATCATACATGACATTTTTAAGTAGGTCTATTTAACATTAGGCTAGCATTCAAGATGAAATCTGAATGATCAATAAAAAAACAAAACTGCACAGTCTTTACTGTATAAAATAAATATGCGTTGACTAATTAAAGCTACAAAGGTTCTTCAGTCAGTGAGTGATTTTCTCTTCAATATAGATTTATTAGGTTAGCTGTCACTTCAAGACATAATGCTGATACATATTTAAGACATAACCGACTGTGCTTAAATGAACCTTGTGTTTTTGACATAACATTGTTTGTATTTTACAGAATAAGCACAGGACGCGAAAGAGAACTTCTGTTCTGTACACGCGCTGCGGGACACACTGTATGTGCGAGCTCAGAGAACAATAGCATTTAAGCAGAAGTAACATAGCTTGAAGGTTTAAACTAGCAAGACGCAAAGAACGCATGCAAATAATAAACGTTCATGATTATTAGTAGGCTAACTGAGATTTAAACACCGTTTAATGGTTTTGTAAAAACGCATTGCGCATCATGTAGCATGTACATACATGTAGAATGTACAATGTAGCACAATTTAACGATCTCTCTGTAAAAGTAGAGGGAAAGAGCCAGATTTGCGGGTCGCTCACATGACACTAGTTGTAATAAATCACTCGCGCTATAGCGGCTATCACTAGTGAGAGCCGTGTTTAGCGCAATCCATATTGTTCTTCTCCGTTGCCGGTTTCGCGTCAGTTCTGTGCTATACTGCCGCATAGCGGTGAACTTCGGAAAAGCAGCGTATCAAGTACCGAAACAAGCAAAATCCTGGTATTGAACCGTTTGAAATCTAAACTGTACCGGTAATTTTCCAGTACCGGTTTACCACGCAACCCTAATCAGCAAATAACCAATCTACTGATAAAGCAATGCAATAAACATACGGAGTCAGACGTCTAGATTCTGAATAAAGCGGTTGTGTGCATTTGTGAAGGAAACAATCTTGCTTTTTTGTTGCAACTGACTGAATAGTGTCTACTGGTCAGTCTCCATGTGAAGGGCTTAGCAGACAGACAGAGACAGGGGTCATAACTTAAAAAATAATCAGCCGATATGCAACTTTAATTAAGTAAAGCACTTTGAACTAAATGAAATGGCTGGCAATTCAGTAATGGCTAAACGGGACTAGACGAAAAAGACGATCTAAAGTGTCGTTTGAAATATTGGATTGCAACAAATCAAACATCGGTTTGCTTTGTTTTATTACACGAAGCAGCACCATATCCGCTGAAGCATAAAGGTAAATATGAAAATATTACAGGTCATACAAATAATATTGCTATGGTGCAAATTGCAATGCACAAACAACAACAGCGGTACCAATTGACTTGCTTTGGTTTTGTGTCCATACAGTAGAAGTGAACTGCTGTTGTTTGGTTACCAACATTCTTCAAAATATCTTCTTTTGTGTTTGGCAGAAGAAAGTAAGTCATACAGGTTTAAAATGACAAGAGGGGGAGTACATTTTTCATTTTTGGGGTGAACTATGCCTTTAAACACAGAGGCCATGGCCTCTATCTGTACTATAGCCTCCAAGGCTCATGGGATTAGTTATCAACACTGCCCTTTCCGAAAGAGAACCTGGGTTTCATAGGTGGAGATGCTGCTTTGCTTGGCACCTGATCTGAGAACATTCAGCCAGCCTCATGCCCTCAGATCCTGTCAGCACTTCTGAAGAAAGAACAAACCCAGATTTCAACCCACTGAACTCAACTTACACAGGACCTTCACGTACAGCAACAACCCGCTTACACACTTCTCTCTCTCCGAGAGAGCATCTTTAGGACACAAGCAGTTTCACATAACGTAGCTCTCTAGACAATACATAGACAGAACGACAGACAGATAAAATACAGAAAGACAGATATTAAGGTATCTTGAGTTTCTCCCCATCAGTAATAATGGCTGGAAACATTCCTACATGTTTGAGATTCCAGACTTTCGCTCAAAGCCTCTTGTTGTCTATGGCTGCTGTCTTGCATGCAAGCTGACCTCTGGGATTCTGTCTCACCGCTTGATGCCTCTCAGCTGTCACCGAATGAGGGGACTGCCATGCCTGCATTTAAAGCACATACCATTTAATATCTGTTCCCTGCTGTTCTCGAACCCGGTTTAACGGAGCCTAATTAGAACAAAAAGAAGCACCTGATGAGAATGTGCCAGCGCATAAAAACGCAAAGTTCAGCGCAAAAACTTTTTTTTGCACTCGAGTTGCTGCAGTCTCAGCTTTTATTATGCCAAGTTGCCGTGGCAAATAAGTAGACTCTGTAGTCCCGCACAGAACAGAATGAACTCATCACAGAGCTGTGTGTGCAACTTCCACAAACCTGGCACAGTCGGCCATTGCTGAAGGGACCATACGGGCACGATCGCAATTGGCTTGAGACTCCATTTAATAATCTACTGTTTCACTTCAAGATTCTTTTTAATATACAAACACCCACATGCATTGACAAACTGCCATTCTGAGCATCAATCGATGTTGTTGCTTATTAAATTTATCATCACTGCAACTCACAATGCTTTAGCAGACAGTATTATTGTTCCTATATGCTTCCTATGAGAATAAAATTACAGTCTTTTTCCAACAAAAGCGTTTTGTAAGTTTTTTGACCCCCTTCTACTTTCAAATTTGATTTGTCTAAGACTGTAATAATCACACGCAGAACCACACAATATGATATATTGTTTTTATAGTTTTGTTCTAGCACTAGTTTGGCTCTCAGAGAAATGTGCTGACAACGCATTTAGACAAACAAACCAGAGAAATCATTCCAGTACATTTACTGAGAGACCAGGCTGACAAAAACTTCACATCAAGATCATCACATCCTCTAAATTGTGGACATATCTTAAAACATTTTGTTTTTATATAATGTCATATAATACCTCTGACACTGCACTTAACGCATCTGTCCTCACTACCATACTTCATTAAAACGACTGTTTCAAACACATCCACAACTCATTCAGGTGTGCTGGATCTAAACTATTATGTAAGCACCCCATCATAAGAAAACAGGTTCAGTCCCGGTGAGCTCAGCCGCAGTCATTCCAGAAAGGCTCGCTCCTGTTCGCTGAGTCATGCGTCAAAGCAGCTGGCTGAATTTATCTGTCAACACTCATTCCCTCAACCTGACACGATCCTTGTCTGAAGACATATCACTTACAGTTACAGAGTTCTGCTATACAGTAGACATGAGCGCTTAGAGCGAATCAAAAAATGTACTTGCAAAAAAAAGAAACCACAGATCTATTAACATTAGAAGAGAATTACATTATTAATATTAACTCTCTGTTAAGAGAAAGGATGACATTTACCTTTCAGGCCTAAGAGGAAATGTTACAATGACTAATGGGAGTCTGACATATACTGTATTGGTAAATTGAGTTTTTACCCTCTCCAGGGGATATGAGAAACAATGAGGTACTTCCCTTAATTAATACTCTTAGTAAATCTTTTACACAGCAATCAGCATCTGAAACTGAACAAAGTCACGGTGCTATCCAATAAAACGCACATACATGCATCTGCCAGACACGTTTAACAAAAGCAACCTAGAAATATTTTGGGAATATGTGCATTCCCTAAACATCTAACCCATGACCTTGACATTGCTAGTGCATTGCGCTACTGGCATTGCACAGTTGTTGAAATGGCACTTGACTTAACAAGGTTTGTAAACATAGCTTTGTGTACTTTGCTTATTATTTGTTCTTAAGGTCATTTAGGATCAAAAGGGTCTGCTAAATCAAGGGTTTTCAAACGTTTTCATGCCAAGGACCCCCAAACATGACGAGACTTTTGTGAGGGACCCCCTTTCCAAAATACATATACATTTTTTGTATAAAGAAGCATTTAAACTGTTAGACAAACAGTAGTGCCAACATATTGTTTGTAGAAATTAAACTAAACGTTTGCAGTCTTTTGTTTCTCAAAAATTTCCTGGGGACCCCATAAACCCCTGTACTAAATGATTCAATCAAAGTAAATCAACGCTTTATAGAAAAGTTTGTTACACAGTTTGAGGTCCATTAATAACTTGACTTCACAAAATAAACTGTGGTAACTATGAAAATTGGGCAGTAAACTATTGTTGAACCATGTAAAATCACAACGAATCTATTTGGCTGCAGTTAAAAACGAAATACAACAGCATCGATGATGTCAAGCGAGTGGTCGCATGCACTCACCTGTGGCAGGTGTTTCCGGTACCCATTTCAGCGGGCCGATCTGACGCAACTGGAACGCAGTTTTCACCTCATGACAGCTGTGAGCGCGCACGGCGGACAACGTCGCAAACTCCACTGCGAGCACCGCAATAATCCAACTCACGTTCACGCGTGACATGACGGCATTTCAGTGGAGAAATCAGCGCGGTAGAATTGTTTAATGATAACAGTCCTGTCGCAAACAGTAAAAAAGGAGAAGTTTGGTGTCTTCGCTCTGTGACTTTCACATGCTGCACCGGCTGTTGTGAGTCCTCGCGAACCGAGACGAGAAAAGCGCCGCTGCTTCCTCCCTTTAACTGAGAGTGACACCGGATTCATTCAGCATGTGAGATCATTCAGAAATCTCTCTCTCTCTCTCTCTCTCTCTCTCTCTCTCTCTCTCTCTCTCTCTCTCTCTCTCTCTCTCTCTCTCTCTCTCTCTCTCTCTCTCTCTCTCTCTCTCTCTCTCTCTCTCTGTGTGTGTGTGCGTGGACTTGGTTTTTATATGCCGGGGACGTAAACCAGACTGCACACCAACTCATGGGGACTCGTGTCAAAGTGGGGACAAAAATTGAGGTCCCCACGGGCACAAAAGCTTATAAATCTATCATTTTTAAAAATCTAAAAATGCAAAATGTTTTCTATGATCTTTAGGTTTAGGTTTAGGGGTAGGGAATAGAATATACAGTTTAAAAATCATTACGCCTCTGGACTGTCCGTACGGATAGGGTTGCTATCAGATGCAGATTTTATGATAATTCTAAATTAAAACAATTAGTCGAATATGCAGTTTTATTATGATAAAACATATATGAATATTGAAAATAAAGTTCAAAAGTGTACAAACTAATCAAATAGTCGCATTTTAAGTTTATATTTCAAAGTCAGCTTTATTGTCAATAATGTCACACGTATAGGCTACATACAACAATTGCGTTAGGCCTACTGCAAAACTGCTTACTGATAAAACAAACAATAAACATATATCAAAAAATATCAAAATACAGAATCTATGTAGGCCTATATACACAATACAACTTTACAAGCAAGGGATATGTAACCGAGATAAATGTGCAAACCAGTGAAATAAACAGCAGTGCAGATGAAATAAACAACAGTGCGGATTAAATAAACAACAGTGCAGATGAAATAAACAACAGTGCAGATGAAATAAACAACATTTCAGATGAAATAAACAACAATGCAGATAAAATAAACAACAGTGCGGATGAAATAAACAACAGTGCGGATGAAATAAACAACAGTGCAGATGAAATAAACAACAGTGCAGATTGAAATAAACAACAGTGCAGATGAAATAAACAACAGTGCAGATTGAAATAAACAAAAGTGCAGATGAAATAAACAACAGTGCAGATTGAAATAAACAACAGTGCAGATGTGATGTAGTGCAAAATCTTATCAGTCTGATTAAAGTGTCAAAGAGAGTTTTGTTTAACTGACTTAAGAGGTAGTTGAGGAGGCTCAGACCAATACTGAAGAGGTCGTCAGCAGTCCAATGTTTTATAAAGTGACAAGTGCGGGACAGTGTATGATGTGGGGAGGGGTGGATGGGGTCCGTGTTCAGAGGTGCGTGTGGCAAGAGAGGGGAAGGGAGGCAGGGTCGGGAGGGAGTTTAGCTTCCTGACTGCCTGGTGGATGGATCTCTCTTTCAGTTTAAATTTAAGTTTAGGCTACTTGTAAATTAAACGCAAAAATACAATGCTGTCATTATAAAGGTCAATAAAATGACAAATCTGAATGAATGATCTTATATGATCATTGATCATGTCTGGCTCAGTGGTTAGAGCATGACGCTAGCAACGCCAAGGTCATGGGTTCGATTGCACATACTCAGAAACAAATGTTTAATGCAATGGTATCACTTTGGATAAAAACGTCTGCCAAATGCATAAATGTAAATATGGTCTATGGACGTGCTTGGATTGAACAAGTCACACATTTTAACAGGAAAAACTCACTGCCCCGTGTGAGGCTCGAACTCACGACCTTCAGATTATGAGACTGACGCGCTGCCTACTGCGCCAACGAGGCTGATGGGTCTAATTGGTCCAGGTTTGAGTATAGGATCTAAACAATACAATGAAACGATATATGTACTAAACGGCTTGGGTACTACTAATTCTTCCATCAGTTAGTCCAAATCCTGTCCATAGATACTGTATTTGTATGTAGGCCTACTGACATTTTTAACAGCAGTAAAAACAAAGCGGCGCAACAAAAAAAAATCACAGGTTTGGAAATCTAATGTGTTGTCTCCCCCTGGTGGACAGTTTGCTACAGCTAACGTAAACTCAGTAATTTATCATTTGAAGACTTTCGATCAGTTAGAATGCCCCTCGATACCTTAGAGATTTTGACTCTAAAATGCAGATTTAAATAAATTACCAACCATCCTTAGCTGTATATTGATCTATAATCAATAATAATTCAATGCATAGATCACCGACGATTCCTGCCCTAACTCGATCAAGTTCGTTGAAGGTAGGATAAAACCAAACCAATGTGTTGGTTTTTTAACCCTTTCAGGGGTTTTCAAACTGGGGTCCGGGGGTCTCCAGAATGATCTAAGGGGTCCCCAGAAAATATTTGAGATACAAAAGACAGCAAAAGTTGTCAAATTCTACTGAAGGTTAAATTGCAGTTTCATTTCTACAAACAATATGTTGGCTTGATATCTGGACATCTTGTTTAGATAAGTTACATGGCATCATGGATTATATCAAATACTAACAGATAAAAAAATCAATTGATTTTATCGTCTCTCAGTATAAATCACACATATCTGCACAGCTGAAAACATTACACATAACACATAAATCTGACGGAGGCAACACCACCTCTAAATTCTCTATGCAGGAAAATTAAAGTAACCGTTTTGATAAGCTTCCCATTTTACCGCATGATAAAAGCAAGTAAATGCAAACTTACTTCAATATCTTACTGGGATAACTTCTAGTCAAATTAGTCTAGTCTAGTTAACACTAGTTAAGAAGTCAAGCGTCAAAACGGGACTTTTATTTTGAAGCGTGGCCGGTTGCTCGTCTCAAGGCATGTTCGCGTTCCAGCTGTTTAAAAACTGCTCTCACTCCCACTCTTTTATCACTAGAGGCGAGTTAAACCACGTGTCCTTTCTCTCGTTACATCCCTGCCGTGGATTATAATAGTCTGTTTAGTCGATGGCTTTCATTATGATGAAAAAGAAGAGATTTAAGTTTAAAGTGAATGTGGAGCTGGAGGAGCTGTCATCTGTCCCGTATGTTAACGGGGTTCTTTTCTGCAAAGTCCGACTGACGGACGGAGGCTTTTCAGAGTCGTCAACGAGGTGAGAAAACAAACACACTTTCATTCATGTATTTATTCGCGAATGTAGGATTAAAGATTTTGGGCAGTTTTAGATTTTTTTTATTTATTTAAAGTCAACGCTGAGCTGAGCTTGTTATGTTACAAGTGATCCTGAATACAACATAGTGGTATAAAAATAAGGTGTCGTGTTATTATTAGCTTTAGTTCTTTATAAATGACATGTTATAGCATATTATAGTTGAAAAACCTTTTTAATGCAACCTGCCATGTATATGTGTATTTTCTCATTATCATGTCACTTCAATGGTTGCTTTCTAGTACATTTTTATTTAATAAGTCCATGTCAAACTAACATTGCCTAACTAACTAACATCAGTTGTAGATCTGAGCTAATGTGTTTAACTAACACAAGCTGTCAATCTGATATTGTGTTTGGATACATTGTATGTAAATGTGATTACAGCTACAAACCTGTAAAGAGTGTTTTTCAGTAATGTGAACGTAAAACGATTGAGTTATGTTTCATTAGCAAAATCAGCTTTAAAGATGATAAGAAACTTTACATTCCGGCCAGCACTGTTTGTTATTCGCATGTTCTCAACTTTAGTTGACCTCAGTTAAATCTGAATTTATAAAAACCAAATTTAAGCAACACAAAAGTCTCCACAAAAGTTATTTCTGAGTGGTTCATGTGTGTAATGTTATTCGTGAGGAACGTGTGTTTTGGCATGGATGGAATGAGAGGAGGTGTCTGCAGGGAACTTAGCAGGTCTAATGTGCCTCATAGCGGGAAAAGTGGGCAGTGTCCAAGTTAACAAATCCCTTCCTTCCTTTAACCGTCAAAACTAAACTCACTATGGCAACTGTGCGCATTTTACAAAAAGTAAACATCCCATAACTGTTTGAATGCCAGATGTTAATCCTTTTTAACCCTGCGGATTGAGAAGGTGTTCACTTTGGCTTTGATAATATGCTGTTTAACAGTCAGTGAAAACACTCTAGCAGGAAAAATTATTCAGTAATAGTCATTACAAAATGCACAGTGTTTCAAAACCAATAGACAAAACTGTAGACCTAATCATAATCAGCCTTTCTGTTTACATTTGCCCTTTTTATTCATGTTTCCTAATGCATTTGTTAGTGAGAGAGCATCAGATCAGCTCATTCACAACCTCTGAATTATGACATATTCCTGTCAGACTTGTTATGAACTAACTATTCATCATTTAACTTTTCAATATCCTAAATGGAATGATCTCACGACATGGGAGTAAAAGATTTATAGTAATTCTTACAAAAAACTCTCTGCTGTTTTCTCCTGCAGAGAGCCGGTTGTGGCTAACAGTGTTAAATGGAAGAAAACTTTCTCTTTCTTGTGTAAAATGAGCGCTAATGCCGGGACTGGGGTTCTGGATCCGTGTGTGTTCCGGGTATCTGTAAGAAAGGTAAACATGTATTTTTTGATTTGTAAAATGCTTTTATGAACATAATGGCATGTGCTTCACAAATTTGATTGAATTTAGGTTTCGATTGATTTTTTTTTTTTTTTTTTTTTAAGGAGCTCAAAGGTGGCAAGACATTTGCGAAGGTAAGCCCTGTGACGCTTTGAATTTTGGTTTCTTATGTCAAATTACTGGAATTGACTGATATTTGTGTGCCATACAGCTTGGCTTTGCTGATTTAAACCTGTCGGAGTTTGCCGGTTCTGGAAACACCACACGACGCTGTCTGTTGGAGGGATATAACACAAAAAACACACGACAGGACAACTCGATACTCAAGGTACCCAAACACGTATGGCAGAATGAAGGTGCCAACACATATACACAGACAGCTTTTTTTTTTAAATCACATGGCTTATAGATCTGTATCCATTTGTGTATTTGTATCATAAACATGCCGTTGCTGGGGGCGTGTCCTCCTCTTCCCTTCAGATCTGTGTGTGGTGTTGTGTTACTGTACATGTTTAGCTTCACGTGGGTTATGTGTGGCATGCTGTAGCCTGTGTTGAGAGTCATGTTTCCCATTTCAAACCTCCACCTGCGCCTGGAGGTCTCCACAGATTCCCCAGAATTTCACAGCTCTTTACCCTTCCACCCATGCCTGGAGCTCTTCTAAAAGTACCCAAAAAACATAGCCATATAGGACCATAAATACAGCATGGCCTGACACTTCTTACTTATGCTGAAAGCATATACTTGGATTGGCTTTCAGACTAAACTTCACATGTATGTAACTACTCGCCTCATATCTCTCTCTCTCTCTCTCTCTCTCTCTCTCTCTCTCTCTCTCTCTCTCTCTCTCTCTCTCTCTCTCTCTCTCCCTCTCTCTCTCTCTCTCTCCAGGTGATTATCAGTATGCAGCTCATGTCTGGTGATCCATGCTTTAAAACGTAAGTCGTCATATTACTTTAAATCTTTAGGAGATTTAATGAATTTAAATTTAAATCCCTTCTCAAAAAACATCAGTGCTTCCTTTGCTTTCCGGTTTCTCAGCCAGTGCATCGTAGGTTGGATTCCTAGGAAACGCACATACTGATTAAATGGAAAGCCAGAATGTACTGTGCATAAATGTTACTGTAAACCAGTTTCACCTGAAAGACCAGCCAAGTTTTGCTGGTGAACAGTAACACAATGCTGATCCATCAAAACTATGCATTTCGGTTTCATGTCACTGTGTATTTTGCCATCGTGCAGTATACTTTTTGTCTGACCGCAGTGACTGCACAAACACAGGAAGTCTGATTTAACCACTTCTTGGTGACGTTCAGTCAGACACTCTAAGGTGTCTGTCGTTTTTTTTTTGTTTAGGCTACGGACACAGAAATAACACCATGATACATCAAAACATTTGTAGCATATCTGTTGCTTATACAGTATTCACAAGCAAATAGAAATAGAAGTTGTGCGACTCTTGCACGACATAGATTTTAACATGGACCCATCGATGGTCTAGATTCTTCTACCCAGAAATGTTTCACTATTCTGTTTAAACAATTTGGTCACCGGAAGGTTTTGCAATGCAAAATTGCATTTACTCCATTTATGGTGTAAGTAATTAACATAAAACATGTCTTTTATAGTTAAGTGAATCCATAATTTGGTTTGTTTTAGATGTGAGTGGGTTTGTAATGTATGAATAAAAGGTGTGTTTCATATCATTATGTAAGGCATCTGGCACGATATCTCCCATGAACCAACAAGCACGGTGTTTTAACAGTAGATAAGCTGTTGATATGAGTGATGAAAAGTCTCCGTAAAGAGGTGTGTGTGTGTGTGTGTGTGTGTGTGTGTGTGTGTGTGTGTGTGTGTGTGTGTGTGTGTTTGTCATCACAGAGGGGTGAATCATGCTCCACTGAGAGTTATATCATTCCTGTGGAAATACACACGCATTAATTTTGTTTGGTGGTGTCAAACAAAGTTTGGTGTTTGTGAGAATCCCTCAGAAGTGTTGTGGAGGTGTGTATGTGTGGGAGTGTTTTTCCTTAATTCTGTGTAGTGCGTCAGATTTATATTACTGATGATTTTTGAGGGATGTTATATCATCATTATATTGGCCTTATGAGGATCTTTGGTTATTTGGCTCTTCCAGGGCTCCATCTACTGCCATGACCATTGGATTCCCTGGAGATACAGATACGTGTCTTCATGAGGACCGAAGAGGAGAGAAACAGCAAACGACTCACAACAACTGTACAGGTATCTCCACATTTTTACTAATACACTTTATTTTAACATAGTAACATCATTTAGTATTATGAGATGTCTTTCTGTGCTGTTAGTTAAGGATCACCACTCATCATTTAGACATGACCAAAACAACATTAACTATCCTCTTCATCTTTATCTGGTAGAAAAATTTGGAAAAAACAGCTCCAGTCATAATTCTGGTTCTGTCCTGGATGAAATGGGAAAGCGTGGCCACTCAAGAACATCCAGCTACGCCAGCCAGCAGTCCAAGATCTCAGGTCTGTATTGCATGGGTCTTTTTATCTCATTTGGTGTCAAAACTAACAACCGATACACGCTGAACAGTCTGAATTTTGTGATTCATTTAACTTTGCTCTCATTTAGTTTTCTCTATACTTTTTAATAGGCTTTTTACAAGCTTTCCTGTAGCTCAGTGGTTAAACCATGGCGCTAGCAATGCCAAGGTCATGGGTTCGATCCCAGGGATTGCACATAGAAACAAATGAATAGTATAATGCAATGTAAGTCGCTTTGGTTAAAAGTTTCTGCCAAATGCGTAAATGTAATGTAAATGTTTTCACTTTTACTCTTGTTTTGCTCTAAAATGAAAATATCCATTGAATTAATTGAAGTACCTGTCTGTCTGAAGAACCGTGCACATTTTTGTGAGATTGGAATGAGCATTAATGTTTATCCGTCTGGGTTGTCTTTTAGGCTATAGCACCGATCACTCTTGTACCTCCAGCATGACGGAGCTCTCTCATAGGAGGAACTTGTCTGTGGGCAGTGCCTCCACAGGGATCGGCAGCCTACCAGAGCCCAGTGAGGACAAAGAGTCACGCCCACCATCCTCAGTGCCCCAGCACTTTACACCATCACACAGTGCCAGCAGGTAAACAACAGACATGCAAATGTGTTTAGAGACAACTCATTTTTCAGAAAATCTGTGATATTTATATGTGAACATTAGCATTAACAAACAACCGTGACTTTGTACTTAAGGTTCCCTGTAAAGCAGGACTCGGTTGAACGTCAGCTAAAGAGAGTGGATGCTACCAGAATAGATGCTGATGACATCATCGAGAACATCTTACAGGGCCAAGACTTTAGCCACAGTATACTGGACTCTAGTGCTGAAGGTACTCCTTCATTCACAGTACTCAGAAAGAATAGCTCTGAATACTAATAACCTTTATAAAATGACCTACTCTAATGCCGCGGTTACACTAGACTTTGAGCGGGCAAAATTTGTTTGGACAGTGCTGCAAAAATGTGCGGGAGCAATTCCTCCATATTTAACATCTCTGTACCGAGAGGTCAAGTTGTGACATTTTGATCTATTGGTTTCGCGCATTAACGTGATGCGATTTCGCAGGTGCTAGGCAGCGAAATATCTTCGAACGGGCTTGCGTGTCCGGTCTGACACATTCGCATGCATATTAATGGAAGTCAATAAAACAAAAAGTCAAGTGTGACCGTGGCTTACATTAAACAAAACACATTAATGAGCACAGTATTTATAATGTTGCATGGTCAGATACTGTCTCAACACATGGGCCGTCTCATTTCAAAGCAAGATTATAGTTATACAAGGCTGCATATATGTCATTTAAAATGTGTCTTGGTTTATGTAATCACATTAACATATAATGACCAACATTTAAATTTTTTTTTAGTTTATAACTTGAGGCATATTAATATGTAAAGGGTCAAGTATATAGAAATCTTAAGCATGTTTAATTCTAAGGACCAGAAAGATGCTTTTATCCAAAGTGAATTACAGTGCATTAAGTCTATATACTTTTAAATAGTATTTTTGTTCCGTGGGGATTGAACTCGTGACTATGCAAAGCCCTACTAAGAAGATAAAGTTACATTATTGCATAACTAATTATAGTTAAATTGGATTGAAAGGATTAAGGGAAAAATATCAAGAATAAAAGGAAAAAGCTAAAACAAATACTAACATATTTTAAACCACAACCAACAAAATATTTAATGTAAGACCAGAATACATTACACAAAACTCTAAACACCCACATCCTGTACTTTTCCTTTTAGACTCAAGTGCTATATGTTCTGAAATATGTAGACATTCAGACAAACCTACGCAGGGAAATTCTTACGTGCGCTCTACTGCAGTTGCACATTACATGGACCACGTTGTGGCTTTGTAAAATGAAAGTTTATTATGGTTACCACCATTTCAAAACAGATGATTGAATTTCCCCTTTTTTCTTTCTCTGACTCATGTACAGACCTCAGAGGCAGAAACTTTTAACTCACAGTTGCCACAACAACTTAAACATCTGTAACCAATTGCTTTCAGAAAGGGAACAAATCTGTATATAGAAAGAAAGATAACTTTTTTATATATTAACGTTTTGATATATATATGATATATACAGCAGTCCATCTGAAAATCGAATATATTACATGCAACTGTATATTGTGTGTGTATATTGCAGAGGAGGGTTTGCGGCTGTTTGTTGGGCCTGGCGGCAGCACTGCACTGGGTACTCAGCACACCTGGTTAGTATCATTATGTAACATTCTCACCCTAAGGTCACTTAGGGTCATTGTGATCATTGTGGTTTCACATTATTTACAGTACAGTACATATTATGTTACAAGAACTCTAAAAATATGATTACATTTGAAACAGTTCTTGCTTATGTAATTCTGTAATGTAATTTGTGGGGGGCAGTTGTGGCCTAATGGTTAGAGAGTGGGACTTGTAACCAGAAGGTTGCCGGTTTGATTCTCAGTACTGGCAGGTAACAACTGACGTGCCCTTGAGCAAGGCACCTTACCCCCGGGCGCTACAGTGATAGCTGTCCACTGCTCCCGGTGTATGTGTGTGTTCACTATTCACTGGATGGCTTAAATGCAGAGGTCACATTTCGGGTATGGGTCACCATATCTGACAAATAGGTCACTTTATTTCACATAATGCATTTGCACTCTCTCTCAATTCAATTCTCTTTCCATCAATTAGGGTTGGTGCTGGGGCTTTCGAACAGGTGGTTATAAAGCGCTAGACTGACTGTCTGCAGGGTGAAGTGATGTAACATCCTGTGTCAAAAAAAGGGGATGGCAGTTGTCTTCACAGCAATTCTATTCTGGGTGTCTGGCACATCTGTGAGATCTGGGAATTACTTATTCCCCTTGTGGCCAAATCTGAGAACTTCATATTTTATATGCCTCATTCAGCTGGTTCTGAAGAAAGATAACTACTGTAATCTATACTCTAATCCTAAAGTCACAGGATTGGTACTAAAATGATATGGTTATTGTTCTCACAGTAATAAAACTTTAAGAATGTGTGTGTTATAATTTTATATTTGTTTTATATATTGTCTTGTTTAATAAGATTTTTTTTAATTGTAATGGCATGGACTGATGCACTTTAGACTAATTTCAAGAATACTGAATTTCAAGTGTAAGTCTTTTGGATAGACTATCTGTAAAGGTTACAGACATATGTGTCCATTAAGTGAAAATTGCATACATTCTCACTAAGGAATGGACCAATATTCCAGCCTGAACCAATTTATGAATCTGGGGGAACTGCAAACTAAAGTTAGCAATGTCTCAATCTAGTGCCATCACCTTTGTGTCAGCTTGAGCAAGACTCGACCTTAAGTTGCAGTTACTGCAAGAGATTTGATATGAAAAGCATCTGTTAAAGTAGCAGCATCCAAAGAAATGTACATGGCATTCTCTTTTCATCATAGAGAGATGTTTTGGGTTCTATCACAATGACTAGTAAAAACAGACTTCATCCAGGATTCATCAACTGAAATACAGAACAAGATTAGAGATCTGTTTTGTTACTTTGAAAATATTTTCAAAGGGTTATAATATAAATGTTGTAAGATTGTTCACAAATGCAAAAGAACAAATGTGTTTTGTGTTAAAAGGTTCAATTTGTATGACCATTAGGCTATTAGAATGGTGTCTATTGTGGTGTTGTAAAAAGACTATATTTGTATGTTTTTGAAACTTAAATATTTTTGTTTATTAAACCTTGGGACACTGCATCACTGATACATGACTCTGAGTCTGAGTGCTAAAGCTTGTAGGCTATAGCAAAAATACCATTCCTCACATTTACATCTGAGCTTAAAGCAAAGATTAAATATAGCGCATGCATTTAACTTGTATGTTGCATTAGAGAACAACATATTTTATATAGAAATATGTATGGACACTGATATTTGATTGTTGAGCTGTGATCTTTTATTTTCTTTTTACATTTATTATATCAGATTAAAATATATTTCACAGAAATATTTTAACCTCACTATAAAGAAAATATGAACAAACAAAAATGCATACTTAAACATTGGGATGGTTACTAAATACTATTATCGTATAAACAAAATATCATATTTTTACAACATTTACGAGATGTAACCTAGTCCAGCCCAGTCCGCAAGGGCAAATAACTATCTGCATTCTGCTAAGAGCCATATCTGTATGCTAGAGTTTCGTGTTGCCAAATCCTGCGTAAAACATATCCCTGGCAAAACAGATACACTTCATTCTCATTCATACGTTTTAAAGGCAGTTATTTTTTGTCAAATGTAGGCTACAAGTACCGTGTGTTTATGACATTGAAACAGTAACTGTTTTTGAACATTATAAAATGAGCAAAATATTAATTATTTTGGTGCAGAGATTAATTTTATGTAAACACTTGGCAACCCGTCGCGTTTCCGTCGGTCCCACCCCCAACGCGCGCCATCTTGTCCCCTCAACTCGACGCAACAGACTCGCAGCCTCGCGTGCGTTTTCAAACGTTTCGCATAACAACAGTCAAACGGTGCTACATTCGTGTCGAATGAATTAAGAGACTCGGTTCCGCCGCTCGCGTATCTCGTCGGAGGCGTTTACGCGATATCCTCGAGCGTAAACTGTCGTTTTTTTCCGTTTAGTTTTTTTTAATGGAGCTGTGAAGGAGCGACTATGGCGGTTAGTCAACAGCAGCAGCAGGCCGTAAGCAAGCCGGCCGGTGGCAAACACGGCAACGTTTTGCCGTTATGGGGCAATGAGAAGACGATGAATCTGAACCCGATGATTTTGACTAACGTGCTGGCGTCGCCGTACTTCAAGGTCCAGCTGTACGAGCTCAAAACATACCACGAGGTGGTGGATGAGATTTACTTCAAGGTGCCGAAACAAAACCGGGCCGAGCGATGCGCGTGAAGCCCGCCTTTTCTATTTGACTGTTGCTCTTTAATACAATAGCATTTTAAACACTTACTGTTTGTTGTTATTTTACTGTTATGCTTAAGTGCTCCAAAAACATTTGTTTTTAGGATATGACGTTTTTAATAAAGTGAACTTGGAAGTGAGTCGATATTATTAGGTCGCGGAGGCTAACAGAGCTAACGTTAACGTTCTAGCAATTTTGCAGAACCACTGTCGTCATGGGGAAAAACAAAAATGGCAAATGTTGTTAAAACTAGTAGTAATAAATAGTGAAAAAACATATTCGTTAAACCAGAAGTCATCGATACTTGTTTTATTTCGTTAATAGTTTGTAAGCCACATTTGATTTTTTTATAATATTATTATGGTATGATGACTTAACCATTTAGAGCAGCTGAAGTATGTTGCATTATGTAACACAATATTTATTTATGTTTTAATTTTATATTTCACCTTTAATCCATCATTCAGCATCAGACTTTAATCTCTAACGTTACTTTGTCCACCTAGGTCAACCATGCGGAGCCATGGGAAAAAGGCAGCAGGAAGACGGCGGGCCAGACGGGAATGTGCGGAGGGGTAAGTAGAAGTACGTGCCTCGAGACCTCCTCATGTTCATCCTCCCATTCTTTTTGCTTTGATAAAAGAAAACCAAGGGAGATTGCCTTTTCTTGTTATATAAGGCTTGTGGTGTTTGTCTTGCAGGTCAGAGGAGTCGGGACGGGTGGGATCGTGTCCACAGCATTTTGTTTGCTGTATAAGCTGTTCACATTGAAACTGACTCGCAAACAAGTGATGGGTCTCATTACACACACAGATTCGCCCTATATTAGAGCGCTGGGCTTCATGTACATAAGGTACTATTCAGAATCGACTTTTTGCATTTATTTGAGCAAATACATATTACAAAGTGGCTAACAATATTAACATGCCACGGTCTTTACGACTAGAGTTTATAATAACCCTGTGCAGTAGAAGTATCTAGAATACTGGAATTTAATGAGATAAGTATATATCTCTTTAATTTTGTTTTGCAGGTATACACAGCCTCCTCCTGACCTGGTTGACTGGTATGATGAGTTCCTGGATGACGAGGAGGTATGTCGCCACGGGTAATGCCTTCATCTCTCTTTTATTTCTAATGTCTATGAACTAAGCCAGAAAGCTTTATGCCAAATGCTAATTGTGATGCACATTGCTGTTCTTCAACCTTTGACCTCATTTGGCTTAATGTTCCCCTCTACAGTTCAACTGCTGCTGTATTTGTGGTGTCATGTTGACCAAGACATCAGATTGATTTCTTGCTCTTCCTAAAGACCTTAAAAGATTAGCTGGTATATTTTACAAAAACAGGTAATCAAAGCTACGTTTGCATGCAAGATTCTCTTAGTTTACGTAAGAATGCATATATTATAGCGGAGGTTCCCAAACCTGTCCTGGAAGACCCCTAGGACTGCACATTTTGTTTGATTTAACTTATTAATACCTGAATTGGGTGTATTTGAGAAGGGAGATGAACAAAATGTACTAGGGGTCATCCAGGACAGGTTTGGGAACCCCTGTAGTAATGTATGATTCTATTTATAGAGATAAGATCTATTATTATCTGAAAAGGGTTTGATAATATCTTAAGTACAAAGGAGGTTTAATTTGTTTTGAGCAGACATGCTGCCAGGCCTGGTGGTGGTTATGTATGTGTCTGGCTGACTGCCCTGTTCTCTCCCCCAGATCGTCCTTGTGATGCGGGTGGATTGGATATAGGGTGGCTCCACACTCTTGGCTGGCGTTCGTGAGTGCAGTTAGTCAAACTCACCCACCCACTCCACCCCTTCACACCAACCTGTACAGCATATATGTCAGCTGACCATCGCCCTCTGCGTCACCTATTTTCAGTCAGTACCTAGTAAGAGACATTGTGGAAGCTAATTGTTTTTCAGCTCAGTCATGTAGTATATATTTTATTTTAAATGGTCACTTTTTCTGTCCTAATTGTCAAGGTGTACCAAGATTTGCACCACATTACTTCAGGTGCATGCATTTAAAATATATATTTACATTAGGCCATGTTATGATCATGACCTGTCTTAAGTAATTGGCCACCTTTAGTTGCAGAATAAATGACAATCGCAAAACTGTTTTCAGTTATTTTAGAAACCCCTTATTCTTAGGCTTACATCATGTTTCTAAAATAACTGAAAACAGTCTTGCGAGCTAAAACCCAAGGACATTGTCATATTGGTCAGATGAATAAAGATAAAATAAAAATAAATACTTGGTGCACTAAATATTGAATATTAAATCAGATGAGAGCAGAGGTGAAGACTCAGTATTTGGTCATCACAACTAAAGCATTTTATTCAAGACTGTTGATATCGTTGCTTTAGGGCTTTGTGAGCAACGTGCTGTCATAGGCAGCATGGATGTGTCCAAAGTTTGTGTGTTCACGTGTGTAAAAATATGGTGTTAATGCTGTTTCTTCCCGACTGTATGTAATCAGGAGTTGGATGTGAAGGCAGGAGGAGGGTGCATGATGACGATCGGAGAAATGCTCCGCTCTTTCCTGACCAAACTGGAATGGTTTTCAACATTGTTTCCACGGATACCCGTTCCCGTGCAGAAGGCAATCGACCAGCACATGAAGAGTAGACCACGTAAACCACCTCAAAAAGGCGAGCAGGATGAGGAGGAGGCGGCCGATTCTGGAAGGCATGCAGATCAGCGCCATTCCAGGTACATTCACAATTTGAGTGTGGGTGTGCTGCACATCATCAGATATCAAAATATCTGTGCATATTTTAAATATTTGTGTAAAAATATTGTTTTTTTAACCATTGTTATTGTTATGAGCTAACAATTGTTATCCTTTTTTTATTTTTGATGTATATCCAAGAGTGTCAATTCCTGATTTTTGTTGATTAACCTACGTAAATGCTGCATTTATCTTCTATTTATCGTGTGATCAGGACTCTAAACCAGCCTAATTATACAGTTTTTCCCTAACACTGTCTAGCTTGTCAAACAATTCACTGACTTGTATATTTAGTGGTTTTGTCATCAACCAGAATTTCTAAAGTTTTTGTTTGTGTTCAGGACTCCCAGGAAAAGTCCAAGCCCCAGGAAGTCCCAGAACCGTTCCCGGAGTCGCAGCCACCACAGAGAAAGACGTGGCGCTAGCTTCGACCGTGAACTGGAGAGGGAAAGAGATAGACAGCGCAAAGAAAGAGAGGGTAAGGATCGTGATAAAGACAGAGAGGGTAAGGATCGTGATAAAGACAGAGAGGGTAAGGATCGTGATAAAGACAGAGAGGGTAAGGATCGTGATAAAGACAGAGAGGGTAAGGATCGTGATAAAGACAGAGATAGAGACCGGGACAGAGATAGAGACAGGGAGAGGGAAAGAGACAGGGACAGGCGGCGTTCCAAAACACCCGAGCGAACTGCAGAACGTAGACATAGCCGCAGCAGGGAGAAACGGCGGAGTCGCAGTGCCAGCCGCGAAAGGAGAAACGAGAAGAAGGAAAGGGAGGGAGACAGCGAGCGTAGTCGCAGGAAGGACAGGGAACACCACAAAGATCGAGGTGACCGGGAGAAAGACAGGGAACAGTCGAAGGACAAGAGGGGAAAAGAAGTAGATGAAAGGAGGCACAAAGAGGAAAAGGAGGATAGAAAACACAGAGAAGAGAAAAGAAGCAAACGTTCGAGGAGCAGAAGCAGAGACAGGAAGCACCGAACAGAACGATCTAGCAAGAAACGCTCTCGCTCTGGGAGTAGGACCAGACAGGAAGCAGGGGATGAGCGAAACAGAAAGCGGGAACGCAGCCATAGCAAGGAACGTTCACACAAACGCAGTCGCAGCAAAGAGCGCTTGCACCGTCGTGAATCCAGCAATGGGCGAGAAAACCTAAAACAGGATCATCGCTGGAGCCACAGTCCTGAAGCTGGAGAGAGAGCAAACAGTGTTCGTGCAGAATCCCCCTGATTCCTTCCTCTCTCTCAAATTCATCACCTTTACTCTGTTCCCCATTGTTATTTTTCATGTTCTTTTGTTTTATAGTGCATCACTTGTTCAAGTAAACAAATGGAAATGCCTGGATTTGATTTCCGTTGCACCTTTATCCACCACTGGTGTAGATATCAATGTTTTTTCTGTTGCCCATTACAGGTGTCAGGAATGAAAGTGGCATTTTAAATTCCTTTTTTAATTCTTGTTTTCAGGTTTCACACAAATGGCTTTGTACATAGAGCTCAGAGAATGTTTTAAATTTGAACAGAGTCAAGTTTGCGGCACAGAGCTGCTGAAAGCTATGCTGTTATCGTGCTGTTTGGTTCATTGCTCTGTTGCATCTCATTTTCTAATAAAATTCTTGTATGAAATTGAGTTGGTCTGTCGTATGTTTTGGTGCTAAGCCATTCAATGTCAATAAAAAAATATCTTGGTTAATTTTATTGGAAATGCAGCTTGATTTTTGTGTATGGTAATTTATTTTACATGTGCTTTACATTCTTATAATTTATAACACGAATCACATGCAGAAATGCTGTTGATATTTAATATAAATCTACTCATGTACAAAAACAGGAATATATATTTGTTTTTAAATATTTGGTACACGAAAAATGAATCCTTAAGCCAAAAAAGTTTTAAGAGCTATAGTGTACCCCTTGAATCTGTTATACCCTTAACTTGAAAAATCATAAAATGTGAACCTTGAACCAAATACCACAATTTTACATGCAAAAGTACAGTATTAGACTAATTCTTGCAGGCGAGAGGTTGGTTGCGATGATTTATGAACAATCACTCAGTTTTAGGCAGGCCTGTGTGGAAAAAAGAATGAATTTACTATTAATATGACTTTCTAAATGTATTAATCGCTTGGTATTCTGCTTGGGATGAGCATCACCTTACCTGTGTCACTTTGTCAAGTCTCACCTCCTCCTAAGGCCTGCTGTAACTGCAACAGGGTAGATAAGGTCAAAAATGTCAAAATTTTGCCAAAGCAAGATGTGTAATAAATAACAACAACATCCCTTCTGAATATAACCAGGCTTGTTTTCAATAGAAATCACTAAAAAACGTACATTCAAACTGCTTCAGTTTACATTTACATTTATGCATTTGGCAGACGCTTTTATCCAAAGGGACTTACATTGTATTGTACTATACATTTGTACATTTTGTATAGTAAGCAAGTGGGGGTTAGGTGCCTTGTTCAAGGGCACCTCAGTCGTTACCCGCCAGCCCTGAGAATCGAACCAGCAACCTTCTGGTCATGAGTCCAACTCTCTAACCACTGGGCCACGACTGCCCCCTTTTGGATTTGTTACTGAAATTTAACTATTTACCCAAGACAGCCAATGAGTCTTCACTCTCTCCAGCAGAGTTGCTTGCCGTTGCGACAATGTTACCGCTGCTGATGTTGCCGACGCTGCAGAAGAGCTGTGAGGTCATGCAGAGCCTCGTCCTGCCAGAGAAAGAGACCCCATAGACGGTGTAGTTTGTAGCATATATAGATGCATTCCAAGCCACTGTTGCCGATGCAGAGTATGTCACATTTAGAGGGGCGCAAGGCACTGGGGAAAGAAACAGAAACATTGTTATGACTGGGGTCTTAACTGGGGTTGATTATTAAAATGTAGGTGGGTGTATGTTAAAAACATACTATAAACATCATTATTTTCTGTAATTTTCATATATTGTGTTGACTAAACTAACATCATTCACCTGTTGTTCCAGAGACAGCGGTGGACTCCACGCTGGAGCCTGCAAAGTTCCTTGCCCTAATGGTTGCGCTGTAGGAAGAGCCACATGGGAGAGGAATCTCGAAGAATGTGCGGCTCGTCCAATAGGAAGCGACTTCAAACAGTGCCTGGGTGTTGCCCAGAATGCCACCGTTGACTTGCAGGAGGTATTCAGAATTGGGACAATTACCAGCAGACCAGGACGCCCTTAAGATCTGAGTTCCATTTGCTTTCTGACGAGGAACTGCTCTCAACCCAGCTGGAGGACAGGGAGCTGAGAAACAACAACATAGCCATTAGTATTACATACATACACTGTAGATGATTATTATAGTGATGTGATTATTTTTTAATACCTGCTCCTCCAGTTAAAGTGTCACTGTATGAACTGTTGCAGACGCCATCCGACACTTGGACTGTAAAGTTGTAGACTGTGCCACACACTAAGCCCTGCAGACTACACGATGTGTTCATGCTGTGACAGTAAATTGTTGTGCCATTGTTGGACTGAGCGAGTCCCACGTAGGACACTGCCCCTGCACTCCCCGTCCATGACAGCGAGGCGCTGCTGTTCCCACAATTCACCCCTAAAGTCAGGTTGGCTGGCTTACATGGCACTGTGGAATAAACACATTGTAATATAAGTTGTAGTTTTACACAGCCTAAACACACAGACACGTTTTTTGTTACAGATGGAATAGAAGTGCATTTCTATCTTCTTACTGGTGTTAAAGGTGATGTTTGGACTGGGCACGCTGGTGCAGTTCTCATTACTGGCTGAAACGGAGAGATAATAGGTGTTGCTGCAGCGTAGATTGGTCAGTGTGAAGTTACTGTCCACGGTGCGGTGTGTCACCACATCTCCACTTCTGCCGACCACGTTAAGTGCATAGTCATTTGCCACATAAGATGGCTGCCATGACACGAACACATTCTTTGTTTGACAGTCTGTATGGGCGTCTACAGCCGTGGGCTGACAGGGTGCTGTGGAGAATTAAATAAATCATCAAAAATATTATTTATTAATCTATATATTTAAAGTGTAGTTGTCACACAACGCTAGGGTACTTCACAGTGGTTGGTTGCCAGGGTGTTGCTAACGTACTTAGGGATGGGTGCTTACTGGTCTTACCTGTGCTTATCTTGTAGGGTGGGCTGCGAAGGCTGCTGCAGCGGTTGGAGGATGCAGCCACAATGATGGTGTACTCCATGCCACATTGCACATTTGTAAGGTTACAGGAAGAGGCGGAGCTATTGCAGGAAATGAGGGAACGGTCCTGACCCTCTGCTGTTGTAATGTAGAGAGAACTTCCTCTCTGTGCTCTTTGCCACTGTACTTGGATCACACTACTGTGGCACTCAGCCACTACCACGATGGATGACAAAGCGCAAGGTGCTACAGATGGAGAGTGATGCATATGTAAGCCACACATCCACGCATTTTAGAAAATGTAACTATTTTTGTAGATTTTATTATACATATAATATGCATGTAACTTCCTAGTACTTGGTACTAGCTTCCTATATCCAACGGCCTCAAATGACAGTGAAGATATTCTCTTTATGTGTGTGCGTAGAGGTGTGCTTACCCGTCTCCAGCTGGAAGCTGCTGCTCGGTGTGCTCTGGCAGGCAACGTTGGATGCAGTGACGGTGAAGTTGTAGCTCTTTCCGCAGCCTAGGTCAGGTACACTACAGGTGGAGTTTGTGGTGGAACAGTTGGAAGTTTGACCATCATCCGCTACAGCCAGCACAGTGTACGAATCCACAGCGTTGCTCACATTCCACGATACCCACGCAGAGTTGGTGATACAGTCTATGGTACCGTTAATCCCTTGAGGAGCGCATGGAGCTATAGGAAATCAGAAATAAATCAAGGACTCATTGATGTCAAAAAGACAAAAATAATGTTCGATATTCACAGCTGTAGTGTCCAATTGCTTTCATTACATTTTTAAGCAATGATAGTGAATGGGGACTGAGGTTCAACATACTTGGTTTTAGGAAAAAGTCATACAGTTTTGGATCTTTGTATAGCTTGCACTGTGAACCTAAGCTAAATACGAACCCAGATCTATTACCTGTAGACTACAACAGATTTAGGATTCTAACATTTTCTTGCAATATTTTACAATTAGCACATTTTTTATGAACTTTTTTGAAGTCTTTTTTTAGACATAAGCAGTCTGTGAGGCTAAGATCAGTCCCTTAGACTGCTGACCTGTGGTTTAGAAAATTACAATTTATGACTTATACAAGTATTTTGTATTATGGTGCATTATAAAAAAGAACCATTTTGGGAAAAGTCATGGTAGTTTTTTTACAATCTGCCAAGATTGAGACATAATGACCTGGATGGAACAATTATTGTGACAAAAAACAAATTGCCTTTTGTTCCTACATCTCTAGTGAGCGAGCACCCTACCTGAGGTGATGAGGCTGCTGCTGGGTTGACTCTGACAGCTCCCTCTCACTGCCACCACACTGAGGTTAAATCTTTCACTGCAGGGCAGATTGTTGATGGAGCAGTGCGTGCCTGCGCTGTTGCATGAAAAAATCACACCAGTGCTGGAGGCCGCCAGAACCACTCTGAACTGATCGGCATTCAGCGCTGGGCTCCAGTTCACCTGCACGGACCCCAGGGCACACTGCACTTGAGCGGATATGTTTTGAGGGGGACATGGAGCTGAGAAAGAAAGGAGAGGAAATATAATACTTAAAATGTTGATTTCAGATTTTCTCAGATATGTTTTATTTCACATTTATGCATTTGACAGGTGCTTTTATCCCAAAAAGTTACACGGTTTCACTGATAAAGTAAAACCCCCAATCATACCTGTCTGCACTTGTGACACGGCGCTCCTCACGCTCTGACAGCCATTGGCCAGTGAGTAGACAGAAACATTGTAAATCTGACCACAATGCAATCCTTGCAGATCACAGGAGGTGGTGCTGGAGTTACAAGAGGAGGAATGACCGTCAGCAGAAACGGCCTCTGCCACGTAAGGATGCACCCCGTTTGCTTGCCCCCAGGACACGGACACAATCCCGTAATTTTGAGTTGTGCACAGCAAAGACGTAAGTATGTTGCTAGGTGCACATGGAGCTGAGAAAGAGAGCAGAAAGTAGCTTATTTGGATAATATCACCTGGTAATGTTCAACAAATCTGCATTTCTTTGTATTCTGGTGCTTAAAAGATGCTGTGGCCTCACCTGATTGCAGAATAAGGAATGTGTTGCTGTTGTCACAAACCCCATCCAGGGCGGCGACTGTCACATTGTAGTTCTGACCGCAGTGCATGCTGGGTAATGTGCAGCTGTCATTGTTACTGGTGCAGTTAATGCGATGTCCATCAGAGCCAATGGCTCTGACTATGTGACTTGTGACTCGATCACTGGGCTCCCAGGTTACAACGGCAGTGTTTGTGTTACAGATCAGCTGGGCGCTAGCATTTTGTGCCTTGCATGGTACTAAAACAAAACAAAATCTGATGTAATCAAACTGCTAGTTTTGTAAAGAAGTTATTTACAATATTAAAATTCTTTGTGTGTGGTTTTGTGTATATACCTGTACTCAGCACGACCGGTTGACTTGGTGCGGTAACACAGGTCCCGTCCGACACACTGACAGCTAAACTGTAGTTCATCCCACAGAGCAGGTCTGAGAAAACACATGCTGTTCCAGTGCTGTTACACACCGATGCATAGCCAGCATTACCCTGAGCAACAGCTGTGTAGGAAACAGCTCCAACGCTTTGATTCCAGGATATAGACACATTTCCAGATGCACAGTCCACAGTGCCCTGCACGTTAGCAGGTACACAAGGTGCTGCAGACAGAAAATTAAGAAAAATAAGCAAATGCTTAGAGTTTATACAAATGGTTAGCATAATTCACACAAAAATGAAAAAATCTGTCATCCCATATTCCATCACGTGTAATGTTAATTTCTCTGCAGACCGCCACATATTATCGGCAGGATTTTCGCTTTGTTCTCTTAAAAAAATGAATGATGATCACAGATTTGTGTGATTACTTTTGTTGGATTTAATGAAAAGTCATTTTTGTACTTGATAGGTCCTAGTCGCTATTCAGTGTTGAAGGAAGAAATACATCTGCTTTTGTGCTCTGTGGAAGGAAGATTATCGTCCATTTTTGGGACAACATAAGGTGAGTAAAAATGTTGTTTCTACAGTAGCCCTAAATGGACAAACTGCTCTACAGAGCTCGTTTCGTAAATACGTTATCTCCTTCGGCGAAGAAGCAGCAATATCTTTGTCCTGTGAGAGCCACTGTAGTTCTTTAAAAGAGAGGGGAAAAGGGGTGGAGTGAGCCGTTGGTTGCAATTCGCAACCTCACTGTGAGACGCCGCTTCACATTGCTCCTTTAAGGATTCTATTTTTATACAGTTTTTTCATTCTGTATAGACCATTTTGGTCCAGAAGCACCTTCTGTTTCAGGTTTTGTAAAATTAATAACAAATAACAATATTTAAGACTTAATTATAGATATAAAATAATAAAAACAAAGTGCTTAGAGGACTATAGTATAGCTGGCTGTACCAGTTTTAGTCTGTACAGTTGAACTCTTGGACGTGTTGCATTGCTGCTTTACAGCGATGACGCTGATGTTGTACGAGATGCTGCAGTGTAGCGCTTGCAGGTTGCATTGCGTAGCGGTTCCGTTGCACTTAGTCGTATGACCATCGGTTCCCACGGCAACCACCAGGTAAGACTCCGCCCCCTGGCTGATGTTCCACTGTACGAGTGCAGAGTTAGATAGACACCCCAGTGTAGACACCACACCCTGAGGAACACATGGCACTGAAAGAGAGAGAACCAGATATTACAACAACGTAAACATGGCATATTTTTGGTGACGGTTCACCCAAATTTTTCAGACTTCAGTGCTTTATGTAGTTGTATTACCTGACCACATGTTAGCAGGGGAACTCAGTGCACTTCTGCATTGCCTGTTGAGGGCGCGAACAGTGATAAGATATGTTTGACCACAGAGTAGATTTGATAGGTAGCCGTTGGTAACATTGGTGCTGAATTGCAGTGTGTATCCTGCTCCATTATTTGCGGACACATTATATGTCTCAGCTCCGGCACTGGAAGCCCAGCTCAAGCTTGCCACCCCTGTACCACAGTCCAGCACAGGCATCACAGCTTGAGGAACACATGGGGCTGAGGAACCAGAGAACATAAACCCAGACATTAAACACGTTTTTATGATGCTTCAAACTATGTTTAGTTTCTATTGTGTATTTTAGTTTAGTTTGTATATTTATTAACAGTGCTTAACAACCACAGTGTATATATCACTTCTATATATATATCTAACAGAGTTAAGTGTTATTTACACAATGGACTAACTTTGTATTTTAAAATATTTCTGTTTTATAATATTTCTTGAATTTGTTTCAATACACAGAGAGGCAGTACATGAGCCTATGTAAAATACAGAGGGGAAACTGCAAGAGTTTTTCCTACCCATGTGTATATAAGTGGTGTTGCTACGAGGGCCCGTGCAGCGACTGTCATTGGCGGTAACTGTGACGTTATAGGTTTCGCCGCAGTGCAGGTCCTCCCAGGTGCAGCTGGTTCCGTTAGTGACACACAGGTGTGTGTGTCCATCATTCCCTGTTGCTGTGGCTGTGTACATGTTTGCTCCATCGCTTGAGCTCCAGCTGACCGCACCAACTTGATCCATACATTCCACATATGGCACAAGGTCACGGGGGGCACAGGGTGCTGCATCAAACACAGTTCAAAGTTTAGTCACGCCACTTTCACAAATGAATGTTGATAAGTGTAAGCTGATAAATTCAACTTTTTCTGCATGCTATTAAAGGGATAGTTCACCAAAAATAATTTGAATTCCTCACCCACATATCATTTCAAACCTGTATGACTTTCTTTCCTCAGCAGAACACAAAAGAAAATATTTTGAAGAATGTTGGTAACCAAACAACAACGGCTCCCATTGTATAGACACAAAAGTATTTTTCAAAATATCTTCTTTTGTGTTCATACGGAGGAATTAATTATAGACAGGTTTTAAACAACTTGAGGGTGAATAAATGATGACAAAATGTTTATGTTTTGGGTGCTTAACAGGAAGTGACATATTGCCTGATACAGCTTTGTGTTTAAAGATGGGGCTTTAAGCACAGTTTTTCGTAATATGGAACAGATTTAGGTATTATGGACGTACCGAGTGTGAAAACCGCAGGGGCGCTCAGTGGACTGTCACAGTCTTGGTTTTGGCCCTGAACAGTCACAATGTAACTTTGTCCACAGGGCAGTGACACAGACACATTATTAGTGGAGGTATTAAAGGCATTGCTATATCCCAGACTCCCTGTAGCCATCACAATGTATAGTGACACGCCTCTGGCATTTGACCAGTCTAGCCTTAATGTCTCGCTGTCACATGACACATGAGCAGTCACGTTCTCCGGTCTGCAAGGATCTGGAACAAAGAGTGCAGGGAGATTGAAACCACAACAAATTAGCATTATTACTTAAAACTTCATTTCTGTAAATAGCTTGCAATGTTAAAAACACTAGAAAATTGAGAGAGTAGAGTGTGGCTCTCTGGTGAAACACTGGATAGTGCACTATACCTGTATAGAGGGATACAGGTACACTGGTGTTGCTTTGGCAGCGCCCGCTGTAGGCGGTGACAGTAAGGACGTACGTCTCTCCACACAGCAGATTAGAGAAAGAACAAAGAGAGGATGTTGAGTTGCAGAGCTTCTCCTGTCCTCCTTGACTGAGAGCTCGGGCAGAGTAGTAATCCACTCCTTCACTCCCCTCCCAGGACAGCACGGCTGTGTCATTTCCACAGGCTTTATCAACTACTGCCCGTAATGGTGCACAGGGTTCTGCGGGTCACAAAAACTGTGTTAGAAGTGCTCTGGACTAGTCAGTGAGCTTTAACACATTTTCCCATGATGCTTTGCACACTCACTGGACTGGAAAGTAGCGCTAGTGGTGGAGATGATTTCACACTGTTGGTTGGTTGCGGTAAGGGTGAGGTTATAAAACTGTCCGCAATACAGTGATGAGATGTTACAGCGGTTCTGTTGGGTGGAGCAGGAGACCTCTTGACCTCCAGACCCTAAAGCCGTCACAGAGTAATTCTGAGCTCCGACACTGGCACTCCATGACACGAGCGCTGAATCTGAGGCACAGTCCACTATGGCTGACACATTGGCGGGGACACAGGGTGCTAAAAACAAAGATGAAACATATTAAAAATATATATATTTTCAAGCATTGTGACAGACATTTCTGGTTAAAAGTTTAGGGTCACTTGACTGAAATGTTTATCACCTTTTGTTGTTTTTGAGCTGAATGTTATTAGTTTTGTGGACAAAAATAGATTTTTTTTGTGTCTAAATAATAATTTATTTCATTAAAACACTTATTGTGTTTTTAAAACGAGTATCCTTGACAGAAAAATGAAGAAAAAGCACCCCATAAGAATGAACACCCAGAATAGACTTCATTCAGTACTGTTTATAATCAAGATGATTGGTAAATTTTACAATTCTAGGCAAAGGGTGATTACATTTCTTTTTTGTTGGCATTTTATTAGTATAGGGTTGGTTTATAGGGTTGGTAGGGTTTATAAATAAAGTATAAAAGACAAACGAAAATGACGAAAAAACTTCTGGCCATTGATATATATTACATTTATACTGCGCTACTTTATATCTGCCATTATTAACGTTAACCTACAAACCCATAGCCTATGTAATCTTAGATAATGTGTTACATTATTGTGTGTTTGTGTATTTAAAAACATTCTTGTTGCCTGATAAAAAAAACTCAATTTTTGTCTGGGAGAGATGTTGGCTGTGTGTCAAGAAAAACTATTTTTTTTACTTTGGCAATCTTGTAAGTAAAACAAATTTTACAATTTTAATAATTTTGATTTTATAAGTATGTGCACCAATGAATCTTGAAAAAAAGAAATGTGCTGCACTGCATTAAGAAGTAAATAGGGTAAATTTTACATTTTGTGTGCAGTATCTTTTTTCGCCTTACTGACCTGATGTCATGTTGACCCCGATACTGTCAGAGCTGTTGAACATCTCACCGATAGCACGGACTTTGACATAGTAAACCGTACCACAGGTGAGACCAGGTAAACTGCAGTATGTCCGATTCGTCCGACAGGAAGTGGAATGACCGTTTTGACCTTCCAGGAACGCAGCATAACCCACAGCAAACTGGCTGGGCTCCCAGGTGACCGTAGCATTTAGTGTAGGGCAGTTTATGTTAGCTCTAACATTCTGAGGAGGACACGGCTCTAGAATGACATTAGAAAACAAGTTTCATTCATTCAAAATGTCACAAATGGTTTCACCTGTTAACCAATTTTTCGGTCTGCCATTAGTTACAAGCACACTTGAGATTGTATGGCTTACAATGCATTTTGCTTTTAGGAGACATACCAAACATTCTGCAGAAACATCACAAACATGCTGATTTGGAATTACATGGAAAAAGTTGTCGTGTGTGAACTAAGCCTTCAAAGCAAGCTAATAAAATTACATGAAAAATTTTGGAAATAGCTCATGTGTGTTAATAGTTTGGTCACATAACTGACCTGTTTTGATGGGGTCAAAGTCTGCAGTGTTGTCACATACAATGCCGTGAGTGATCAGGCTTATGTTGTAGATCTGACCGCACTGCAGTTCTGAGAGTGCACAACTTGTGGTATTGATGCTACAGGTCGTTGCCAGACCCTCCGCTGTTATAGCCACCGCAGTGTAGTTGATGGCTGTAGTGGAGTTCCAGAAGAGCTGAGTGATGGAGGGACTATACTGCACTGTCAGATGTTGGGGAGCACACGGACCTGCATGGTTGATACATTTAGAATGGTTAAGTAGAAAGTAATTTCTAATTTTACATCACGTTTACGTATAGATGCGATTTATACAAATGCTGAAACCATGTGTGTGCATTTTGGAATGTGAAATTAAAGGCAGTCTAATTCAATCTCATACAGCATCTTTAAGTTCATGATTCTTATGTCCACCGAGCCTCACCTGTGATCAGAGTGTCATTCATCTGTGTGCTGGCGTTGCACGGGTTTCCGAGAGTCTGTACGGTCACCCCATACCTGTCACCGCACTGCAGAGAGCTCAGCTCACAGTGTGTGATGGAGCTGTTGGAAGTACAGGTAGTCCTGTTACCCAGTGATCCCAGTGCAGATACAATGTAGCCTTGAGCGCCTGCCCCGTACTGCCATGACACCGTGGCCGTGCCGAGCACGCAGTCCAATGTAGCTCTGATAGAGCTGGCTGCACAAGGAACTGTGGGTAAAAGGAGTAAAGATGCTAAGAATCAAAACATTTAATTGTTGCACAATGTTCTCTTTTTCATGCATTAGTATGTAGTGTGTAGAGTGCTTAATGCATGTGTATTTTCAGATGTACCTGACTGAGTATTGGCAGTGGGACTCGGAGGGCTGGTGCACAGATTATCCGATGCTGTCACATTGACGGAATACAGCTGTCCACACCTGAGTCCTGTAACATTACACTGTGAGCCTGAAGACTGACAGCTGGTGGACAGTCCATTACTGTCCTGCAGGGTGGCTGTGTAGTACTGACCACCCGCACTAGGTGTCCACGATACTACTAGTGCATTCAACATACAATTCACAGTGGACAGGACATTCTGTGGGGTACAAGGCACTAGAAGAGACAAGAGAAGTTTTATTACTTTTAAGTGTTTCACAGTTTACTTTTGTCAATTTGGCAGTAAAATATAAAACTGTTTATTAGTTATGTGTTGTGTTACCTGCTTGGATCTGTACAGGTGCGCTGACTTCACTGCTGCAGTTGGTGCCCACTGCCCTCACTGTAACCGTGTATCTCTCTCCACAGGTCAAAGGTGAAAGGACACAAGAGGCGGAGCCTGATGTGCAGTTTGCTGAGAGGCTATTAACACTACTGGCTGTCACTGAGTAAAGCACCGCCCCCTGACTACTCCCCCAGGATACTGTTGCTGTGTTATTGCTACAGCTCACACTGGCAGACAGATTTTGTGGGACACAAGGAGCTGAAAAAAATTATACAACTTAGAATTACCTGTCTATTAATGTCACATGAAATGAAATATACAATCCATTTTACTTTAAAATGCTGTATTTCAGCATGAATCTAAATATTAATGAGAAATAGTGCAGTTGGGATTTTGGAATTGGAAAGGTGGGCTTCCATAGTAGGAATGCAGTAGCTTAAAACAATGCTGTAAACTGGGAGAAACACTATTATAAAATACCAGATTTTTCTTACTTGTTGTGATATTTGGTCCAATCCCAATAGAGCCGTTGCAGGAAGATCCCTCTGCCACTAGCTTTACTGTACAGGTCTGTCCGCAGGGCATATTAGTGATGTCACATCCTGTCGCAGTCGACCTGCAGATATACGTCTGCCCATTAGAACATTCCAAGGTCGCGACAGAGGAAACCGATCCATTGCTACGGGACCAGGACACGCTCGCTGTGTTGTTGCCACAGTTTGTAACAGACTGGATATTCTGTGGAGGGCAAGGGCCTATAAACAGAAGAAAAATACAAAAAATATTTTGTGACACAGTTTGATTGTAAAACTTTGTAAAGCCTTAATTAGTAAGGTTTGACAGTAAAATATGAAACTGTTTATTAGTTATGTGTTGTGTTACCTGCTTGGATCTGTACAGGTGTGCTGACTTCACTGCTGCAGTTGGTGCCCACTGCCCTCACTGTAACCGTGTATCTCTCTCCACAGGTCAAAGGTGAAAGGACACAAGAGGCGGAGCCTGATGTGCAGTTTGCTGAGAGGCCATTAACACTACTGGCTGTCACTGAGTAAAGCACCGCCCCCTGACTACTCCCCCAGGATACTGTTGCTGTGTTATTGCTACAGCTCACACTGGCAGACAGATTTTGTGGTACACAAGGAGCTGGAAAAAATGATACAACTTAGAATTAGCTGTCTATTAATGTCACGTTTTACTTTTGTAAAACAGGATATTCCATGAGAAATAGTGCGGATGGAAGTTCTGGATTTGGAAAAGTGGGCTTCCATATTAAAGGGATGATTCACCCAAAAATGAAAATTCTGTCGAGAATTACTCACTCTATAGTTGTTCCAAACCTGTATACATTTCTTTGTTTTGTTGAACACAGAGAAAGATATTTTGACAAATTCTTGTAACCAAACATTTCTTTTACCCCATTGACTACAATAGTAAGAAAAATGACAATGGTAGTCAAAAGTGCCCCAGAACTGTTTGCTGTCCTACATTCTTTAAAATATCTTCTTTTCTGTTCAACAGAACAAAAAAAAAAGTACATTTTCTTACTATGGTAGTCAATGGGGTCCAAGAACTGTTTAGTTATAGGCATTCTTCCAAATATCTTTATCTGTGTTCAACCAAACAAACACATTTATACAGATTTGGAATAACTCGAAGCTCGAATGATGACAGAATTTTTATTTTTGGGTGAATTATACAAACGATGATACAATACGATTGAGTATTTCCTGCTTTTGGATCTGTATATACTTTACTGTTGTAGAAGGTGCGTTACAGTGCCCCCTACGGCAATATTGCATAAACACGGATTGCCGTAAAATTTTGTATTTTGCAGGGAAGCGCTGTCTCTTTAATGATGTGATAACTCATCATTGCCGGATAAAGAGATAATACATGATTTAACAGTCTCTCTTTTTTCTTACTTGTTGTGATATTTGGTCCAATCCCAATAGAGCTGTTGCAGGAAGATCCCTCCGCCACTAGCTTTACTGTACAGGTCTGTCCGCAGGGCATATTAGTGATGTCACATCCTGTTGCGGTGGTCCTGCAGATATACGTCTGCCCATTAGAACATTCCAAGTTCGCGACAGAGGAAACCGATCCATTGCTACGGGACCAGGACACACTCGCTGTGTTGTTGCCACAGTTTGTAACAGACTGGATATTCTGTGGAGGGCAAGGGCCTATAAACAGAAGAAAAATACAAAAAATATTTTGTGACACAGTTTGATTGTAAAACTTTGTAAAGCCTTAATTAGTAATTTTGGAATTGGAAAGGTGGGCTTCCATAGTAGGAATGCAGTAGCTTAAAACAATGCTGTAAACTGGGAGAAACACTATTATAAAATACTAGATTTTTCTTACTTGTTGTGATATTTGGTCCAATCCCAATAGAGCTGTTGCACGAAGATCCCTCCGCCACTAGCTTTACTGTACAGGTCTGTCCGCAGGGCATATTAGTGATGTCACATCCTGTCGCAGTCGACCTGCAGATATACGTCTGCCCATTAGAACATTCCAAGGTCGCGACAGAGGAAACTGATCCATTGCTACGGGACCAGGACACGCTCGCTGTGTTGTTGCCACAGTTTGTAACAGACTGGATATTCTGTGGAGGGCAAGGGCCTATAAAGAGAAGAAAAATAAAAAAAATATTTTGTGGCATAGTTTGATTGTAAAACTTTGTAAAACTTAATTAGTAAGGTTTGCCAGTTTGCCAGTAAAATATGAAACTGTTTATTAGTTATGTGTTGTGTTACCTGCTTGGATCTGTACAGGTGCGCTGACTTCACTGCTGCAGTTGGTGCCCACTGCCCTCACTGTAACCGTGTATCTCTCTCCACAGGTCAAAGGTGAAAGGACACAAGAGGCGGAGCCTGATGTGCAGTTTGCTGAGAGGCCATTAACACTACTGGCTGTCACTGAGTAAAGCACCGCCCCCTGACTACTCCCCCAGGATACTGTTGCTGTGTTATTGCTACAGCTCACACTGGCAGACAGATTTTGTGGTACACAAGGAGCTGGAAAAAATGATACAAAACAGAATTGGCTTTCTATTATTCTCTCATTTTACTTCAGGATATTCCATGGGGGACAGTGCAGATGGAGTTCTGGATTTGGAAAGTGGACTTCCATATTAAGGGGATAGTTCACACAAAAATGAAAACTCTGTCATGAATTACTCACTCTATAGTTCTTCAAAACCTGTATACATTTCTTTGTTTGCTTGAACACAGAGAAATATTTTTGGATGAATGCTTGTAACCAAACAGTTCTTGGACCCTATTGACTACCATAGTAGGAAAAATGACAATGGTAGTCAAAAGTGTCCCAGAACTGTTTGCTTTCCTGCATTCTTTAAAATATCCTCTTTTGTGTTTAACAGAACAAAAAAACTATAAAATAATTTTTCCTACTGGTAGTCAATGGGGTCTAAGAACTGTTTGGTTATAAGCATTCTTCCAAATATCTTTCTCTGTGTTCATCAGAACAACTTGAAGGTGAGTAAATGATAACAGACTTTTTATTTCTGGTTGAATTATACAAACATACACAAATGATGGTACAAACATACATTGAGTATTTCCTGCTTTTGGATCTGTATATGTTTTATTGTTGTAGAAGGTGCATAACAGTGCCACCTACTGCAAGATAGCATAAATACGGATTGCCGTAAAATTTCATCTTTGGCAGGGAAGCGCTGTCTCTTTAATGATGTGATAACTCATCATTGCCGGATAAAGAGGTAATACATGATTTAACAGTCTCTCTTTTTCTTACTTGTTGTGATATTTGGTCCAATCCCAATAGAGCTGTTGCACGAAGATCCCTCCGCCACTAGCTTTACTGTACAGGTCTGTCCGCAGGGCATATTAGTGATGTCACATCCTGTCGCAGTCGACCTGCAGATATACGTCTGTCCATTAGAACATTCCAAGGTCGCGACAGAGGAAACTGATCCATTGCTACGGGACCAGGACACGCTCGCTGTGTTGTTGCCACAGTTTGTAACAGACTGGATATTCTGTGGAGGGCAAGGGCCTATAAACAGAAGAAAAATACAAAAAATATTTTGTGACACAGTTTGATTGTAAAACTTTGTAAAGCCTTAATTAGTAAGGTTTGCCAGTTTGACAGTAAAATATAAAACTGTTTATTAGTTATGTGTTGTGTTACCTGCTTGGATCTGTACAGGTGCGCTGACTTCACTGCTGCAGTTGGTGCTCACTGCCCTCACTGTAACCGTGTATCTCTCTCCACAGGTCAAAGGTGAAAGGACACAAGAGGCGGAGCCTGATGTGCAGTTTGCTGAGAGGCCATTAACACTACTGGCTGTCACTGAGTAAAGCACCGCCCCCTGACTACTCCCCCAGGATACTGTTGCTGTGTTATTGCTACAGCTCACACTGGCAGACAGATTTTGTGGTACACAAGGAGCTGGAAAAAATGATACAAAACAGAATTGGCTTTCTATTATTCTCTCATTTTACTTCAGGATATTCCATGGGGGACAGTGCAGATGGAGTTCTGGATTTGGAAAGTGGACTTCCATATTAAGGGGATAGTTCACACAAAAATGAAAACTCTGTCATGAATTACTCACTCTATAGTTCTTCAAAACCTGTATACATTTCTTTGTTTGCTTGAACACAGAGAAATATTTTTGGATGAATGCTTGTAACCAAACAGTTCTTGGACCCTATTGACTACCATAGTAGGAAAAATGACAATGGTAGTCAAGAGTGTCCCAGAACTGTTTGCTTTCCTGCATTCTTTAAAATATCCTCTTTTGTGTTTAACAGAACAAAAAAACTATAAAATAATTTTTCCTACTGGTAGTCAATGGGGTCTAAGAACTGTTTGGTTATAAGCATTCTTCCAAATATCTTTCTCTGTGTTCATCAGAACAACTTGAAGGTGAGTAAATGATAACAGACTTTTTATTTCTGGTTGAATTATACAAACGTACACAAATGATGGTACAAACATACATTGAGTATTTCCTGCTTTTGGATCTGTATATGTTTTATTGTTGTAGAAGGTGCATAACAGTGCCACCTACTGCAAGATAGCATAAATACGGATTGCCGTAAAATTTCATCTTTGGCAGGGAAGCGCTGTCTCTTTAATGATGTGATAACTCATCATTGCCGGATAAAGAGGTAATACATGATTTAACAGTCTCTCTTTTTCTTACTTGTTGTGATATTTGGTCCAATCCCAATAGAGCTGTTGCAGGAAGATCCCTCCGCCACTAGCTTTACTGTACAGGTCTGTCCGCAGGGCATATTAGTGATGTCACATCCTGTCGCAGTCGACCTGCAGATATACGTCTGTCCATTAGAACATTCCAAGGTCGCGACAGAGGAAACTGATCCATTGCTACGGGACCAGGACACGCTCGCTGTGTTGTTGCCACAGTTTGTAACAGACTGAATATTCTGTGGAGGGCAAGGGCCTATAAACAGAAGAAAAATACAAAAAATATTTTGTGACACAGTTTGATTGTAAAACTTTGTAAAGCCTTAATTAGTAAGGTTTGCCAGTTTGACAGTAAAATATAAAACTGTTTATTAGTTATGTGTTGTGTTACCTGCTTGGATCTGTACAGGTGCGCTGACTTCACTGCTGCAGTTGGTGCTCACTGCCCTCACTGTAACCGTGTATCTCTCTCCACAGGTCAAAGGTGAAAGGACACAAGAGGCGGAGCCTGATGTGCAGTTTGCTGAGAGGCCATTAACACTACTGGCTGTCACTGAGTAAAGCACCGCCCCCTGACTACTCCCCCAGGATACTGTTGCTGTGTTATTGCTACAGCTCACACTGGCAGACAGATTTTGTGGGACACAAGGAGCTGGAAAAAATGATACAACTTAGAATTACCTGTCTATTAATGTCACATGAAATGAAATATACAATCCATTTTACTTTAAAATGCTGTATTTCAGCGTGAATCTAAATATTAATGAGAAATAGTGCAGTTGGGATTTTGGAATTGGAAAGGTGGGCTTCCATAGTAGGAATGCAGTAGCTTAAAACAATGCTGTAAACTGGGAGAAACACTATTATAATATACCAAATTTTTCTACCTGCGTGAAGTTGGCCCCCCACACAGCACAAAACCTCTGAAAAATAGGCTCAATAATTTCTGCTTCGTTTGTGCTGGTTTGTGCTGTAAAAAGTTTTGTTTGTGCTGCTTCAGTTTTTTAAATATTAAGCGACGAGTTGGCAATATATTTTGGTACTGGTGACGTCATTGCCTATAAATCAATTTCTAATATTTTAAACACTGAAGCAGCACAAATGAAACTTTTACCAGCACAAACAAACAATATTATTTTTTGGTGAATTTGGACCATGTGGGGTATGTTTGTATTCAGAATGACTGGTATACTCGTCGCTTAATATTTAAAAAACTGAAGCAGTACAAACAAAACTTTTTACAGCACAAACCAGCAAAAACGTACCAGAAATTATTGAGCCTATTTTTCAGAGGTTTTGTGCTGGGTGGGGGGCCAACTTCACGCAGGTAATTTTTCTTACTTGTTGTGATATTTGGTCCAATCCCAATAGAGCCGTTGCAGGAAGATCCCTCCGCCACTAGCTTTACTGTACAGGTCTGTCCGCAGGGCATATTAGTGATGTCACATCCTGTCGCAGTCGACCTGCAGATATACGTCTGCCCATTAGAACATTCCAAGGTCGCGACAGAGGAAACCGATCCATTGCTACGGGACCAGGACACGCTCGCTGTGTTGTTGCCACAGTTTGTAACAGACTGGATATTCTGTGGAGGGCAAGGGCCTAAAGCGCAGAAAAACACAACATTTTGTGGCATAGTTTTATTGTAAAACTTTGTAAAACTTAATTAGTAAGGTTTGCCAGTTTGCCAGTAAAATATGAAACTGTTTATTAGTTATGTGTTGTGTTACCTGCTTGGATCTGTACAGGTGCGCTGACTTCACTGCTGCAGTTGGTGCTCACTGCCCTCACTGTAACCGTGTATCTCTCTCCACAGGTCAAAGGTGAAAGGACACAAGAGGCGGAGCCTGATGTGCAGTTTGCTGAGAGGCCATTAACACTACTGGCTGTCACTGAGTAAAGCACCGCCCCCTGACTACTGCCCCAGGATACTGTCGCTGTGTTATTGCTACAGCTCACACTGGCAGACAGATTTTGTGGTACACAAGGAGCTGGAAAAAATGATACAAAACAGAATTGGCTTTCTATTATTCTCTCATTTTACTTCAGGATATTCCATGGGGGACAGTGCAGATGGAGTTCTGGATTTGGAAAGTGGACTTCCATATTAAGGGGATAGTTCACACAAAAATGAAAACGCTGTCATGAATTACTCACTCTATAGTTCTTCAAAACCTGTATACATTTCTTTGTTTGCTTGAACACAGAGAAATATTTTTGGATGAATGCTTGTAACCAAACAGTTCTTGGACCCTATTGACTACCATAGTAGGAGAAATGACAATGGTAGTCAAAAGTGTCCCAGAACTGTTTGCTTTCCTGCATTCTTTAAAATATCTTCTTTTGTGTTTAACAGAACAAAAAAAACTATAAAATAATTTTTCCTACTGGTAGTCAATGGGGTCTAAGAACTGTTTGGTTATAAGCATTCTTCCAAATATCTTTCTCTGTGTTCATCAGAACAACTTGAAGGTGAGTAAATGATAACAGACTTTTTATTTCTGGTTGAATTATACAAACATACACAAATGATGGTACAAACATACATTGTGTATTTCCTGCTTTTGGATCTGTATATGTTTTATTGTTGTAGAAGGTGCATAACAGTGCCACCTACTGCAAGATAGCATAAATACGGATTGCCGTAAAATTTCATCTTTGGCAGGGAAGCGCTGTCTCTTTAATGATGTGATAACTCATCATTGCCGGATAAAGAGATAATACATGATTTAACAGTCTCTCTTTTTCTTACTTGTTGTGATATTTGGTCCAATCCCAATAGAGCTGTTGCAGGAAGATCCCTCCGCCACTAGCTTTACTGTACAGGTCTGTCCGCAGGGCATATTAGTGATGTCACATCCTGTCGCAGTCGACCTGCAGATATACGTCTGTCCATTAGAACATTCCAAGGTCGCGACAGAGGAAACCGATCCATTGCTACGGGACCAGGACACGCTCGCTGTGTTGTTGCCACAGTTTGTAACAGACTGAATATTCTGTGGAGGGCAAGGGCCTATAAACAGAAGAAAAATACAAAAAATATTTTGTGACACAGTTTGATTATAAAACTTTGTAAATCCTTAATTAGTAAGGTTTGCCAGTTTGACAGTAAAATATGAAACTGTTTATTAGTTATGTGTTGTGTTACCTGCTTGGATCTGTACAGGTGCGCTGACTTCACTGCTGCAGTTGGTGCTCACTGCCCTCACTGTAACCGTGTATCTCTCTCCACAGGTCAAAGGTGAAAGGACACAAGAGGCGGAGCCTGATGTGCAGTTTGCTGAGAGGCCATTAACACTACTGGCTGTCACTGAGTAAAGCACCGCCCCCTGACTACTGCCCCAGGATACTGTCGCTGTGTTATTGCTACAGCTCACACTGGCAGACAGATTTTGTGGGACACAAGGAGCTGGAAAAAATGATACAACTTAGAATTACCTGTCTATTAATGTCACATGAAATGAAATATACAAACCATTTTACTTTAAAATGCTGTATTTCAGCGTGAATCTAAATATTAATGAGAAATAGTGCAGTTGGGATTTTGGAATTGGAAAGGTGGGCTTCCATAGTAGGAATTAGCTTAAAACAATGCTGTAAACTGGGAAAAACACCATTTTAAAATACCAAATTTTTCTTACTTGTTGTGATATTTGGTCCAATCCCAATAGAGCTGTTGCAGGAAGATCCCTCCGCCACTACCTTTACTGTACAGGTCTGTCCGCAGGGCATATTAGTGATGTCACATCCTGTTGCAGTCGACCTGCAGATATACATCTGCCCATTAGAACATTCCAAGGTCGCGACAGAGGAAACTGATCCATTGCTACGGGACCAGGACACGCTCGCTGTGTTGTTGCCACAGTTTGTAACAGACTGGATATTCTGTGGAGGGCAAGGGCCTATAAAGAGAAGAAAAAATAGGTCATTTATGTGGTAGTGACGGATGTAAGGCAAGGCAAGGCAAGTTTATTTATATAGCACATTTCATACACAAGATAATTCAAAGTGCTTTACATAAAATGATTGAAGGCAAAATAGAACAAAATTCATAGGACACCTTTGTTTAACAAGGAGTGTAGAAGTGTTCTTTAAAAAGCTGTAGATTGTTCCTAATTTGTTACCTGTTTGTCTCTGCAGTGTGTTGCTAACAGCGCTCGTGCATTGGCCTTGTGTCGCATTCACACTAAACGTGTATGTCTGACCACACTGCAGTCCGGCCACCACACAGGAGCTGCCGTTTGAGGCACTACAGCCCAGCTGTGCACCCTGAGCGTTCACCGCGCTGACCGAGAACACAGCTGCACTCGTCCCTGAACTGGACCACATCACCGCAGCAAAACGTGAAGTACAGTTCAGAATCACATCGTTCAGAAGTGGCGGACACGGTGCTGAGAGGGGTGAGAAGAGAAAAGTATTATAAGTTAGATTTTTTAACTTCCATGTTTATACACCGTGAAAAGCACGACATGTATTGAAAAAGTATTTAAGGTGTCCTAAGCCGTTCTAAAGAAGTACACTGTGCTGGGTGTGCTAGTAGTTATTTCGTGTAGCCGTGACACTGATGTTAAGTTGGCTGCCACATATCAGATTAGGAAAGTGCAGTTTGAGTTTGTTATATTACACTTCACAATAGAGGACCCAGTGATAATACTTTGATTTATTCCTCTGGTTGTGAAAGTACTTCATAAATAAAATCTGAACTGAGTTAATGGTCAAGTGTTTAATTTATTGGAACCAGAAATGCATGTCTTCAGAGGTATATAAAGACCTTCCATAATAAAGCGTTATGTTTTTATTACTTTAGAATGAGCTATTTCTATCTACATACAGCATGGGTCCCTTTGGCATGGAATTCACCATGTTGCTTCTACAGTAGCACTAAATGGACAAACTGCTCTATAGAGCACATTTCGTAAATATGTTATCTATATATATTTAATATATTTTTTGGCAAAAAAGTTAAAACGTGACGACATCTTAGCCACTGTAGTGCCTCCAAATCGTTTCAATTTGCAAGCTCACCACTAGACGTTGCTAAAGTTCATACACTGGACCTTTAAATGCAACATTAACTATCAACGAAATCTGATGTATGTTGATTACATTTCCAAGCATCCTTGTAGTGACCAAAGTAACCAGTTGATTGTAACTTGCTGTAAGTTACTTTAGATAAAAGCATCTGCCAAATGCGTAAATATATATGTATAACTATGAAAATTAAAGGGACAGTTCACCAAAAAATAGCTAATGAAAAATAGGCATTCTTCTAAATATCTTTCTCTGTGTTCATCAGCACAAAGAAATTTATACAGATTTGGAACAACCTGAGGGTGAGTAAATGAAGAACTGTTCCTTTAACCTTTTTTTGTGGTTGTTTTTGCTACATTTTTGTAGCAAAAACAATTGCATTTTTCGCAATCAGCCTTTTATCCAGATGCTGATAGAATTTAAACCCTAACCATTTAACATTTTAAGCACCATTCACTCTACCAGCCCTGCAATCAATTATTTAATGTCCAGTATAGTATGAAATATATTTTCTAAATGTATAGAAATACAGTTCAAAGTTTTTATGATGATCATTTTAAAGCTAGTTAACAGATTTTAAACTGACTCAATACTCGTACCCGTATTGATGGTATATACTGCGCTGCGCTCCCCAGTGCAGTTGGCACTCATGGCCATGACTGAGACATTGTAGCTCCGCCCACACGACAGGCCGGGGATGTTACAGGAAGTGCTGCTGGAGTTGCACGTTAGCATTTGTCCATTAGAGCCTTCCGCTGTCGCCAAGTAATGTAAAACAAGGCCACTAGAGGCGGTCCAGGAAACAGTTGCTGTGTCAGACTGACAGGACAGTGACACGTTGACCTGAGTGGGGATGCATGGAGCTGAAACAGAAAAGATTTGAATGTTGTCATGCTCGAAATATTAAAAGGACATTTTTTTTTTTTTAAATGCTTGAGTGCACAATACGACATGTGAATAACTTCCAAAATTGTGTAGAGGTTCCTAGCAGGTGCCTAAAAGTCCAGAGTCTAAACAAATTGTGCATTTTTCATGTGCATTATTTGATGTTATATACCTGCATCTACAGTGAGCAGGGTTGTAGAGTAGGTGGAGCATCTCTGGCCGTATCCTGTGACACTGACGTTGTAACTTTCACCGCAGTGCAGCGAGGTGACGTTGCAGGACGAGCTGTTAGTTGTGCAGCTGTGCTGATGGAAATCCCTGACAGACTGCAGCGTTGCATTGAAGCGCAACGTACCGTTTCCTGGTGTCCAGGAAATAAGTGCTGTGTTTGTGCGGCAGTCCAGCGTTGCTTGCAGCCCAGTGTTGTGACACGGTGCTGTGACATAAACAAGTGCTGTTAATCCAACGTTAGTAGCAAACTTTATTTTTTTATTTTTAAAGAAACTGTGAGTGATGCAGAAGACCCTGCCACAATGCTAAGATGTTTTAGGTGGTGTTGTTAGGGTGTTTGGCGTGCTTGCTTAGTAGTTGCTTACTGATCCAAGTTAAAAGGTGTTTTATTAAAATTCTGCAAGCTAGAAAATCTCTCTGTATGTAAATCGAAGGATTTTTTTTAAACAAAACAGGAATATGTCTGATTGTAAAAAAGTAATAGACTTAAGTTTAATTCATTTCTACGTGCAGAAAGGAATTGTTCATATGCTTGTAAAATTATTCTAGTAGCTTATGCATATGAATGCATGTGAGACAAATGACCAATAAAAGACATTTTATTCAAGTTAAAGAATAGATACCTGAGATGAGAATAACTGGCTGGCTAGCTTGGCTCATACAGTCACCATTCTTGCCCACGACAGTGATGGAGTATTCCTGCCCACAACTCAAGTCTGTAATGTCACAGCGTGTGTCTGTGGAGTTGCACGAAGTCTTGTGCCCATTGCTGCCATCAGCTTTTACCAGATACCCAGTGACACCAAGAGCTCCATTCCAGGAGATGGAAGCAACTTTAGAGGTGCAGTTTAGACTGCTGGTGACGTTGATGGGAACACAGGGAGCTAGATAATGGATAAAGAAGTTTGCTTTCAAATGGCAGTGTCATTAAAAGAAATGCCCCTCTTTTTTAAACCTGTATGACTTCCTTTCTTCTGCAGAACACAAAATAAGATATTTTGAAGAATGTTAATAACCAAAAACCATTGGTCCCCATTGACTTCTATTGTATGGACACAAAACCAGTGCAAGTCAATGGGGACCAATGGTTTTTGGCTAGTAACATTCTTCAAAATATCTTCTGAAAAAAGAAAGTCATACAGGTTTGAAATGACAAGAGTGTGTATTTTCATTTTTGTAAGTATACTTGAAGTGTGACAGTGGTGAACTTTGAGTAAATGACATTTGTAGGGCAACTACACTACAAGTGAACTTACAGTACTGACTATACTAATAGTTTACTGCTTCAATACTTGTAGAACATTTTTAGTTTATAGAAGTATATGCTTTATAGAACCAGTTTAGAAGTTTTTATACTGCAAGTATACTTGTAAGATTTCTTTAAGTGAACTTAACATCATACTGCGCTAATATTTTTCTATTTATCTATTATTTCTGTTATACTGATATAAAGTACGACAGTATGTAAAACTATGTAAAGTAAGTGTTTATTAGGCTACTTAATCAAAATAGTAAGCACAACTACAAGTGAAGTATACTTGGAATACTTCATTATCCTTTTAAGTATATCTTTATTAAAATACAACTGCCAGACAAATATACTTCTTCAAGTCAAGTATACTTAAGTGTATTTCTGTACATAAAGTATATCAAAGGTATACTGAAAGTTTCGATTAATAGCACACATTAACAAACTTGTTAACATGCACCCTCACACCTGTTGTTATTATTGCAGCAGTAGTTGGAGTGCTGCTGTTGCAGGTGGCATCTTGGGCTTGGACTGTCACATTCAGTCGCATTCCACATGGCAGAGAGGTCAGCTGACAGGAAGTTCCATTCGTGCGACAGGAAGCCAAGGATTGCTGCTGCCCGGCTGCGTATGCCATCACCATGTACCCGCTTGCTCCTGCACTGCCGTTCCATGTCACCGTAGCCACGTTGGTATCGCACTGAAGCACAGATGTGATGTTTAGAGGGTCACAGGGTGCTGAAAGAGACACAAAGCAGAAACCCATAGTTTGTGGAAATTGTACCTCATAGAAAGTGTGTGTGTGTGTGTGCGTGCGTGCGTGCTCACATGAACCTTACCTGACCGTATCTGATTGACTGTGGATGGCAGGCTTTTGCATTGACCGTCATGATACATGACACTGACGTTGTAGATCATTCCGCATTGCAGGTTCGGAACGGTGCAGGTGTTGCCACTCGTGGTGCAGTTTAGTGAGGGGCTGTTTGTATTTTCCAGCACTGCTGTGTACTGACCACCAGCCTGAAGGCTCTGCCAGCTCACTGTAGCCTGATTCACTCCACAGTCTTTTACCACACCAACACTGACCGGGGCACATGGAGCTGCAAGGGTGAGTGATAAATGAATAATTTATATAAAGAGGCAAAAACTTTTTTATTAGGCAGTTGTCAGTAGGTTTTTTGGGTTGTACTATAAGATGAATCTCACGAAATCTAGCAAATGTCAACATCATAGACCACTTTAAAAATATATATAGGTATATAGTCACACTTTATAAAATTATAATTTCTTATATTATCATAAATTATAATTTTAGAAAATAAATTATATCTTGCTTTATAATATTTGTTGTAGGACTAAGAAATAAGCATGAAAATTGAAATTTATGTATATTTTTAATAGAAAATTAAGCATAAAAAATGAATGTAAAAAATAACATTATTATGCATGTAATCAATACATTTTAATAGGATTATTTTTTTGTATATGATTTGTGCATGCATTTGTATAATTGCATCATTATAAATCTAAATATTTAAATTGTAAATACTTTTACTCACTGTAGGGTTTCATTTGAGAAAAAACCTAAAAATAGACCTCTCTGTTTTGTGCAAAACATTTACATGTAAACATGCAAAAAACTATTCATTTCTGAGTGGTGAACTGTGAATGGACATTTGTGAGATCGCCGTAGAACAGAAAACCAGGAAAATGTATATCAAAGACAATCCCATATGCACAAAGTGTAATTTGAGCACCTACCCGTCCTCAGGGTGACGTGTGTACTGTCCGAGCTGTTGCACTGCATGTTTGTTGCTAAGACATAAGCATCGTAGGTCTCCCCACAGTTCAGGCCCTGGAACACACACTCTGTTGCCATGGAAATACAGGTGTGCACTGTACCATTTGAGTGTGTGGCTACACCTATATAGAAGACAGCACCATTGCTGGTGATCCAAGAAAGAGTGGCGGAAGTTGAACTACAGGTCTCCACAGCGGACACGTTCTGAGGTGAGCAGGGAACTGCAGAAAGAGACAATCATTTGTGAGAAATACTACAAAACCCTAAATACTGTGCTAACAACATAGTACCTTGATATATACCATGGTACTGTGTGATTACTTTATTTATAAACTACACTAGTGGTCAAAAGTTTTGGGACACTTATGTGTTCATATTTGTTCCACATTTTAGAATAATAATAAACTCATCGAAATAATGAAATAAAACAAAGGGATTTATGGGAATTATATTGTAATTTAAAAAAGAAAAATTAATTAAAACGCGTTATATTTTATCGTCGTCGCCTTTCGACAAGAATTTGCAGAAATGTTTTCATGTAATTTTCTCAAGCAGCTTCTTGAGGTCTCACCCTGAGATGCTATTGATCTATTCTGTTCTCTTATTGGCTGTTCTTTCCTTATTATTCAGTCAAAGTTATCCATTTTAAAACATTTTTTATTAAGTAAAATGTTAGTTTTGTCACGAAAAAACATTTGACATTTTTGTCTACTAACCTAATTTCAGATATGTAACACCTCAGATCAAAAGTTTTTTTTAAATAATGAGAAAAATATTGCTCAAGTGTCCCAAAACTTTTGACCGCTAGTGTATATTTACATGGTACTCCACGGTATATACAAACAACATTGTAGTACTGTGGTGCATGTAAAAAAAAAAAGTTCAATAGTTGAACTACAAGATCCGATTTGTGTTCTTCAGACAAGACAAATTATAGTGACTATAATGGTGTATTTTACGTGTAAGTTGCATGTCTCACCTGTCTCAGCCACCTCCCCAAGCACCGGATCGGTAGTACAGAATTCATTTTTGGCAAAAATCCACACACTCAAGCTCTCTCCACAGTCAAGATCTGTTAACATGCAGCTGTTGCCCTGAGATGTACAGTTGTAGAAATCTCTGCGGTTACCGCGGGCCTCCACCACATACGACTTGGCACCTTCCACCAAATCCCAGCTAGCGACGGCAGTGCCAAAGCTACAGTCCGCAGTCGAGTAGACGTTCTGCGGCAAACACGGCGCTACGGGAAACAGGAGGCCGAGATTTACATCGATGCATTTTATTCAGAGCGGCTGAAACCTGTGACATTTGCGCTGTTAACGTAATGATTTCTTAACTGAGCTATAGGAGCACTACATTTAAGAGTCATAGAAACGTCAGTAGAGGTATTGTTTAATGTTTGTAAGTGTTGATTTAAAGCTCACATGTGACGACCGTCACAGGGTTTGTGTTTCCACTGTTACAGTTTAGTTCTCCAGAGTAGACGGAGCTGACTGTGAAGGTGTAGTTTTTTCCACACATCATGTTGGTGAAGTAACAGGAGGTGTCCACGGTGAGGCACTCTCGTGTGTCGCCGTCTGTGTCCTGAGCCGTGGCCATGTAGTAAGCTGTATGGTTGGTGGCATTCCAGGAGTATATGATGACGTTACTGGAGCACTCACGGTATATATCTGGGTTTGCAGGTGGGCAGGGTGCTGTGTGAAAGAAAAAAAGAAACTTTATAATAACTCCTGTCACAAATGTCTTTCCTGTTTGCTAGTTTTTTTTAAAGAACCGTATATACACGTTTTTATGATTTAACAGTTCATATAGTAATAGCCATTTAAAAGTTTGATTTCAGTAGTCTGCATGAGTTATGTGTTACATTCTTCTGTAGATGACAAGCATATGACATCACTTACAAGTAGGCCTATGTGGACCTGGCACAATGCGTCTTTTCATGCCATATAGTATTTTAGAACATATAATATGTGACCCTGGATCACAAAACCTGTCAGAATAGCCAAAAATACATTGTATGGGTCAAAGTTATTGATTTTGTTTTATGGAAAAAATCATTTGGATATTAAGTAAAGATCATGTTCCATGAAGATATTTTGTAAATGTCTTACCGTTAATATTTCAAAACTTTATTTTTGGTAGTGGATGCAGCAAAATCGCTAATAAAAATGGCTGGAAACACGTCTAGAAAACTTTACTTTTTTGGATATTATACACTCAAGTTTGGTATCTATGTAAAGCTTAGATTTTCAGCTTTCAGGTTCATCTATTCTCCACAACATCATTACAGCTGTAAGCCAATAGAGAGCATTAAAACAAACCTGTTTTTTCTTAGCAGCGGTCTGCTACAGTGCTTTTGCTTATCAACTTTAAAGGCAAATTTTCAATGTTTAGATTTTTTGCACGCTCAGATTCCAGAGTTTTAAATAGTTATATATCTCGACTTAATATTCCTATCAGCTTTCAGAAAAATTTACCCTTTTATGGTTTAGTTGTCCAGGATCACATGTATATATATATTCAGTAAACATTGGCTTGGATTTTGATATGTTGGATAGTTCACCAAAAATCATTTATTTAGCCTCATATCATTAAAAACGTGTATATCGTCGCAGACCTTTTGAAACCTCGTACTGTCTATGTCCAAATTTGCTGTTTTTCAGAAACTTTTTCAATGATTGCATACTGTGTTGTCAATGTTGACAAGCACTTTTTAATACTTTTTATTAAATACGTTACATATTTGCAAAACCCAGTCACAAACATAAAGGGTGACTAATAATAATGGTTTATGGCACAAAAAAAAAAAACATGAAATATGGAGATACAAGGTTTCAGAGGGACAGCAGCGATATGTTTCTTCTTTTGTGGAACACAAAAGAAGATAATTTGAGAAATGTCTCAGTGGTTTTGTGTCCATACAATGGGAGTCAGTGAGGCACAATGTTGTTTGGTTACTAACATTCTTCAAAATATTTTCTTTTGTGTTCTTTAGAAGAAAGTCATACAGGTTTGGAATGACATGAATGATGAAATATTTTTTATTTTGGGTGAACTATCTCTTTTTTGCACTTGACATCACCTGAAATATGTAAAACAATACAAAAATGCAAATGGAGCCATGTTAAAAAAGGAAGCTTTTATGAAAAATCCATAAAGCGAGAAAGACAGCCTTCAAATAAGATAGATTTACTGACTTAAGGGCTAAAACAGATCCAGCAGAAACTGGAACAATATTGCTACCTGACACCACACAGCTTTCCAGAAATGTTTCTCTCAATAGCCTATGGGACTCATTTTATCTACACGGTAGTACTTCCCGGGTATTTCCCATCGGATCTGGTAAAAGCTCAGCTCACAGTGTAGGAGGATGGCCTGCTTATGTCAGTGTAAAGTTATCTTTACCTGTCTCAAAGACGTAGCTGGTGTTTGAAACGCTTTCGCAGTCAGCCACTGCCATAACCCGCACTGTGTATATTTTACCACAGGACAGCGTGGAAATCTGGCAGGACGTGCTCGTGGATGTGCAGTTGTGTGTCGTGCCGTGAGCATCCATGGCTACTGCGCGGTACGAAGTGGCACCAAATACATCACCCCAAGTGACCGATGCCGATGCGCCTGTGCAGCTGTACACAGCTGAGATTTCGCTAACTGGTAAAATGTCTGAAAGCAAAAAAAGTCATTTATTAATATCCTGTTGGCTCACACCTGGTCGGTGATGTGATTTGTGGACCAGCATCATCTGGTCCACTTGCATAGCTGTTGGATGTCTGGTTTACTATATGAAACATATAGTAACTATAGTTTAGTCTATGAAATATTGGTTGTTGTTTTTAAAACGGAATATATCTTTCAAAATCAGTATATATGTATAATGTCACTTAATGGTAATGCTCCAAAATGTCTGCTGGTGCGGTTGCGACTTACTAGGAGTTGTGTATGTGACGTTTGAGGGCTCTCCTGGTTCCAGGAACATGCTGATGGATGAAACCCCTATTGTGTATGTTGTACATGGCACAAGATTTGGGATTTCGAAAGCAGTAGTAGAGGCATTCCAACTAATAGGGGCGATCGATGGTTTGTTATTGGCTGATAATGTCACCTGATAGAGCAGGACAGTAGGAACGCTAGTCCACGAAACACGAGCGGTACTCTGGCTCACTCTCACCACAGCCAGTCCGACTGGCGGCTGCACCACTGTGGAGCAAAGAAGTTAGACGTTACGCTTTTAAACCACCATTGTGATAACAAAACTGTTAAAACGCAAACAGACTTACAAGTTCGAATGGTTTTTACAAGACTCTTGGTACCGAGACCGGCAGCGTTAGAGGAGTAAATGTAGCAGCTGTAGGCCGTAGATGGCTGAAGGTTGTTCATCTGACCGCTTAATGTGGTGAATATCCGTTCTTGATGATCAGTAGGAGAGAGGGTTTTGTCCATCCCGAGTATGTATCTGTCAGCTCCCGTAGCATTGGACCATTCAAACCTGATGGAGGTGCTCGATATCGCTTTTGCAAATGTTAACTGCGAGGTGGCGGGAACTGTGAGAATTAAATAGAAAAATGAACAGCAAAATTATTAATGTTTAATGATGATTCTTCATTTGGGAGAATTAATGCTGGGTTGAAACCCAACCACTGGTTTTAAATTGGCACTCTAATAAGGGACCAACAAACCCAGCTGTTGAGTTGAAATAACCCAGCAAATTGACACAACAGTGGGCAGGTTTCTTTATAACCCAATGGTTGGGTTCGTCCTTTTTTAACCCATGTGCTTGGTTGAAAACTGGCCATATTTGACCCAACCTTTGGTTGAAACAAACCAACATATATATTTATATTTTTTTTTGAGTAATGCAATAAAAGCAATTTTGTGTTTTAAATTCCAATTTTAATAACTTCAAAGTTTTTATTGCTTTCTTAAAATGTTACCTTTATCAGACATCTGTCATTTGATAATAGTTATAATATTCACATTTCATTACAGAATAATGATTGAATAATCACCCATAAATGGAAGTAATACATGCAACAGATAGCTGGCCTGAAATGTGCCTGATTAAAAAACACTTACCGGTCAGCGCTGTTTGTGAATTAATGCACATCACATAGTAAAACTGCAAGGCTTTTAAAGTCACTATATAATTGTGTCCTGGTCGTAAGCCTTGCACCAGTTTCTCAGTATTGGATGAAGAGAGCTGAACCAATACCGGTGCTATTGTGATTGAATTCACAACACTGACGTTCAGAAAATAGCTTGTCGCTGATGGAAAACTGTTCCATTTTACAAGCAGAGATGATGCAGCTGGCGATGATATGGATGTGATGTTACACTCCGCTGTACCAAAAATATAGCAAATATCTTTTAAAATATGTATTTCGGAAAAAGAAACATTTTTGTAAACGACTGTAAATGAATTAAACTGCTAAACACAATATCCTTAATACTTAAAAATAAATAAATTCTTACCTCCAGTAGCATCTTTTACCTTAAAACCAAGTAGAAATAAAGAAAAAAAATTAAGCAAAGAAAAAGACTAAAAGTAAAGACACTTTACCAAATCACATTTGAATAAACAAATACCTGTGTGAGCAAAACCACCAGTGTTACGAAGAACCACAGTGTCCCTGACATACCCATCCTTAATTTGACGTTCAGGGTGCACATAACATGTACACACACAAGGCAATACTAAGAGAAATCTGAAATCCTTAATGCATTGATGCAAGTATACCTGCTGTGTGAGAACCAATCAGTGCATCCGAAATGAGGACAGGTGCATGCCTCTGGGCTGAAGACATCATCATATGTATTTCTGGGAATTTCATTAAGAAATGTGTTTTTCATTAAGAGTTCCAAATTGTAAAGCCAAGTTTATTTAAAAATGATCAGCCTTTTATTTGACAAATTTAACATAAAACACATTATGCATTTAAATGTTGCATATATTTTATTTTTAGTTAGAGTGGGAAATGACATTGGATATATGTTGAAGTCATTAGGTTTCAAGAAAACAGGATTAGTATAATGGAAAGAGTAATATTCCCGTCCTTGTACAAAAACTATACAGCTTGCCTCGAGCATTCTGGTGTAACTGTGAAAGAAAGATTAGATTACTGAATATCAAACCACACATTTTGCCCTATGATTTCAACTTAATCCTGGTTTAATACTTTTTGTGTTGTTTTGAATCTTCTTTACAGTAGTATTGTTGCTTTATGAAAAGCTGAATTAGACTTGAATCTGTTTAGTCAGTCACGGAATCAAACATCATGTTGGTTTTATAAAATCGTGTCTAAAATTTTGCATTAGCAGGAAATATGGGGTCTTCACAAACTATTTTTTAAAACATCATCAATGATAGCAACAATGTAGATTGATTTTCTTTTGTATGGTTTAAAGTAATGCAAATGCCAATATATTTATTTTGAAAATATTGTATTATTGATATTAGATTAAAAAGGAAACAATTGAGAGATTTGTTCAAAGTTTGATCTTTCAGGACGGTCATAATATATAAGGGATAATGTACAGCCAACCGGTTGTTATCGCAGAAATAAGCCCCGACGGTGTGATCAGGACCCGAAGTGAAACCGAGGACCTTCAATGATATTAAAAGCCAAATTTCTAATGAATTTTTGTGTAATATTAAACTGCACATGTCAAAATGATTTGCAGCATCCGGGTTATCGGGTGTTATTAGTTTTATTGGTTGAAATCTGAGAATAACAACCCATGGAATGTCGCAACTGGCCAATCAGAATCAAGTATTCCAGAGCGCTGTGTAATAAATAGTTGATAAAACATGTCCCTGTTCTTAATAACAGAACACTTTTTCTTTTTTTATGGCTGCATAACGTGATATACATAATAGCTATGAAAAGGTGTTTCTCATCTGAGCTGTTATATAACTGTTCTGTGTATTTTTGCTTGGCTGGGATGCTATATCGTCCAATCAGCATTCAGAATCATCTTTTATAGTGGATGAAAAACCATTTGAATAATAACAATAATAAACATCAAAATTAACATTTGAAATATTTAATGGTTTGGATATTGAGTTTTTTATGCTCATCCATACCGGGGAACATCCATATGGCATCCTATATTCAAAATGTAATTTCTTGTATAAATTGGGTCACAACTGGCCAATAGTTTACTGTGACCTACGCTTTACAGTAACTCTCAGCTTTAAGTCTATACCCAAGTTTTTCCCAGGCTGCCTTGTGATTGATGTTTCCCCTCTCAAATCCATCACTGTGTCTTTAATGTGCCGTGACTTTAAAGGCAAGCATAATGAAGGAGTAAAGGGTCTTTGTCTGGCTCTCACTGATCTTACAAGCGAGAGGTTGTAAGGGAAAGAGAATCTGCCTCTCCAGTTAACAGTATGAAACACACACCATTTCAGTGGCCAGCTACCTTTGAATGTTTTATCTAAGGTTAATGTTATGAATGCTATGACCCTGTTAGTCCACTGTGAAAAAAGTCATCTCTGTTCTCTATTAAACTAACAGATTCCAACCACCGAATCATATTCGAAAAAATGAATGAATTAAGAGTCGAATAGGAAGTGCTTTTATAGTTGGATCGAAGAAAGATCTGCACAGTTTTGGCTTATAAATGTGATCAAGTGAAAACACCTTGATCAAATCACATGCAAATTTATTAGAAGTCATTTTTACTTATTTATGTAATTTTTTTTAATAATATGCTAAAAAAAGCTATGTTCCTTGTCTACATTACCTATTTAAATTAAAAAGTTAATTCAACACATTTTTTATTTTGTCACAACATGTTTTTAGCATGTTCAACTTAATCCATTTAGTTTGGGACTACATTAATGATTTGTGCTGTATTAAAAAAGAATTGTTGAAACTTGGCAGAGGATTTCCAGTTCCCATCCTGCATTTGAAGATTGTTTATGTGGTGTTTTTCAGTGAAGAAAAACTCTTTATTGTTCATTAAACTTGAAGATTTTGAAGAGTTTGTGAGATTTGTGATTATCATTCCTCAGTGTTGCTTGTGCTTATAGTCTGTGGTTACTTTGTACTTTCTAACTGTATACATTTCTATTAAATTATTAACATTATCTTAGAAAAGATAAATAGCATTTTGAGTCATGTTAGCTAAAAATATTTGAGTTGAAAGCTTAAATCAAAATATGAAAGTTCTATATATAAAGACCATGTTTGTTTAACAAACATAAGTTTGTTAACTTAAACATAGATAAATAATGCTAAGTAAATTGAACTTTCCTTTTTCAGTCTAAAATGTAAAGACTTGGTTTAGTGTAGTTCTGGTTATGTAGTGCGTGGCACTAGAAATGTAAACATCATGGGTTTAATCCCCATAGAACTCATGAACTGATAAAGTGTAGTCTGGCATTGAAAGTTGCTTTGGAAAAAGCATCGACAAAAAACATTAAATTCACTCTTTTATCCAGTTTTGTTTCCTGAATGTCTTAAGCCTAAATTTAAAGGTATCTTGATATATTAATAATGGTGAGGTCTATTAATGGATCTTACATTTGATAGTGTTTTATATGTAAAATAGGTGTTATGTACAGTAAATGAATACAATATCCTCTTATGTGTTGGATGTATCATATTCTCTGATGATAACACAGCTCACCTGAATACAAAATGTACTGCATTCAGCTTTAATGTGAAAACGCTCACATCAGACCACCAAACGTCTTCTCATGACTAGGTTCCTCATAGATAGTTTTGTGTACTGTACTTATTGTTTACTTATTGTAATTATTGTTTAATGCTCTCTCTCATTTTTACGTCCCTTTGAATTCAAACATTCGGCAAATGAATAAACGTAAATGTAATGTTAATATATTGGTTTACAGTAAGCATATAGTATATAGCCGTGGAAATAATTAAAAGACCGTTCAAAGCATCATTTCGGTTTTTCTGAATTTACAATTTATAGGTGTTTTGGAAAAATTAGCATTCTTGTTGTAATCTGTGAACTACTAATCATATTTTTACCAAATTCCAAATAAAAATATTGTTTCTATTTGTATTTATTTGCAGAAAATAAGAGCTTGGGAAACAAAAGAAAAGATGCTCCAAACTTTTTGAGACCTCAAATACTGCAAATAAAGTTCATATTCACTTTTAAGCAATACAACAGTAATATTTTTACATGTATTAAGGGAAAGGTCCAAAATTATTTTACTTTTATTACTTTTTATCATAGTTTCCAGGTGTCTTGTCATTCTGTCAGTCTTATTGGATGACTTTGATGAAGTTTGATTTTGGTCAAATTCAGCAGACACTGGACTGGAATGACCACAATAAATCTAGAAATGCTGATTTGAAATGAAATGTTGGAGTGGGCTCTTAATTTTTACCACAGCTGTATATGCTTACATTAAATGGTTAATTTTCACTTAATAATGACTAAGTTATGCTATTCAGAGACTGCTGAAGTCTTTAAATGTTTCATCTGCAATTCATTTATAAATGATACTGTAATATATAATGTAATATAAAAGGCATTTCAGAGAACATTTTTTCATTTGTAACTAATGAACATGTTGATTGTGTATTGCATGGAAACCTTGTTAGTCAACCAGTAATGAATGTGAACTCTGAGGATCTGCTTACATAATGTCAGATAGAGGTCTGTATTTCATTTTTATCTGTGCAATTCATGATATACATTAGAAATCAATTCCAACACCAAGGGGTAGGAGCTCAAATTTCAACCTGAGGTGTGACATAATGAATCTGGTATTGGCCATCTTACTATTTAAAATGAACAAAAAGTTAATAAGAATCCTTAATTGAAGTCAATTAAAATGTTAAAGAGTCTTTTTAAATCTTAAAGAGTACATCTTTAAAAGGTGAGGTATAAACTTTCTATGTTACATTTTTTAATACTCTCTTTTTTCCAAGCATAACATCAGACTTTGAAATAATACATAATAATCACAACAAATGAAAAAATACATATTCTTAATTTTCATGCTTTATGCGGTTTATTCAGAGTGTTAAAGAATGTTATTGTATTAAGTTGCAGTAGAAGTTCGTAGTCTGTATCATCCAAAGGCCAAACATGACCCAGGGCGGACACTAATCCTGAAACTTGTTCAGATTTCTCTGTAACCTACTTTAGAGATCCGCCCTGATGTATACACACTTGTACAATCCTTTGGAGGCTTTCTGCTTAGGGGATTTTCCTACAAATTCTTAAAGTTTCAATCAATTACTTATATCTCTTTAGCGTGACATTAAGCACAAACTAAAGTGGTGCGTAACTTGCATATAGCATTGAGCGGGCAAAACTTATTCTCCTTTTCTAAACATGTAACTTTGCATTGAATACAGAGAATTATCGTATAAAATCCAACAGTGTATATATATAAAATCCATGAGACGGTTACAATGGTTAACAGTTTGAATAAAATATATCTTTTCTATCTATCGCTCTGGAGGTACAGTTACATTTCTGGCAAACAATATATAAGTGTGGGAGTGGAATAAAGTCTTCTTGTTGTTCGTGACGTCATAGCGTGATCTTCTTTAAGCCGTGCCCTTTAAAAGAAGACAAAAGATATCAGACCTGGCGGTCACACAGAAATGTGCCTTTATATGACCTGAGCCCTGTTCACGTCATCCAGAACAAATCCCACTTCATCTTCATTATTCTTTTGTCTCATGTAACCACAATTACTTCCTTCACTCATCTTTCAAGGTGATCTCATTCACGTTTGTAGGTATTTGTATCTAAAGGCTCCATTCAGGATACATTCAAGTCATTGAAAGTAAGCAGCAAAATCATCTTCTTGTGAAATTGTTAGATTTATGTCTAATATGGGTTGTACTAGACATCGATTCTCATTTTATTAAGTGACGTACATATTGTAAATAAAGGCAGAATAAATGAACCAGGTTAAATAAGGAGGAAAATATATCAATTGTTTTGATTCAAGAGACAAAAAACTGCTTTGTCATTGGACCTTGACAATTCAGAAATACAAATTACTTTCCTAAATCTGCCTCATAAATCACATTTGTGCCTCGTAAATATGATGACAACTGTCACTTTATCTGTCATGCCTGAGCAAGCCGTGAATAAAGATTCCCAAGAGTACACGATTGTATTGTCACTATTGTAAGTCATTGTGAGATGACCACAAGGTCACATGATACGCTTTATCTCACGTGGAAACAAAGACGCGTTGTATCCAGTAGCCTGTAATTCACACACGAGTGTGTGTTTACTGTCATTACAGGAAATGTAAACATTTTATTTGCACTTACGTAGTAAAGTTCTAGTCCACACTCCTCCTCCCTCGATAGATCACTGCAGATAAACAGAAAGACGTGTCGGTTATAAATTCATTTCTTGCGTTTGACTATTAATAGGAGTTTTCAGATGGTACATACCCATTCCTACAGTGTTCCCAGAGCAGGACACTGAAAAATCAAAGTTCATATCATTATTATTATTATAATTATGACAGAAATTATGATGACAATTTCTGATATTCTGTTCAGGCATTGATGATGTTTTTCAAACCCTTTATTATGTTAATGATGTTATACACTCTTAAATATAAAGGTGCTTCACAATGCCATAGAAGAACCATTTGTGGTTCTATAAGGAACCTTTAACATCTGAAGAATCGTTTTAGAAAAGATTATATGTTGTGGAAAAACGTTCTTTACACTATAAAACAGTATATAAGTAATGGTTATTTTAAGACCCTTTGAGTGAACGGTTCTTCGCTGTGAATAACCTTTTGAAAAAAATCTATGATGTGTAAAAAAACATGTTTATCTTGAAAAAATTGTGAAAAGCGGTTACACCACACAAGGGATAATAAGTCTGGTTTCTAAAAAACTGAATCCTGATTTTTTTTTTAAATAATACATAAATATATATTTTTCTTAGTTCTCACGTGTTCCTTATGCATTAAACATTAAAATGTCACAGTATAGATGGTTGCATCGGATGTACGCGCCTGGCCCGAAGTTAAGTTTGATCGGTCTGGCTAGTGGCTATCAATATAACTATTTTTATTTAATTTGATTTATATTTTACTGTATAATATTTGTATTAAATAAACAATTTGTTGAATTTTATTGTATATTAATTTAATTAAATAAACAATTTGTTAAATGGGTTGTGTAACTTCGTCCCATTTACAGTAAGTTTTGCCAAGTAACGGTTCTTCTACTGGTAACCCAAAATAATACTGACTAGACATTTTTTTAACTTGCTTGCTGATATCATTTACTTGTTATTTCATTTTCTTGTTATCAGAAATAATGCAGGGGCTCTATTCTTTGCGGATGTATACCAAAAGTTAAGTTTGGGTCACAAAAGCGTGCATGCGCAGTAACGTTTGTTTATGTTGTTGCTTTGAAACCGTCTATACTGTATAATGATGTATAATCTCATAATAATAAACGGAGGTGTACCTGAGTAGAGTCTTCTTGAGCAGAATGTGACTTTAGAGCTGTCCTGTGTTAAGGGAGCGACCACAACCGTGTACACCTCCCCACACAGGATCTCAGCCACATCACATGAGTTTGACCCTTGTTCTGCACTGCAGGTATAGTTGGATCTGGTACCATAAAGGTCAGCGGTGTAGTTGTACAGGCCGGGAGAAGAGCGCCAGTACACACGCAAAGTGTTGTTCGCCATACGGTACAGTTTCACACTGGAGGGACAACACCCACCTGAGAATGGAGAAAGAGATGGAGAAAACAGAATAGAAATGATGCAGATGAGTCTAAAATGATCACTCGCCACATCTGGTTAAATCATGTCACATATGTAGCAATAGCATAAGGAGACAACTTTAAAACTCACTCGAAGAAAAACCATGGTAATTGCACTGTGTTTTATGCCCGGTTATGCTGATAGCCTCCAGGGACACATTGTAGTTGGTGTTGCATGTAATGCATCCCATCAGGCAGTGGGTGTCCATAGTATGGCATTTGGCATGACCTCTTGGTGATGTCAGAGAGGTGACGTAAGAGTGTGCTCCTATAGCGGGTGACCACACCACATTGGTCATGGCCTGTGTCATCTGTTCAACACTCAGCGTATCCGGACAACAGGGTCCTAAAGAAATACATTTCATAGATCAAATAGAAATGAAACATTTAAAATCTCTGAATGGTTTCCATGGTAACACTTGACCTGTTTCCAGGGTAACGGAGTAGCTGGGCAAGCTCTGTCCTGCTTCAGTGACGGCGGTGGCGCTGATGTCAAACGTGGCTCCGCAGGGCACATTTCTGATTGAACAGGAAGTGCCGTTGGACGAACAGGAGAGGGAGTCGGTGCGACTCACGGCGAGCACTGTGTAGTTTGCTTGAGTGTTCGCAGATGTCCATGACACCTGTATGGTCGAGGAGTCCACCTGTGTCACGTTCTGGATCTCAGGAGCACAGGGAGCTGAGAGAGTAAGAGAGAGTAATGATCTATTAAAGGGATAATTCTTTCATTATTTGCTCATCCTCGTGTCATTTCAAACCTGTATGACTTCCTTTCTTCTGCAGAACACAAATGAAGATGTTTTTAAAGAAAGCTGGTGATCAAACACTTACATCCATTGTACGGACACATTACCACTGAGACATTTCTCAAAATATCTTCTTTTGTGTTCCACAGAAGAAAGAGCCACGTAGGTCTTGAAGGTGAATGAATTATGACTATCCCTTTAATAAGCAAACCTCTTTTGATCTCCTTTTATGTTCAGATGCAAGTCACTTTGGATAAAAGCATCTGCTAAATGCCAAAATGCAATGTAAATGTGTTTGGGTGTACCTGTCCGTCGTGTGTGCGGGAGGCAGGTGTTGTTGCATTGTATGTCGTTGCACGGCCGCACCACCACGCTATACAGACTGTCACAGGTGAGATCAGAGAGCGCGCACACAGGAGCCGTGTCGCTGCAGTGAATCCTTTCTGGCCCGTCTGCGGCGATCGTCTCGTATATCTCAGCTCCTCGAACAGCTGACCACGAGACCTCCAACGTCTCTGTGGAAACGAGTGACACGAACACGTCCCCTGGACAGCATGGTACTGAACAGAGAGAGAGAAAGACGCTATTAAAGATCACAATGTAAAAGAGTCAGTAGTACAGGTATAGCAATTTCATATGTGTTTGAGGTCAACACACTTGTAGTGTAGTTGAGTACTTGACCCGGTGGACTGGACCCGGCCTGGTTGTAGGCGAAAACAGTGGTGAGGTACGTGTAACCACACATACAGTTGAATTGGCAGGCTGTGCCAGTTGTGTTGCATTGTTCCTCTAAGCCGTCGTCTCTTTTCACAAAGGCGATGTAGTAGTCCACCCACGAAACCGCAGACCACACGACGGAACAGTTGCCAGCCATCGGCTCCTCGATCCACACCTGCTCCGGAGGACAGGGGACTGAAGAGTGTCAGAAAGGATGAAAACAAGACTTTATTAATAAGCATGCACGTGCTTTGTATTGTGTGATTGGTTTATCATCAAATTTTACGCAAAATATAATTTTGAAAGTTTGTTAAAGTAACATATTGTTGTTTGATTAATATTAATAACATAATAAAGCAGGCCCTTCATTATTTTCATTTTCCATGATTTTACTGTATGTACTAATATGTATTTACAGTAAACTGTAAATAATTTAATTGAATGCTATCAACAGCGTAGAAATACTGATACCATTACTTTCCTTGTAACATTATTTTGTCTATTTTTATATTGAGTAGCTGGGCAATTTATTAATCATGTCAATTTGGTCCTAGTGTTGCAGCATGTTTGTGTTTAAGTAATACATACACGTGAGAAGATCCTCTGGGTTTGAAGCCTCACTGGGTCCAGCATTATTGGATGCTGTGACGGTGACTGTGTGGTTCTCCCCGCAGCTCAGAGGACTGATGATGCAGTAGGCGTTCTGAGAGCTGCAGTTCTGACCGGTTGAGCTCAGAGCAAAGTACAAATCGGCACCTTGGACCTGCTGCCAGAACACCTCCAGACCAACAGACCGGCCTGGCATTAACTGAACCTGTACAGCCCCGGGGACAGGAGGACCTGAGGAAAGAGAAAACATAAAAGTTAGGATTCATTATTTCAATAATTCTACTCTTACAAAAAAATTGTAGGGTACAAGCCTTCATAGGCGTAATTTGCGGGTGAACAGGTGGGACATGTCCCCACCACTTTTTGGAAGAAATTAAGAAATGGTTGCGGAAGATATGTCTTTTTTAGTGGCCATTAACATCTAAAACTCGTGGAAAACGCAGGATGCGCTGCTTTCACACAATCTCCCGTTGCTCGCACTTGTAAGTTATATTTGTGGAAGACAGAGAGCCGCGACTCCAGTTTGAGATGCGTGCATGTCCCCACCACTTTTCGAAACAAAGTTACGCCACTGGGCACCTTTGATATTATTTTCTACCAAACCACTTCATGAGCGCAACCTAAACTAACCATTATAGACTGAAAATGTCCCATATTTTCTTAAATTATTTTAATGTATATAATATATTTTAATGTTGCTAAAAATACTTATTTACATATATATTGTATTTATTGCTTTAAAGTAATTTTTTGTTTTATTTAAAGTAAAATAAACAGAAAATGGTATAACCTTTGGAGAAGTGGTTATTTTGAACAAGTATATGCTACTCAATATTATATTTATCTCACTACTGGGGTAAAAAGTGGGTCTTTTGCCCCATACTAGTGGGCGTTTTACCCTGCCTGTTAATGTCTTTTTTTATCAAAACAAATTGATGCTTTATCAATGATCAATATATACACATGTATATTTTTTGCAATTATACATTATTAGAATAGTGAAAAGGTAATATTGCTTAAGGTGTGCCTTTAGCCCTGTTGTACCCTATATGTCAAGATCATTTTATTAAATTCAATAAAAATGTATTAAATATTTTTAAAAAGTTGTGTTTAAGTATACTTTACAATTATGTTGTATGTATACTTATATAAATGTAGTAGTAGTAGTAGTATACTTGTAAGTGTACTATTTTAGTACGATTTGGGATTTAACTGAACTGAAGAACTTTTCTAATACCTAGACTTTTCTGTCAGTATACCTCAAGTATACTTAAGTGCAATTTATCACATAAAAAGTCGTTTTAGTTTTAAAAGAAGTATACTAAAATCACACTTGAATAAACATTTTTGTATGGGTGCAGACATTCTGTAATAGATGTATTCATAGAAATATAAGAATGATTGACAGCTAGTAAACAAAGTTACGACTTGAGGACTAAGGTGACTGAGCTGTACGTGTGATTTGGGAGATGGTGATGTCATCTCCTTGGATACTGTCAGAATCCCAGGCATTGGCTTTGATGCTGTAGGTTGTGCCAGGTTCAAGAACACTGAAGGTCACATTGGTATCTGATGTGTTGAGTTTGACCCGTGTGTCTGAACCTTCCATGATCAGAATGAGGGTGTACAACACAGCGTGGTCTACTGGATTCCAGGTGACCACGATAATGTCACTGCTGGGAGAGCTGGAATTCAACTCTGGGGCCAACAGCACTGCAGAGAGAAAGAGAGAGTAATAAGGAAAGTGAAAAAAAATGACAGAATTTGAAGACAGAAAGAACAATTAAAATGAAAAACTTCTGGGAGAACTAAGAAAGAGAGCAATGATGTCATTAAGAATGGGCAGAATAATGCTTTTTATTAAAAAACTTTTGTATTTTCACTTGGAAAAAATAAGGGTAGAAGTTTTACATTTTAAAGTACAATTATACTCAAAGATACTAAAGTTTTGATAAAAACGATAATGCCCATTATCAAAAAAAAATATGTTGACACAAGAATAAAAATGGCCTTTATCTATACAGTCCAAGAATATGGGAGGTGTAAAAGAAAAATACTGCCCCCTGGCGGTAAATTTGGACCATCTTAGAATAAAAAGTCCCTCTGGGAATTTCCTATGTAGTTATTAAAAAAGACTTAAACAAATCATATAACCGTAGACATTATTAACTTATCTTAGACATACAGATAAATAAAAGTATAAAGCAACTGAATAAAAAACATCTAATATAGTCTGGTAGGGAAAGCTATCTTGAAATTTATATACTGTAACCTGCAGCGTATTTCTGGGGTGAAATAGAGTAGAACGAAAGTTCTGTTGTTACACATGAATCTTTATAAAAATCTGTCCCTCTTATGTTACGTCCAGCTATTCCTTGGGGAGATGCGACAGCCTAGTTCTCATGGTTTATCTTTTTATTCTCTTCCAGCAAGATGCAGTTACCATCAATAGTCAGAAGTACCAACGCACACAATGGTTACTACACAATACCGCATTATTGCTCCAGGTTTTGAATGCCATCTTATTGTCATCTAAACAGAAGCAAGGCTCGGTTTTCCTTATTATGTTGTGTAATGTTTGATCTTTAGAAAATGTAATATTTTCCTATAAAAAGTCTGACGCTAAAGATAGATGTTTACAAGGCACATGATGTGTGTTAAATGATATATAGCGGACAATTACAGACCATTTTCAGAAGTTTTGATTCAAATTGTTGTTTTGAGAAATAATCTGGAATTGTAAACATTTAAGTCCAATACTAGTTTAAACATTACCTTTATGAGTTAGTGTCTACAATAACACCCTAAACTAGCTCTATTTCATATGTTTCCACTGTTTACTGGTCTTAGATTTACACTTGAAGATGTTTTGGGGTCTAATGCATTTATAAGGGTTTTGGGCATGTCAGCTGGTAAGGTTAGAAGACTATCACCAGTTAACACTAGCTTGGCCAGGATGGGAAACCAGCAAAACCAGCTAAGACCAGCATCTGCATTTCTGCACTTTTTAGTGTTTTTAAGCTTATTTCGCTATTTTAGTTTTTATATTTTGGATAAACATTTTAAAACATATTAATGTTGGGTTGAGTGGAGCATTATTAGCAGATTTAATGAGAGTTTACCTGTCCTAGCACTCACGGGAAGGGAGGGCTGACTCCGTCCCCCACTGTTGACGGACATCACACTGAGGGTATATTGGGTGAAGGGCTGCAGGTTGATCACTGTCCCAGTAGAATTGTGCACTGCTGTTTCAGAAAAGAAGCCGTCGCCTGTCTCTGCCCGGAGGATGTAGCCAGTGGCACCAACCACCTGCCCGAACTCCACAGTGATGCTGTCGCTGTGTTTAGAGTAAGCCTGCACTATGAAGGGAACCTCAGGAGCTGATGGGGCATAATACAGCATAAATATAAAGAAACAGAATTATTATTTTAATAACAAGCTTTTTGTGAGGACACATTTAAATATGTACACTGTTGCTTCAACTTTAAAAAAGCAATCCTGGCCGCCTTAAACATTTGAATGAATCAACTTACAAATATTAGTTAGGCTACCACAAGAAATTCATTAGTTGAATTAGTTCATTCATTTTTAAGTTGAATGAACTCACATTTTTTAAGTAAGCCAAGTTACTTTTTTAAAGTTTTTTTTTCAAAAAATATGTTTTTACAGTGTAGTAAAATAAATTGTAGAGAAATCTAGACCATAGTTTTTACTAGCCTACTAATATCATCACTAGTTGTGAAACTTTAGCCTGCACAAACATGGGTTACAAATGTTTAGGATAAATACAATGAAAAGTGTTTTCATAAATGAACACGTCTATAAAAATAAATACAAAAATTGATAATATTGTAAATAAAACGTGTCAGAATTTGAACTTTTCACGTCAGACACTTGTAAGCTCGCGTCAGTCACCTGTCGTCGTCTCAGTTTCGGCGCTGCTGAGCACGTTCACGGCGTTGTCCATCGCCTCGACCCGCATTATGTAGACGGTGTTCGGTGAGAGAGAGTTAACGAAGCCCATGACCGTGCTGCCGCTGAACTGCGCGAACACGGACGGCTCCGGCGAGTTCTTCGGCGTGGCGGTGATCTTGTACGAGCTTGCGCCCGTATGTCTGCTCCAGCGCACCGTCATGCTTTTAGAGGTGACGGTGTACACTGATAAAGTAATGTCTGGAAAGACATCACAAAATCATACAACATTTTGTTATTAATATTAAAAGATGCGTGAAACTATTAACTTCTCTTTTGAAAACATTTCCAGTCAGACTTATTTTAGTAACATTCAATGATGTTCGCGACACAGATGCATATCCCACCAAAACGACCCTAGACCCACAGATAGCCTACCATTGTAGTTCCCATTAAAATCAATATAATTCCATATCATATTATGTAACTCATAATTTAAATGTCTGTTATGATTTCTGCATTTTTTTTAGTTGGGCTGTGTGACAAACAAAGTGAATTTATCAGATTTCTTACCGTTTTGTGCTGCACATATCTGTAAATAAGGGACAGAAACAAAATAAATAATTTGAATATATTCTTTCCTATCTTATACCTTTATTCTTTCTTTCTTGCCCAGGGATCCTTATTATGCTTTCATAAGGGTATTATGTGCCATTACTCTCCAAGGAAGCTTATTTAAACATCACTCAGCACAGATTTAAGACCCTGAGCATTTTTCCTCCTGTCTGGAATGGCACTGGTCTACAAGGTACAACTGCATTGCATGACAGTAATGTAAGACAAAGCAGATTTTCTTAGGATATAAAATAGTGTGCTTTAAAGTATAGCCTATAAACAGGGCTCGATTTGAGGGGGGATGCGAGGGGATGGCATCCCTTGTTGCATCCCCTCTGTAAAACCACCACCACATTTTATAATGCAAATAGTCTGTAAATCATGAACAATTTGACCACACTGTCCCCCTTCACAATTCGACCACTGCCTATAACTGCTAACAATGTCCATGCACCATCATTTGCAAAGGATACAACTGTTTTTAAAATTGCATGCAGAAAGCAAAATATTCATTCTTACCTGTGACACAGTGATAATCAATACGACAATATTCGTTAAATGTAAATATTTAGACTCCATGCCTCAAAATTGGTTGTATTCAGCTGCCTTGAGGGCACACTCCTATCCTGCTGTTTTGACTCGAGATATCTGCAGGGTAGTGGCTGAAGCTTAAGTTTTTCCGTTTTTTTTTTCTTACCCTCCAACAGGTATTTTATTGTTCTGAAAGTATTGAGAGTTCTTGTGCGCCCCTCCCTTTGGCAGGGAGGGAGGGTTGACATATCAGCGCAGGAGGACACATATATACACCTGGGGACAGGTAATAAAAATGCTCTTTTCACCATTATTCTTTCTATTGTTGTCAGTTACTAGAAAATAAACATTATATCTTTACTCAAGCTGTATTACCTTGTATTCAAGGGTTTGTGTAGAGTACTTTTATCATCCCTATTATAAACATGAATATGCTGTAATTTAGCATAAAAGAGGCGTTTATATCATATTACACACTTGATTTTATTGCTAAGAGGTATAGCGCTTTCATTCATGAGGAGTTCCTCAGTTGTGTATTGAAGAATTAACTTTATCCAGATGCTTCTCCTATAACACTTTAGAATGAGTAAAATAGAAGCATACATACGAGACACAGTAAACAATTTAAGATAGTTTGGTCTTAAAAGAATTTGATAAGATCTCTTCTGAAATTCAAGAGTTGACACACAAGACTAGGGGCTTTTTCTAAGGAGAAACACAAGTCCCCGTCTGTTCTCCAGTGTCATTTATGTCTAGGAAAAACAATTAAGATTGGATTTCCTGAGGTACTGGCATATTTTGTATTTTGTTGCATATTCTGTAAAATCTGCATTTTGTGTTATATTCTGTAAATTCTGCATTTAAAGTCAAAGTTTATATTATCATTCTGTCACAATGTGAAATGCAAGAATTTTTGATAAATGGTTGCTGCTATTGAAATTGTGATTGACAAGCATTACATTTCTGCCTAATTCTCCTTAATACACTAACATTCTTCCTAATAAACAATCGTTGTGCTGCTTTGGTGAACAGGCATTAATCCATCCATCCATCCATCTATCAATCCATCCACAAACATCCATTATGTACATCTTATTATAAAAAAGGCCTGATTTGCTCTTAAAGTGATTTTGTTATTTTTTTATTCATATGGAAATATAGGTTATTGCAGCAAACGTTGTGATATTAAAGTGCACTACATCTGTGTCAAAAGTGACATCTGTATCTGTAGATCTGATAGTGTAACATGATGTAACAGTAAACTTACAGGGATTTATTTCATTCCTGAGGGGCACATACTGTAGATGTTTTTACCTTTCTATACTCATTTGACCTCAATCGTTTAACCAGTGTTAGTATTAAATTGTACAACGTCATGATTTATTAGCACTGGTTTGGGTTACTCGATATGTACATACATACCATATTGCCATAAGCAGTGATACCTGTCTTATTTCTCAAACGTGACATTGCACTTTTATTACTTTTATGGTGAAGGTTTGAGGAATTTACTGAACAGCTCAAAACCCCTTAGGACACTAAGAGCGAAAGCAAGTTGTACGTTTTTTTAAGCCATTGTACATTTTCTAGTTGGGTGAAGCACATTTATCTTAAAGGGATAGTTCACCCAAAATTGGAAATTCTGTCATCATTTACTCACCCTCTTGTCATTTTAAACCTGTATGACTTTATTTCCTCAGCAGAACACAAAAGAAGATATTTTGAAGAAAGTTGGGAACAAAATTACAATTTCTATTACAAAATCAATGCAAGTGAATAGGTGCCAGTTACAACATTCTTCAAAATATCTTCTTTTGTGTTTTGAGGAATATAGAAAGTCATACCAATTTGAAATGACAAGAGGGAGACTAAATAATGACAGAATTTTTTTTGGAGTGAATTATTACTTTAAGTTTCATATCCTAGTCGTCTTATTAAAATTACAGATCACCAAGTGTATCTGAATTTACAAAAGAACTGTATTTTGCAGGTTGTTTTCTGCATAGACCGTTTCTACAAATCACACCTCAATGTCAACAGCCAGGCTGGCAAAAGCTGGTACTCATATGCCAGATCTGATTATGACATTTCTGGGCAGCTACAGTAGCATGGGTTTGCATGAACATTGCCAGATTGGTTACCCAGAATGCACCACAACATTGCTTCCCAAAGGTTTTGCCCATGCAAACTATAAACATCTTTCAGTGTACCATAGCATATTACTTGTGACAGTATTTTCATTCAGTGTAACCAAGATGCTGTTTGCTGCTCCTATGTAATTACATTACTTCATCTAACCCATAACAATGACTTTACTGTACATTGCTCAGTCTAATAAAGACTAATCAATGTTAATTGAATTGTTATCATTTTATGTTCACAGTAATTCATTGGTTTTTTCACCTTTAATTTTTTTTGTCAAAAATAGGTTACCACTTTTTACAGTTGTTAACATTAGTTTATGCATTAGCTAATTGGTACAGTACGTGTTAATTTTAGCATTCAGTAATAAACTGCTACACACAATTTTGTGTTATTGTCAACAAATGGCTGAGTCAAAAAGGTACAAAATCAACCATTGGGTTTATTTAACCCCGCAAATGTTTATATTTGACCCAACCATGGGCTAAAACAACCTAAAATTTTAGGTTTACCAAACAGTTGGGTTGGTCCCTTTTTGACCCAACCATGGGTTAAAAACAACCCAGTTGCTAATGCACAATGAATTCCTTTACGAAACAAAAGTGTATGGGAATATACTAGAAATATAATGCAATAATAATAATAATAATACATTTCCATATATTGAAACCAATTTCTTATATATTCCAAAAAGGTGTCAAATCAAATTATTCCTACTGTAGATGTATAGACAGGGAGAATCTATGACAAAAAGTTATTGTTTTAGCCATATCAATAAAAAAATTTGGTCTCCAAATCCCACCTATAAAGGACGTTTATCTGGGTCACGCATGGGTTGCATTTGTCTCAGCTTTGTCATGTTTTGAATAGAGCACAATGCATCAGGGTGAAAGCATATTCATACATATCATGGGAGACGGTGCACCTGATATGTCCAAATAGCATTTTCAAGTGTCTCAGACGTTTATTTTACACTGAGATTGCTGCAGGGCAGTGTCACAGTTTTACTCAACAAGTAAATAAGGTTTCATCATACAGTACAAAACTGTGCAGTTGTTTGTGCTAACTCAATGTTTATTGTTATTTAAATTCTCACTTTGAAATGTGGTTTTAATATCCTCAAACTCATATTCACTGAGATACAGGAAAGTAGTTTGTGGTTGAATGTGAATCTGATTTTGGCTTTTGTTTTGTTTAGCAGTTAAAATAACAAAGACGACATTTGCTGAAGATGGATGAGATGTACAGTAGGACTTTTTTTGTTATTCAGTCTTCATAACTAAGTAGGATAGTATAACTGGTTATAAATACCATAATACATTTCTTTCATAGCATTTTTAAAATATTGAGCTTAAGGCTAAGAAGCTCAGTTATTAACAAAAGTGAATTATTGGGGAAAAAACAGCAATAGTGTTGAGCAATGTGGAAAAAATGCATATACATTGTTGACTTTCCATCTTCTTTTGAAATTAAAGCTAATCTTTTTTATGCATTATCATTACATTGCATTCTATGGGTTGTAAATTACATAGTGTGTTATTTTAACATCAAACTTGAGGTGAAAAAACGAATAGAATATTCTACACCGACAAAAGAGCACAAGCTGCCTAACACAAACAATTCCCACACACACACACACACACACACACACACACACACACACACACACAGCAATATTGACCGAAACCTGACTGTTGTTGGTGTCTGTGATTTCCAGTGAATGATTTAGTTAAAGTATCAAATGAAACCTTATCTTAGAAAAAAATGACCGATAGCCTTACAAAGCGGGCAGTTTCTGGGAATTTAAAACAAAAAACAACAAAATGCTTCCTTCTCCTTATGCTAGACTGTTGCTTTGCTGATGTAGAGATCAAGTTCAAGAATTCAAGTAATGATTGTTGTATTCCTATTAGATTCTGTTGGCTACATGGAGGTTCAATTCTGCCTTGTTATTATTGCACACAGACAGTCAACTTCACTGTGTTCACTTCCAGAGAGAAGATGTGGTTTTTATTCTCATACATTTCATTTTGCTTGAGAACTGCAGGTTCCAGAGAGTAAATCACAGTTTCTTGTCCTGCTTCTTATGGGATGTAGGCCATATAACTTCTTCTGGAGCTGAGCTTTGGCCAGGTCAGCAGAGAGCGCTTCAGCCATCTTGTCTGTGGTCTGCTTCATCAGAAAAGCCGCCTGCAAGGCCTTGTCCAAAGTCTTATGGATTGATTCCTCCTAATGAGAATAAATACACAGGAGTTATAAAAACAAATCAAACATGTTTCTAAATTACATGAATTAAGATACTGTTATCCTATTTTTATGTTAATCGAGCCATTGACCTCAATGTGACCATTTGCAAAGAAGGTTTTATGTACGGTGTGTACAGAAATACATTGTGATTGTGTTGTATGAATGCAGCTCATGGTGTGGACGCCGGTATCCATATGCCAAACTCACCCTGCTGCTGTAGCGTCTCCTTCCAGGGGTCCGTGGTGACGTCCGCTGAAAGACGACGTTACTGGGCAACAGTGCTGAGTCAGATTGAGTAGAGCGCCTCCTACTGGACACAGGCGGTTCTGAGTCCTGATCTCGCACTTTAAACCTGAGAAAACAGCGAGCATGGGGAAATATATCCCTATGATTTATTGACATTGTCATGTGTATAGATTATTATCTATATGATAACCTTCAATGGCAACATGTGGACAACTTCAAATCTTTCTGGTTCTTGCGTCTCTTGAGAACATTTTATATAGAAGAGTTAGGCTCGGATGTATTTTTAAAATAAATCAAAATGTTAACCATTTGTCTTTGGAAAACATTGACTAACCCACTGGAGTCATCTAGATTACTTATATGGATGTGCTTTTTGTAGCTTTACCATTTTGGGTCCCATATAAGAATATAAAATGACAACATTTTAATATAAAATGATTTATTAGTGTTCAACTTAAAAAATGATGTCATATCTGGAATGGCAAGCGGATGAGTAAATTTCACTCTTACGATTTATGTTGGATGACATGTAATGAGGAATAATTGGATATATGATAGTATATAAAGGGATGTATTGCCTACCCAGCAGGTAGACTACAGGAAGATCCATAGTTGACCTGCAGCAGAGGCTTATGGGAAGGATGAGCAGGTAGAAATGAGGCAGGTTTTTTGCTGTTTAAAAAGATATTCCCCAGGTTTCCCACTGAAACAACACAAGGTACAGTTTTTCTGCTTTTCAACTTTATGCATAAGTTCTTAAAGCATCATTTATGCACCAAAACAATCTCTGGATATGAATGTGATTCCTCACTTGCTTGTCTATGGGTGGCACTTTTATAGGTTGGCTGTGCATCTGCACTGTTGTTGTGGATGGTTGGACCTATGCTCGTCCTCTGATGAATTCTGGACGGGCCAAACTGAGATGTGTCCAGAGGAAAGCTTTGTACTGACGCTGAGATAAGAAAGATGAGAATTTTATCTTACTACACAATGAACTAAAGTAGAAATATGTATCTTATTAAGTGTATTCATCCTACCCTTGGATGCGGATCTGGTGTCACGTGATCTGTCAGAGAGAGAGCTGTGTGTTTGTTCATGAGATAGACTGAAGGCTCTCTGAAAACTCAATGTAGGATCTGAATCTTCACCTTCTGTGACTGAAAGTACACAAATGCACTTTACTTCCCTTTAATTCAAATGACTTGCACAAAGTCAAAAAGTGTTTGCCTGCACTTATTTTGACAAAACTAGATTTTATAGCTCTAGGTTGTCAACCTTTACTGTTACTGGGCTCCATATCAGAAGAGATCCAGTCCTCAGTCGTCTGAAGGCTCGAGTCTGTCTTCACACGTCTGTTGGTAGAATAGACGTATATTAGTTTTGCAAATTGCTAAAAATCCGCAGCTTCAGCAACCAAAAATATGATAAGGCCAATTCCTCAATCCCTATAGTACCTGTTGGAGGCACAGGTTTGCGCTCGGTGCTTTCTCTCTGAATGAGACCTGCCGGTCAGGTAATCGGCCCGCCTGCTTATATGAGGCAGGTGACTAAGGCTCTCCTCTAGCGCCCTCTTGAGGTGGGACACCTCGTATTGCAGTGCAAGGATAACCTCACTACTGGAAATAGTATGTGATTATTAGGACCACATAAAACGTTTATTAACATTTTATTGTGTCTTACTGTCAGTATAGTGTAACCAAGTAAAGCAGAAATAAACTATTTACAGACAACATAAACAAACGTTATGTGGCCCAAACTTAACTTCTGGTAGACCTCCACACATCAACATAACTGATGAGTAGTTTAAATTAATTTAATACAATTAATATACAATAAAACATTTATATGAATTAATATTAATATCAATTTAATATAAAATAAATGGTTATTATAGCCTAACTAAACACAGACCTGAAGTTAACTTTGGGCCAGCGCGTTCGTCCAATGAAACCGTCTTTATTGCAATTAAATGTAAATGCAATTAGACTTTTATTTAGACTGCAATTACTGTAATGCGTTTGGTATTGTGTTTCTTAAAATGTTTTATTGGAATTCTCGTTGTCAAATTTACTGTTTTGCTATCATATAAATAGTATTGATTAAACCATACAATGCATTTTGCAAATAAAGAAATATTAAAGGCTAATGCAAAAGATTCACCATTATATAGAAACAATTCACTCATTTCAGGTAACATTTTATAAATTCAGTAGCACTTACTTTTGACATGAACAGTGTGATGGTGAGTGTGTGTCTCTGTTTGGTGCATCATATGCAGCATTGTTCTTTCCTCCTCGGTCAATCCTCTGCTCATGAATGGACATGGCACCACCTACTGATGCTTTTTCCATTTTACTGACTTTTAATGGTGCATTCTGGGTAATGTAGTTGCTTCTTGTATCAGAGGCCGTTGTGTCCAGCTCTTCATATTCCATGTGGTTCACTGTAGGTTGTACAGGCCGTGTTGCTATAGATATAGTTGTTCGTTCATTGGAATATGAGGCATTGCTGTCAGAACCACTCAGATAGTCATCAGATAGTGCAGAAGAACTAAAAAGGACGGAAGTTAAATTTTTTATTTTTTAAAGAAGACTTTTTCATTAATAAGATGAAATGTAGAAACAGTTATGAGTTGGAGGTGAAGTGTTACATTTCTGCATTATAAGAAAGTACGAATATAAAACTGTGTACTTTCTGTGTGTTTGTCAGTTGTGATTGCTTAACAAAGAAAGCACTCTTAAAATTCATCAAAAGATGTATTTTTTATATATTGCATGCATTATATGCTTTATATACCTACTGTTCTTGATGCCTTACAATAAATAAAATGTTAAATATTACACAGCATTATTGTGCTGTTTATATAATTGATGTTAATTGAATTAGTCCTTTTTATTTGAAGATGACTGTTTAGTAAATAAAGCAGTTAGAGAGTTAGCTGCTTTTGGCAAACAAGAAACAATAAAATAGATTTAAATGTATTATTTGCAGATGATAACTGACAAGCATCAGCCTGTATGAATGTGTGCGTACCTTAAAGCAAGCGGGGATGTGTGGGAGAATCCTGTGGTTGGTCGGCTAATATCAGAACTGCCAAAGCCGCTGTCAATTTCTGGTCTCGCAAAGCTCTAAAAAAGCAAAAACATCCTCCCTTCAGGAAACAGCTCATACTACTGCAATTGGCACACTGTGGTAATAAATACTAAACAGTAGGCTAACCACTAACACAAAATCTCCATCTGCACTGTAAAAATCATTTTAAATCCTTCGCTCTTTATCTCACAAAACAGAAAACTGACTAGGGTGGGAATCAGCAGACATAGAATTTAATATAAAATACTACTATTACGATAACATTGTGATTTATAAATATAATATACTTGCTTGTACAAATTAAAATTTTCCCTAATGCATATTTTTCACATCATACTGGGTTGGCTAAAACAGAAATGATAGAATATGGCATAATCCTCCTTGCTCAATTCCTCGATGTTTTAAAAAAGTTTGGGGAAAATGTCCCAAAAAAATGTTGATTTTTGCTGTAAGAGTTTTTAATTGGTTTCTCTCCACCTTTATTCTACATAGGTGTGTACTGTATGTGTTTGTTACCTGCGTTTCGTCTTTGCTTGGTTCAGGAGAGTTCTCCTCAGAGGGTCCTGTATAATGAATTCCTACACTTTCACCTGGTCCTGTCTTCTCAGATCTACAAAATGAGACCACCAAGGCACATTGTATAGCCATCAATCAATACTAAGTATATGGTTTATGTAACAAACGAAACAAAATCATGCAACAGAAATCCCTGAATGTGCGTAATCTTGTAAGCACACACCAGAAATGAACTTTTCTCGAAACATTTGTAAAATAAGTTTCTTTTAGTTAATTAGTTTTTTGGTAAAATTTTGCAAAACTTTTTACATTACAATACTGTAATCCACTATTCCAGTTCCACGTTGTAGTGCATGCAGAGGAGGAAAAACAGTAAATACTGACCTGTCATATGTCAGCTTTTGCTTTAAAGTGGATTCTTGTATCAGAGCGTCCTCATAGAAGTCTTCCTCTCCTGTTGCCGTCAGGTCGTCGTCTTCATTGGCAGTTCCAGGTGTTTCAGTGGTGAATGTGTTACACCTCAGAGAGCAGAGGAACATACACAAGAACTAACAGGAGGTACTTAGTGTTTCCATAATGAAACTGATATTCTGTAACCTGACCAGCCTCTAGTGAGCGGTACTGACTACCATGATATACTCTCATCTTACAGTCAACTAAAGAACTGGTAAACAAGGTAAACATTTTAAGCTACTGAGACCATTATATAACCTCTAAAAATCATAGAAGCCTAGTTTTAAAGTATGATTTTCTGAGTCTGAATAGAGTGATGGGTCTGTAAAAACCAGAAGAATAAAATGTGGCTGTACTGTAGAATGAAGCTGCTTTCAACACTGTGATCTTCATTGCCCTCTTCAAGATCGTCTTCATTCTTCATGTTTTCTCTCATAGTGGAGATGCAGAAGAGCGATTCCTGCAACATGACACGTGCTGTTCATTCAATGCCAGCATCCACAAAACCACCACGCTCCGCTCGGCCCAGCCATTCAGAGATTATGTTACAGAGCAAGACAAGGCATGCAAATGGATACGAGGTAAACAACAATATCAGCTACACTATATGTGTGTAAGTGTGTGTGTCCATGTGGGGTATTTAACATGAATAATTTCAAACTCAAAGTCTGGAATGAGAACACATGACAAAGGGAAAAGAAATAAAGAAAGAAAGATTCAATTGTGGTGTGATATGGAGTGACAGAAGAAAGTAAATGAGTGATGAGTAAATATATTAGTTTGTATTTTGCATTAACAGTGAATGGTTAAACTTTTTTTGCTGGTCTGTTTGAGATAAGAGAGATGAGTTTGTAGATTAGTGTTATTATTGATGCACCCATGCAATGTGTTACCTCATGCAGTGATGGATGGGATGATGTGAGATAGGCATCCTTACAAGGTGGAGGAGAAGGAGTGGGGGATGATGGAAGAGGATTGAAAAGATGGCAGACGTTTCTGTCGATCTGTTCTTTTATGTCCTCCAGGTGCATGCCTATCCTGAAAATCTGCCCCTCCACCTCCCTTAAATACAAATATGAAGATGTTTGTCCCAACCTGGCACATCCAGACAGATTGACCCTGACCTCTCTGAAATCTATTTTGGTTGCATACTTTGACAAACGGAGTGTACATGACATTGCTGAGATTGACATAAATGACATTAATACGATCTGTTTCTCAAAAGTAAAGTTTAAGGAGACTTAAGCAGATATATTGTTATGCTCTCCATATCTTCTGGCCCAGCCCAGTGTGATGTTTACCTGTCAGGATCAAACTCTCCTGTGTTTCTGGCCAGTCCCATGTAGTTTTGCATTTCCAGAGCACGATGCTCCTCTCTTTTCGTAAGGTAATTCCTCTCCAACTGGTCCTGGGCCTCCATCATGCTTTTCAGCATCTGCAGAGAGATCCATAACGTAAAATGAAAAATAAAATTGTATTCTAGTTCACCCTACAATTGTAAAAAAAAATGTTTGAACATTATTGAATGTAAGACAATACGTTTGGCTCCTTTGGTCCCCTATCAAATTATTCATGAGAATAAAAATGTTTTGCGAAATTCACAAATAAAATGTCTACCATCTGTTGCTCTTCCACATTCATTGACATGGTGTTGACACAAGTTTTGAATTCATCCACCTGCAAAAAAACAAAACAAGATCAACCTCAATGCTCAATGATATAATAGATTAGAACATGATAACCAAAACAAGAAACACAGATGGATACAATCCTCCGCTTGCAATGTATGGCTGTACCTTCTGCATAAATGAGCTGATGATGTCTCTGAGGTCAGAGGTCAGTCTTTCCCCATCTGTCAGTGTCTGTGGTTCTGTCTGCACAGGTAGAGAGTTCTGCTCCTCACCTGAACCGGCTGAAAACACACCACAGACACAGTGACCACAGACACAGTGACCACAGACACAGTGACCACAGACACAGTGCAATTATCTACACACAATTTATGCACATTCGCTTTTCTTCAGGTGCTCTTTGTTTTTCAAGTGTTTCTGACTGTATGTAACCAGCTGTCTGATTTTAAATTCTTAAGATGTAATATAATGACACAAAAATGTTTCAGAGAAAGATGTAATAAGACCCAAAACCATGCAAAACAATGTCTGTCAATCAGAATCAATTGAAATGTGGTTTAAAAATGTTGACAAAGTTTATTGCATTACCCTCTGCACACTCCTTTCTAGAACTTTGACTTAAAGTGATAGTTCACCCAAAAATGAAAAATCTGTCATTACTTACCCTCTTACCCATTCGAGAACTGCATTACTTTCTTTCTATTGCAGAACAATAGAAGAAGATATTTTGAAGAATGTTGGTAACCAAAAACCATTGACTTCTATTGTATAGACACAAAACCAATGCAAGTCAATGGGGACCAACATATTTTTGCTACCAACATTCATCAATATATCTTCTTTTGCGTTCTGCATAAGAAAGAAAGTCATACAGGTTTGAAATTACAAGAGGGTGAGTAAATAATGGCAGAATTTTTATAAAAACTTGCATTATTTATTTTTATTTGTGCATCCTCAATCTTTCGAGTCTTTAACTTTTAATTTCCAATGATTCAGCTTCTCTCATTCCAAAAGCTGTTTCACTCGAATATACATTAAAATAGGGTAGAAAACACCATTGCATCTTTATGTCTAGAGTTTGTTGTCAATAGTATGTGCCCACTGCAATAAATAAAACTTCCTAAATGTAAACCATTATGTTTTACAGTGTGTTGTCTTGAACTTTTTCATAAAATGTCTAATTCATGTGTCAAACTAAAACCCTGTTTTGTTACCCTGCTGTCAGGGTTACACTGTGATATGAGACAGGACACAAAATGGCTTCTTGCCTGCAGTTGCTTCTTGTTGAGTGTTTGCTGTCAGTTTGGTGTTGTCATTGTTGGTAGTTATCTCATCCCAGTTAATAGACACAGAAGGCTCACTTGAAGCATGAATCTGCTGTTTGAAAGAAATAAAATCATGTTTCATTAATAACTTCTAAAATTAACTTATTAATATGACAACATGCATGACATGAACCCTCTTTATTCTTACCTGACCAATAAGATTTTCTGTGCTGGTGTATTTAGCGAGTAGTCTGTCATATTCAGCCTGTAAACAAACCGAGAATCACACATTAGTTAAGTCAAACTTGATGTGTTCTTTCTAATAAAGTCAGTTCTGCCCTATTTTAAAACACCTGTAACAAATATATACACGCCTGTAACTGAAGTGCTAGTCTAGATTGTTCTTCCTTATCCGAGAACACGTTGTGTCTGTCGGGTAGCATGACCGAGTCCTCTAAAACCCTGCTGATGACATCAGCTGTGGCTGAGGAGGTGTTTTTACCCAGAATTCCTGGGGAAGACTGGACTCGTGGTAAAGCTGGCGACTGACTGATGGGTTTAACGGTTCCGTTACCTTTAGGTATTTTTACTTTAGGTGCAACTTTTGAGAAGTCAGGTAAGGGGTAATGGACTTGTCCTTGGCCGTATTTCATCTCACTAAAGGACCGGGTCCTACTGAAGGAGAGCTTGGGTGCATCTGCTTTAGTCAGATCTAGAGAACTAGCACTGCAGCTCTGATGAGGATGCTCAGTATCAACATCTTCATCATCATCTCTATTGGACACCACATCACTGCCTTGACCAGAAGCTGTATTGTTGTTAGATGAGTTTGATTCATTTGAAATGTTTGTATTGCTGCCGTTGTTTACTGCTTCTTCTGTATCAAGCAATCCTTGACTTTCAGTAGTTGTGGAATAAGGTTCCTGAATCTTTTCTCTCTCTCCTGGGCTGATTTGCGAAGCATTAAAAACTCGACTCAACACTGTATCATCGATGCTGTCCATCAAAGAGATTTCTGGTAGGGTCTCTGCTTCAATCATCCTGCTTGAGTTAAGCAGCTCCTCCTGGGAGAAGTGTCTGAGCAGGAAGTCAGAGATGTGGCTTACGGCTAAGGGAGGAGCCACATCTTTTGGTGCTTTGTGATTGGAAGTTTTTTTAACACGCTCTTGAACAGACATCAGAGCACCTATTTCACACCCATTTGAATGGGTTGCAAGGACATCGTGGTCTGTTTTGTGGTTGGTATGTGCATCATCGTAAGGAAGCTCCTCATGTTCTTCATCACTGGTGTTGATAGCATCATCCTCATGTCTTTCAACCACTGCCTTTACTGCAGATCTGAGCATTGGGGTTTTTCTGGACTTGTTTATAGGCTGTATATATTCACTGCTGATCGGCTCTGTACTCTCTTCAGTCTCACAGGACAGATCTGTACACACACAAATTTTTTCAAAGAATAAGAAAATATAATATAAACCAATGGCTGATTTTAATCTTTAGTAATGTTTTTATTAAATAAAGCAAAAAATTGAAGCTGGTGATTGGAGTTAAATTAATTAAAGTGTTAGAATAAGACGACCATCCGTGTAAACAAATGGTATTTGGATAGTATTGCCATGTAGAAGTATATACTTGATATCAAGTATATATATTGTGCACTTTAGGTATTTCTTACCTGTGCATTGTGGGCTTCCGGGTGCACCTGATCCCTGTGAGAGATGGACAGTAAAGGCGTCCTGCAAATCACTGAAATGCAGGCTGTCATCATCACTAATATCCACAAATATACTCTGCTCGATGCGTTTTTCCCACAGCACAGATGAAGGTCTGCTGCGAGCGTCATCCTCACCGTCCGCGTCCTCCGCGTCTCCCGCAGACGTCCCATCAAACCCGCTCCGCGTCTGACTTGCGTCTCTACTCATTTCTTAGCAACAAGACGACACATTAAACCGTAAAAATGTTATTAATGCATGTGCATTTGTGTACTGCATGAAGAAGTATCTCAAGTTTGTGTAACTAGCTAAACTAAATAAATAAATGTATTTAAAACAGAAACTACACTTCACCGCAACGTTAGCTACGTAATATGACATTGCACTTACTTGTTGATGCTGGTTTTATGTTTGCCCTTTGATTCTAGGAGTCCGACAAGAGTTTTGCAGCATCTGCGCTTTACGCACGCCGCTTTCATGAATGACATTACAGCGTATCATCAAGGTCCAATGTTTTTCGCATCTCAAGTCTGTGGCACAGGATCATCTTGAGCATTTTAAATAATAAATGCCGTATTTGATGCTGATCCTCGAGGGCAGGTGCTACACGGGCGTGGGGGTGGGGTAAAACAGGTGATTGCTATGGGAACGTGAAGCTTTAAGATCATCTGACAGTCTGTGCTTCGAAACATGCGTTACAGTAGCCTGAGAGAGATTTAATAAACACTTAGTTCAATTTTCCTACAGTAACGTAGGAAACAATAACGTGTTGCAGCATTCAACAAAAGAGTAATCGTGTTGCAAAGTAGAGCGATAAAACATTCAAATTTTATTGGCCAGTCCTACGAGGCGTGGTATCTTTGAATTCTCTACTCTGATTGGCCGGTCGCGTCTAGGTTTACACAATACACCGCCTCGAGGAATCCAAATTTATTGTTTTAACGTTTTATCTCATCGGCTGTTTTAAATGCTTGAATTTCTACGGTTTTTAAATATAAGTTGGTCCTAAAAGAAGAAACCGGGGGAGGATCTGTGAGGAAACGGCGGAGTTTGAGTAAGTATGAATAAAGGTTGTCCGGAACGGCCGTTAGGAGACGTAAAACCGCACTCGCTAACTTGCTAACCATCCAAAACAACAATAAACAGCAAAAGTGGCTAAAAGTATGGTTTTATAAATATGTAAAAGCCTAAATGTGTTTGTTTTAGCGTGCGGAGGCATTCGTAGTGTTTTACGTTAAGCCTTGTGTGATAATGTTAGTTTTATCAAGTATTATGAATTGTAATGGACATGTTTTGTATGTATTGACTTAGGTTTGCCCAGAAATCAGACGCATTTTTCAGGTTGGTATATTTGACATGTATGTGTTTTATAAATATTTCAGCTTGCTCAAACCCAGGCTATGACTGTTTGCTTTGGGAGTGTTGGGTCCTGTTTGCTTTTGTAATGCTTGCCTTTATGTATGAGGGCTGACATTGGCTTGAGTTTTTGCTATTAATTTCATCCCTTGCGTTGCCTTACAATAATTTGTGTTTTTGCTTCTATCTGTCTGTATATGTATTTATATATACATCTTTCTTTAGCATTGTTCCTTTATTAAGAAACCCCTCTGATTCAGTGTTTTATGACCAACATATCCATCTTCCTAATGTTATACTAAAACCCTCTACTGAATCTGGTAGATTAGATAGTTTAGTTATTTCTTACTCCTTCGCTTGGTTTGTATTTTCTTCATAAGGGGTCTTAAAGGGAGTAACTCAATGTCAGCTGTCAAGTGATGGTCGTGTTTTGTTTTTGGTCGTGTCTGAAGTCATCACATCCTGTGTGTCATGGAGGTTATGACTGTTTTCTTGTTAACCTCTGTTCATGTCTCATCTTGTCAAGCTAACCTGCTTCTGAAAACCACACAGCTGTTTATCTGTTAGCATGATGACACACAAACCAGTTTTGTAACTGTGTGACTGTTCTCGAGTTCTTTTTGTTCATTACACAAGAAAGAGAGCACAATAGATTTTGAAGGTCTTTGGCACAAATATTGGTACATGTTTTAGTCTAGGTGAGTGCATTTGTCTTTCCCTTCAAGAACATTTGAGAGACAAGTGTTCCTGACCAAATTTAATATTCACCCTGATTTTTTTTTCTTTTTCATTTTGACACCTGTTTTCTATATCTCAAAATATGCATATTGCAATTGTTTGCATTGCAACAACATTGCTAGATGTGTTCTGCAACAGTAAAACATGGCTGTTCACTTCTATTATGATCTCTTTTCCAGTATGTTGGTTATACCAGTAATTTCACAAACTTCAATTCTGCATTATTTGGAAACTTTTTGCATTTCAAGAAGTCTGCCATCGCCACCTTACAAAAGTAAAATGGGTTGGGAATTCCATTTAATGTCTTATGCAGGTTAATCCACATAAGTACAATATGAGTGCTTATGTTTTATGATAATTATGATGGTTACATTCTAGGCTAATTATTTCCTTTAAAAACAACTTACAAAAAAGTGCCTTATGTATCTGTTGAGGTTTTCTTAAACCATATGTTTACAAAATAAAATTGTAAATGCTTTTGTGAACAAGGCTGTGTGGTTCGTCAAGCCGATTAGGTTTTTCCCGGATTAGTTTGACAAAGCAGCTTTTCAAATGTGACAGTTGTAGTAATATTTTTGTAAGTCATGGCAGTCACCATTGGAGTTCACTTTAAATAAAGCTTGGTTGTTTCGTCCCATGGATGGGTATAATATGCTCTAAAAATCTTTGATTATTTCATCACAACATTAGGTCAAAAATGGATAGTCCCAACTGTTGGGTTCTAATTAACCAATGCTGGGTTGTTTCAACACAAATGCTGGATTGATTTAACCCAACAGTTGGGTCTTTCCATTTTTGTCCCACTGATGGGTTGAAACAACCCAACAATGTTGTTATGATACAATGTTGAACATTTTTTAGCAAACTGGTGATGAGGTAGTTCAGACATGAATGAGTTTTTTTTTTCCTGCGGCTGCTTTTGGTTCTTGCTTGCTGGCATTGCAGATGATCATTAATGGGCCGATCACTCTTGCAGGGCCCCTTGATTCAGCTTTCAAATACACAAAGCTGACACACACACACACACACACACACACACACACACACACACACTCTTAATATCTGCCCCCCTTGCATGGATCTGCCACATAGTGGGTGTTGTCATGGCATTACGCTCAGAATGAGGCTTCACATTCGGCATCTTGTGTTCTCTTCACAGAGAGCTCCGGAAGAGACTCCCGGACACGACACACACACAAAAACACACTTTCCAAACCCACTGCTGTGGAAAGGCAGTTCCCGTGACTTATAATAGTGTGGATAAGCCCAACTCTTGTTCTCTCACTGGACTACGGCACCACAAATGATCAATGAGACTTTAAGAGTGCTTTAATTGGGAGCGAAGGGAATTTTTTTTTACCCTTTCCTGGGAATTGGGTAATTTTTCTCTTTTGGATGGACTACTTGGATTTGACTTGGATCAGCACTTGATAATGTTCTTCGATGGCAGTGCAGCAGTTAGCATGGCGAATGACAACCAAACTTTTTATGTCCACTACAGGTAGGCATGCAGTACATTCCACATTTCTGAATTTTATTATGAAGTTTAATAAAAATAGATTTGTGGGTATTGGGGCCAAAATTGAATGTGTGACTACAAAACTTTCTATTTCTAATGTAATGCATAAGGATGGATTTTAAAGATACAAGTAGACTAAAATAAAGATTATAAGTTCATGCAACTAGTTATAATTTGGATATTTGTCACATCGTCTCCTGCATGTCTTGTCATGAATGATATTGAATATCAAACTGAATCCAGTCTTGCCAGGGATCTGGATTAGACCTAACATTTCCTTTATATATTAATAGACCGGTTTCTCACATGTGTGCATATGTGGAAAAATGCAGGTGTGCCATAGAGCAGCAGACTGGCGCACTTTTGTCAGGGTCCTCAATATTTAATAATACTTTCAATCATTTATGGTGGTAGTCTGTTGTTGGCCTGTGTGCTTGGTAAACATCTGTTGCTCATATAAAATATGTTATATATGAATATGTCTGTTTTGTAATCAGGTCAACCCCAGGAGCATGATCTAGTCTAGGGACGAATACTGTTGTTTCCATCTGTCTGAATAGGTTGATATTAGAAGCAGATAGATACATATAGGTTCATTTATTGTTTTCAGGTTCAAGCTGTGTTTTTGAAATAATGCTTTTTGGATGAGCTTTATGACATGAAAAGCAAACACAGCGGGGTCTAATCTCTGTTGTGTCTCTCTCAGTGGTCTCTAATCACACATGACAGTGGAAAACAGAAACACAATCAGATTAGCTGTACAAGTGCTGAGCCCCACAGTTTTTCCCAAAGCCATCTTCAACCTCTGCTGTCAAAGACGTTCACTGTGACGTTGTTAGATGGATAACCGCTTAGTCGAATATTCTTTAAAAATCATTTAAGTGTGTAGTGATATTTACTGGTGAGTTTATTGGATTGGGGATTGTTGCCTCTTCGTGATGTATGCGTGTTTGGGACAGTCGCTTCTGGAGATTACAGCCCCGTCTGAGGACTTTTTAATGAGACGACAAAGCGCTTTAAATGCCTTTCAGATGTTTTGTTTGCTTTAAGTGTGTGAGAAGGAGACGCACCAGGTAGGGCCTTGTGTAGCAGTTAATCCACTGTGGAAAATAGTTTAACATATTTGCAACTTTTTTTTCTGACTGTTAATTTCCATGTAGGTTTTGCTGTGCCTGATTCATTTGTGAAACTATATTTGTGCTGGATTTTATTAAAGTGGTCTCAATTATTAACTGAATGTGGGTACACACCACACTGTTTACAACATGATATTTATCCTCCAGCTTCTGCATTTGTCAAAAATGACTTATTAATTATAAAGTTTTGGTTTTTCTTGGGTTTAAATACAAAAGCACCATAGTATTAGTAGAATCAGTAGTATTATCGTGTGTGTGTGTGTGTGTGTGTGTGTGTGTGTGTGTGTGTGTGTGTGAGTGTGAGTGTGAGTGTGTGTGTGTGTGTGTGTGTGAGAGAGAGAGAGAGAGAGAGAGAGAGAATGAATTGTCTGGACAAACAAAGCTAAGATATCAGCCAATCAGGAAAAACTCAATAGTTTCTGTTGCCCCCTGCAGGATGGACGCATCCTGTTTGGACCTGGCTCTGGAGGGGGAGCGCCTGTGTAAGATGGGGGATTACAACGCCGGCGTTTCTTTCTTCGAGGCGGCCATGCAGGTTGGCACAGAAGACCTGCAGGTTCTGAGTGCCATCTACAGTCAACTGGGCAATGCCTACTTTCACCTACATGACTACAGCAAAGCTCTAGAGTTCCATCACCATGATCTTACCTTAACCAGGTACACACACTCATACTCTGATTGTAAGTTGTTTTTGACAAACTATAAAAAAAAAGCCTCAATTCTGGTTTACCACTGTGGATGAATATTGTTTGATATTTGTGTTTGATGTTAATAACAGTATTGATGTTGTCTTAGGACTACTGGGGATCGGCTTGGTGAGGCTAAAGCCAGCGGTAACCTGGGGAACACATTAAAGGTTTTGGGACGCTTTGATGAAGCGGTGGTCTGCTGCCAGAGGCATTTAGATATTGCAAGAGAACTGGGCGACAAGGTGAGTTTAGCATTTAATGCGCAAAATAGAAATACATAATACAATATTCTTTATTTTTATTTCCTGACAAGAAGAATATTATAATAGTATAGTCAATTAATTAATGGTTAAATGGTTATGAATATCAGATTTCATAGAAGACTGGACAGGACAGACATGAGGATTTTTAACTCAATGGTATTAAAAAACCCTGCTTTGTTTCAATCAAAAAAGATCTAGGTGTAGAAAGTAGTAATACCGTGATTTTTTTTTTTGCATTCATTTTTTGCAGGTGGGGCAAGCTCGAGCATTTTACAGTTTTGGCAATGTCTTCCACGCCAAGGGAAAGAGCATTTGTTGGAGCGGGGCGGAGCCCGGGGACTTCCCTGATGAGGTCATGACAGCACTTAGAAAAGCAGCCGAATACTACGAGTGAGTTCGCCACCAATCCTTAGAATTCCAAACAAAATATAGAAGTGAAAATGTGTGGAGAGAGCAGCAACATACCAGTGTTAGACAGTCCTGTGTTTTAAAGACCATCCTTTCTTTCTGGGATTTCTCAGAGCGAACTTGTGTATCGTAAAGGAGCTTGGAGACAGAGCAGCACAGGGAAGGACTTATGGGAATCTAGGGAACACATATTACCTTCTAGGAAACTTTCGGGATGCAGTGGCTTCTCATGAACAGGTGAGTGTCGTGAATGAAATGTTGAAGTCACCGGTCACAGTGTATGGATGTACCACATAGCTGAACTTGACAGAGCTTCTTACACTGCTGTATGTTTGTGTATTTGTTTTCCAGCGTCTGCTCATCGCTAAAGAGTTTGGCGACCGCTCTGCAGAGAGGAGAGCTTATTGCAACCTCGGAAATGCCTGTATATTCCTTGGTGATTTTGAGAAGGCTGCAGAACATTACAGGCGAGTCTATTTTTACCCCACCTGTTTATGCACAATACCGACTTGTTTTTGGCAATAGTATTGGATATTTAATATAATTCAGCGACAGAATTCCACGGACATAACATTTTCAGGCTTGTTAAAGAGAATTGGGACCTGGTTAGGATCTTGCCAGCCTATCAGGAATAAACCTGTGTTTCCTCCAGTGCACCTTTAAATACTATAAATTGAGATTGAGATTGTGCTTGTGTTGTGTAGGAAAGCTCTACAGTTAGCGCGGCAGCTGAAGGATCTGGCGGTGGAGGCTCAGGCCTGCTACAGTCTGGGTAACACGTACACACTGCTGCAGGACTATGAGAGAGCCATAGACTACCATCTGAAACATCTCATCATCGCTCAGGACCTCAATGATAGGTAATGCGCTCATGCACAGCCAGCCAACAAATGAGATATACCCAGAATTTAGATATTTTTTTTACATTGCACAAAAATAATGTACTTTTTCATGAATTATTTGTTTTCTTTAGAATCGGTGAAGGCAGGGCCTGCTGGAGTTTAGGGAATGCACATACAGCACTGGGGAATCATGACCAGGCCATGCATTTTGCTGAAAAACACCTGGAAATCTCCAAAGAGGTCTCTTTTCACCAGAGCCACACATTCATTTAACTGTGAACAGCTACACATTTTTACACAAAGTTATCTGCATGTCAATAATATGTCATTATTTTGCAACGTTGCATATAGACTATGCTACATAAAAAAAATGTATATTTTTCCCATTTAATCTTAGCTCACTCATAATTAAAATGAAAAGAAAAACCAAACAGAAAAAAATCTATCGGTATCAGTTTTAGTTTTGAAAATGTTGTGTAGATTCCAACAACTAATAGCAAGCAGACACAATGAAATCTATAATGTAATGATGGTTTTGTTAAAGTTCTATCCTTTGCTATGAAACATCTTATATACAGACTGGAGATCGAAGCGGTGAACTCACTGCTCGCATGAACGTCTCAGATCTTCAGATGGTGCTCGGCATCAGTTATAGCACTAATAATTCTGTTCTTTCGGAGAGCAAAGACATTGACTACAGCCTGCACGGTACAACACCATTATACAGCATTTTTGTTGCTATGCATTTCAACGAATTTATCGTATCTGTGTTTGATTAAGTTTGTTCTTGTTCAGGAGCGAGACCCAAGATGAGCAGACGGCACAGTATGGAGAACCTAGAGCTGCTGAAACTCACACCAGACAAAATCAGCGTGAGTGAAATTGCTTTTTGCTATTGCTATTGATCTGATACCCAAGTCATATTCACAGTCATCAACAAGAAGAAATGTCATGTTCTCAAATCTCAGCATCTTTTTGATCCCTGTCTCGCAGGCTCAGAAGTGGACTAGTGACATTCTCTTTAAGCAGCCCAAATCCACACTGGCCAAGTCGTCCTCAAGACTCTCCTTCGTCAATCGTTTCCGAGGAAAGAAACACAAACTGCAGAGCGGATCTAGTAAAGTCCTGCAGGATACCAGCAACACAAGAGAAACTCCTCACAACAAAGTACTGAAACCACATACAACTGTAGAACACACAATAGTTTGTCTCTGTTTGATACTATGGGCTATAGAGTTTTTGTACCTGATATTTATTTTGACCTTTCAGAATGGCAGTACAGACGTGTTAGGAGACGAGGGCTTCTTTGACCTGTTGAGTCGTTTCCAGAGCAACAGGATGGATGACCAGCGGTGTGCAATACAGGATGGAAGGAGCCAGCTGCCTGTTCAATCTGGCCCCTCCTCCGCACACAACACACCACCTAGTACTATCAGGAAATGTAAGAAACTATTCTTCTGTCTCAATATTATTTATTGAGCTTAATTATATCAGTAGCGTTTAAAGTTCTGTATAGATCATAACATCACATATATCTTAATGCGTTTTCAGCCGTCTCTGAGTCTGCCGCAAGTCCAGGTCAGGAGCCGTTTCTCAGGCTGTTGGCGAACGCTCAGGGCAGGAGGCTGGATGAGCAGAGGGCAGGAATAGGAAACAGTTTGCCTGGTCTGCGCACAGTATCTGAACACACCGACACTAACAGTAGACGGATGATCCTCAGTCAGGTCATGGCTATCACGGATGCCACTGAACCCGACGATCAGTTCTTCGACATGCTTGTTAAGTGTCAGGTGAGAAATTGCTGAATATTTGTATGTATGGAAAAGAAAATTGTTACTTTAGTGCATTTTTTTTTTAGATATCTATTATAAATATTACTGTTTAAAACTTGATTTGTTCATGGCCTGATTTTTTTTCCCCAGGGGTCTCGTCTGGATGATCAGCGCTGTGCTCTACCTCCTCCCTCCGCTCGAGGACCCACCGTCCCGGATGAAGACTTCTTCAGTCTCATTTTGCGCTCGCAGGCAAAAAGGATGGACGAGCAGAGAGTCACACTGCCCTCCTGCCGCTAAACACACAATATTCTGGCCTCTGCACACAAAAACTCAAGACTTCATGACGACTTTACACAATGGAGAGGTTTTTGACCACCATTCAGAACTGTGTCTTTGAATATTACGGGCAGCTCTCTTTTAAACCCATTTTATGTACAGCTGTAACAAACAACTGGTTTGGAAAAATGTAAATAGCACACTTATTTTTTTTAAACATAAGCTCTTAGTTCATACTTAAAAAGTCTAATGTACAATTTGATCAGCAGATTATGGTATTAGTTTAGGATGGGCTACTTTTGTTTTGATAATGAAACAAATGTTTCTTTTGATACAAGACTGCATGTTTGTATTTATTTAACAGTTTTACTACCATTATTACCCTTTAGTAGGAAATTTGTAAGTATGTGATAACGAGCACTGCTTATTGTAATGTGTCAGAATTTATTTACAAAAATAATGAGACATTTAAAAAAATCAGGACAAGAGAGTAAACCTTTACAGAAAAAATGTTTTCTCATTTAATAGTCAGGCAATAAAACATTTTACTATGACCACATAGTTTCAAATGAAAAATCAATGTGAATTACAACAATAACTTGCAATTCCATAGAGTGAAATAAGTATTTGTTTGGGTCATTTGTATTTCTATATTTCTGAAACCAGCAACCTTTTTAAGTGGGTCTTTAATCAACGTAGAGAATGTGTTTTCTTGTGTCTTCTCTACAGTTGCTGGTCTAAAGTAAAACATTTTTTAAAATGTGTCTGCAGATGCTCAGTGTTGCCATTATTCAGCCCAATTCAGTTCAAGATTTGTTCTCACTTTAGTTTCTCGTTTCTTTCTCACACATTCATTTTTTTATTATGATGAATGTAAAACTGCTTTGCAATGATGAAAATTGTAAAAATAAATGGCTATATAAATAAATAAAATCAAATTGATTAGTGCCCTACATTAAGGCTTAATTCAAACATGGATGGGACAGCTCACTAGAGATCAAAAATGAGATAAAAGAGATTTAGTATCTAGATTTTCTATTAAACTTTAAATATCTAATAATAGTATATATATTTAGCAAATATCTATTTTTGCCATATGGGAACTTATGAAAACACAGTCCTTTGACAATAATATTTCTTAAAAATTGTTTTGTTATAAAAACAAAATATAGGCTATACAGATGGGTAGTTAAAATCACCTTAATAACTGGGTGGACAAAATACCAAGGGCCAGATTTACTAAACAGGGCAAAGTAGCGTTGCATTTCAAAACAGCACCGATGGGAGTGGAAATTTCTGCTTGTGATTTACTAGGTAAGGTGCACATTAAAAAAACACGGTCGCAATTCCCATAATGACCAACGCACTCTACTAAGAGCAGCGCAATTGAGCGCATAGACATGCTTTTTTGGCCGTTAAATAAAGCCGCAAATACAAGCGCAAACCTTAGTAAATCATGTTGCGTGATTCATTTAAATAATCTTCTCCCATGTTTGTGTCTGAAGATGAAACTCCTACATGCATATTCAATACGATCAGTCTCAAAAACAGCTGTGTCCATGCCTTTTCAGCGCTAATTGCTAAAACAGTATTTTACATTTTTACGCCAAAAGAGCCGTTTGCGCTGCCGCATGCTGTTAGTAAATCTGGCCCTAAAACAGAAATTGTAATAATTTTTAAATCAATTAGCTAACATAAAAAAAGCATATATTAAACTTAGTTTAACCATTAGATTTACTTGGATATTTTTAGGAAAAGGTTGAAAATTATTTGTATCACAGTTTTCATGTGTCTTGTCATGCTGTCAGTCTTTCACATTGCTGTTGGATGACTTTGTCACTCCTGAGGTTTGATTTTGTTGAAATTCAACAGACACTGGACTGGAAAGACCACAATACATCTAGAAATGCTGATTCGAAATGAAAAGTTGGAGTGGTCTCTTATTTTTTCCGCGGCTGTATATACATTTACATTACATTTACATTTATTCATTTGGCAGACGCTTTTATCCAAAGCGACTTACAATTGAGGAAAACAGCAAGCGAGTAAGCAATATTCACGAGAAGTGCTAGTAATACAAGGTTTCAAATACAACGTCAAGATAGTATAAGCAAGTATATAGAGAACATTAGGAAAGGAAAAATAGAGGTAGAATTTTTATTTATTTATTTATTTTTATTTTTTTATATTATGAGACAGTTAAGTGCTCATGGAAGAGGTGGGTCTTCAGCTGTTTTTTGAATTGTGAAATTGATCCAGCCGTCCTGATGGAAACAGGAAGATCATTCCACCAGCCGGGAAAGGAGAAAAAAAAAAAAGTCCTCGAGATGGATCTCATGCCTCTCTATGAAGGAACAATGAGGCGCCGCTCGTTTTCAGACCGCAGACTTCTGGAGGGGATGTAGGTCTGTAAGAGAGAGTTGAGGTAGATGGGTGCTGTGTTAGGTAGATGGGTGCTGTGTTAGGTAGATGGGTGCTGTGTTAGGTAGATGGGTGCTGTGTTAGGTAGATGGGTGCTGTGTTAGGTAGATGGGTGCTGTGTTAGGTAGATGGGTGCTGTGTTAGGTAGATGGGTGCTGTGTTAGGTAGATGGGTGCTGTGTTAGGTAGATGGGTGCTGTGTTAGGTAGATGGGTGCTGTGTTAGGTAGATGGGTGCTGTGTTAGGTAGATGGGTGCTGTGTTAGGTAGATGGGTGCTGTGTTAGGTAGATGGGTGCTATATAACCATTAGATGTAAAGAGTTTCTTTTCTTGGGTGCTGTGGACTTTTATTTCTTGGGTACGGGGAGCTTCTTCCCTTTGTTGCGCGCAGAGGGCTTCTTCTCCTTAGGCACGCGGGGCTTCTTGGGTACAGGGGGCTTCTTCTCCTTGGGTACGCGGGGCTTCTTGGGTACAGGGGGCTTCTTCTCCTTAGGCACTCGGGGCTTCTTGGGTACAGGGGGCTTCTTCTCCTTAGGCACGCGGGGCTTCTTGGGTACAGGGGGCTTCTTCTCCTTGGGTACGCGGGGCTTCTTGGGTACGAGGGGCTTCTTTTCCTTGGGTACGAGGGGCTTCTTTTCCTTGGGTACGCGGGGCTTCTTGGGTACAGGGGGCTTGTTCTCATGGGGTACGAGGGGCTTCTCTTCCTTGGGTACCTGGGGCTTCTTGGGTACAGGGGGCTTCTTCTCCTTGGGTACGCGGGGCTTCTTGGGTACAGGGGGCTTCTTTTCCTTGGGTACGCGGGGCTTCTTGGGTACAGGGGGCTTGTTCTCATGGGGTACGAGGGGCTTCTCTTCCTTGGGTACCTGGGGCTTCTTGGGTACAGGGGGCTTCTTCTCCTTGGGTACGCGGGGCTTCTTGGGTACAAGGGGCTTCTTTTCCTTGGGTACGAGGGGCTTCTTTTCCTTGGGTACGCGGGGCTTCTTGGGTACAGGGGGCTTGTTCTCATGGGGTACAGTAGGCTCCTTCACGTTGGGTACGGGGGGCTTCTTCTCTTTCTTTGGTGCCGGGGACATCTGTTTCTCATATGAGAGGGACTTTACAGCAGATTGCCTGTCAAATGATTGACGGATGGGATTCTAGAACCAGCAACATAAAACACAATTTTTATTTTCTATACACACATTTGATTATATTACATCACATTTTATACAATTATTTATTGCATCATCATTTATACATGCTTGCTTTTCATCCTCAAATAGAAGTAATGATATTTGAAAAACTAGGCTAAATAATATACACACAGAAGGTACAAAAATCTTACCTGTTGCTGAACAATGTTTATGTTTGTCCTATTGTATGATGGTGGGGGTGCTGGTTGTCTTGGTGCCAAGTCACTGACATTGTTACGGTTAAATTGTTTTTCAGTCTCAGTAGGTTCTACAAAAAAAAGAATAATAATGAAATGTGCATTTATTTAATGATGAAATATCAATCTTTTGTGCTATAGTACACAAAGCATGACGGTTTTTAAGGAAAAAAAACTGTATGGCAAAGAAAATGTTGCTTTTAATACTACAGAATCATAATATTTGAAATATTTTCCCCACAGTAGCTGACTGAATGTAAATAACAGTTTAGCATAGCCATTGAGTTTGGTACTCCATCAGTTCCTTGTTAGTTTATGTCTTTATTAACATTAGATCATGTTTACACTCGGGTTTAATTTGTATCCCTCAGATTAAAGTGGTATACCTCTTGACATGAATGGTAAATGTGCACTTACTTCTATGTTTGACTGGGACTTCGCATTCAGAATCAAAAAGCTTGCGTTTCCTGTTTTCACCACCTGCTAACATCAAGCATAGGGCAGGTCATAGACTGCAACTGTGTAGTATTAAGTTAAAAAAGACCTGCTGTAGACTCTTACCAAGGTCATTGAAGAGAAATGTTTCTTCTTTTCGCAGTGCATCATAAAAGGCACTTCTTACTTCATCTCCTCCAGCATTCAGTGCTTCAAAAAGCTTTCTCATTTTATTCGGATTCGTTTTTTCTGCTTTTATCTCACAGTAAATTTCTTCAGGTATCATGTTCTTACTTTTTAAAACATCTGCCAGTGCCATCACTGCATTAACCCTTTGAACAAGCTTATCGTAGTTCTTGGACAAAAACTCTGTAAATGAATGAATATAATGTATTACATTTCAGCTTGAAGCAGTACATTGGTCTTATGTACCATGCTTTAAATGTTTTAAAGTCAGGACTTTTGTCAATCAAAGACTGATGTTTTAAAGAATAAACAGAAATGATGGAGTTCACATTGCACTGTTGAGGTTTCAAAATACTGCTAAAAATTCATAACAAAACTTTTATTATGTATGAGTAAACCACATTGGACTAAGTAGCCTATATTTTATGTAATGTACTATTTATGTGACAATACTTTTTAAGGGATAGAAATAAAAATAATACAAATTCTGTCAACATTTGTTCACCCTCATATTTTTTAAACTACAAGCCAAGTATTAGAATGCTTAATTATTAAATACAAGTAGCCTAAGTCAAGTAAGCAAGTATAATTTTGAAAAGGAAATTTCAGAATGAAAATTCTGAGAAGAAGACTGAGAAGTATAGACTGAAAGCATGCCTGCCTATTTTAAATTTGAAACATAACTACTAGCACACTTGAACATCTAGGTGTGGTTTACCTTTGCAGGAGTTCTGCTCTTGTTCTTCCTGGCTCATTGTTGTGGTACAGAGCACTTTGAATTAAAATGATACAGACAGTAGATATAAACCAAAAATCTTTTGTTTGTACCTAGCCTATAGGCTACTACACGATCGACAAGTTTAAACGGTTGCGCGTAAAGAATGGTGTGTCAGATCCGCTTTAGAAAACGAAAGCAACTGTATGGGCGTGTTTTTTTACACACAGAAAGGGTAAAGACAAGTGGATTGCCAGGATCACAATGTAGGTTGGTTGGCCCAGAGAAAATCAGGTGGGCCGAGCCTAACACATCTGTTATCAAAATAGGCTACACAACTGCACCTGCTTGAATAGGCTACTCTACGGTTTAATCAGAGCATAAGCCTGTAAGCTATATCATTACAAACAGTGTTAAGAACTTAACGATAAGAACAACACTATTATAGGTTATTATTATTTAGACGGTTTAGTTATTTATTGATAAACACAGAACAACATGCAAGCAGTGATGGAAAATTAGAAAGTTTTTTTTCGGATACATCTAGCCATCTTAAGCTGAATATAAACGGAAAAAAAATGATAGGCCTAATTGTTTAGGCTGTTTGGTGCAAATATTCGGAGCCTCAATACAAATTACAACGGAACACAGCGGAGTTTAAATGAAATAAAACACATTTGTGCAGACTGCAAAAAGCACTGGATATTAATATTAAGGTATGGTATTTTCAGTAGCCTAGGCTATAGGCTACTTATATTAAGTTTTATTTAGGCCTACAGCAAGCTTACAATATTCCGAGTATTTTTTAATTGAAAATATGCAAGGGTACAGAAGCAGAACAAAGGCATTTTAAACTCACGCAAAGTATAACGAAAAACCCGTTAATAATGCAGATTGACCATAATAATAGGGAACATACACTTGAGTCGGCACATGATCATAATTTTTTTTTGTTGTTTCACATGCTTTGTCGAGTAAAATAAATAAATACTTGGGTAAAATAAAACTACAATACAATACAATACAATACAATACAATACAATATCTTTATATATAGTAAATAATCTTTTTTAAAGATTGCTAAGCGATCAAATTTATCAAAACACTTTGTATTTTTGTGTTAATAATTCTAATTAAAGTAATTTCAACTTTAAATCTGCATTAAGAGACAAACAACGCCACATTTCAGTGCTCTGCACTTTACAGGATTAGATCATTTTTTTACTTTACGAATAATAACTCTATTAAATCTTGTTTTCACTACCAATTAATTTAGCTTTTATTATGCATAACCTCCAAAACGAAAAGCGCACATCCTTGTGGAAAAACAAGAATAACTTGAACAGTGTTGCGTCGACTTGCGGTTTTGTTGTTAACGCCGACCAATTATTCGGATGGCACACGGCAGGTTAATGTTGTATTTACTACCTACCCAAGTGATCCTCAATTGGCGGATCGCAAGACATTTATGTTGATGGTCTTTCGGCACTCTTTATCTAGTGTGCCTTCCGCTCCGCACGCACTGAATTAGCATGTTATGAGCATTTCAAAATATGTTTATGTTGTAACTGGGAAAATTTTTAGAGGACCCATTGAAGCCTCTGACCTCCTTCCCTTATCCATATTCTGACAGCTCCTCTGTCACGATTAAAGCGTGCATGTCTATAAGTTCAAGTAGGCCTATGGCATGGAAAGGCAAATTTATAATTTATGTATCTATGTTCATATTATTTCAAAATATTTAAGTGGGTTATGACTATTTAAGATAGCAACAGTAGACATAACTTAACACACGTAAATAAATAATTTATGTAACTTTAAAATAGTGCATAAAAAGTCTCCAAAAATGTATGAAAAAACTGCAAAAAGGTCCACTTTATGAGAAGAACCACCACGTGGCTCAGCGCAAAATGGGTTGTAGTATAGGCCTACACATAGAAATATGTAAGTGGTTGTACTGTACACACCTCCAGGGCTGGATTGGTAATCAGGCATACCGGCATTGTTCCGGTGGGCCGACATACCTTTTAAGGCCAATGCACCTCTACTACTATTTTTTAAGTAAATCGATTTGCGGTGTGCATCATTCTGGTGACCTTAATCAGCTGTGGCTGATGATGGTGGTCGTGGCCATAGAATCATTGGTGTGTACAGAGAGGAGATTGGGAATGAGGAGAGGGAGAAGTTTGTAAAGTGCCCTGCCGTAAGCAGAACTGTTTTCAAAACAGTGATACCGCTTGATAAAACATGAGACAAAGAGTGATAGACAAAACTACCTTTTTGTTTGCAAATTTATGTGCGAATAATACATTTCCCAGTGTAGCATGCATGCGATACAGTTTGGCGCATTAGACAGAGCTGCGTGTTTGTGTGACGTGCGTTTGTCGTTGTGCTTGTTCGTGTGTGAGGTTAGCTGATGGGGCAGCAGGCGCACCACTATTTATTTTCGTTTTTATTTAGTTTTTGCGGTTAAAATTTGTTTTCCAGCTGAGTTTATCTAGAGCCTTATGATCTATTTTTATGGGCAAATGTATTACTATTGCTAAGTGTTTAGAGCATGGCGCTAGCAACGCCAAGATCATGGGTTCGATCCCAGGGGATTGCACATACTCAGAAAGAAATGTATAATGCAATGTAAGTCGCTTTGGATAAAGGCGTCTGCCAAATGCATAAATGTAAATGTAAATTAACTTCATATCATGCTTTAAGTGTTTACAACAAATGTTGGGCACTTACAAAAATCACAATTCACATGAAGAGAAGAACATACTTTGTCTAACCCATTAAAAACATATGCAACATTTCAGACTAATAAAGGTTTGTCTTTTCAAAACTTCTACCATGTGTTATATTTTTTTTAAGGTTGGTACAAGCAATTCCAAATGGAGTGGTGTCAGAAAATGTCACATGATTACCAGTAAGAGAACACAAAGAGCATCAATGTTCCTTGTTTTTTTGCTGTGCATTGAGGGATTTTATATAAGTGAACAGCCATGAGAGGATTTTGTGACAGAGATTGCCCTTAACATGATCAACCCTCTGATCACTGCCCTGACTAGAGAACTAGAGAGGTGACCGAGCCATATCCTCTGTTACTGTTGACACATAAATGCTCAATGTGATACTTCAGGACTTTAAAGAAGTAATTATTGAATACATAAATGTATCTGATTAACAAGCATTACTCTTGTTACCCCAGCTCACCTGATGGACATAATTCAGGAAATCCTCCACATAACTCTCCAGAGGATGGACGACTTGGCGTAGATGGAAGAGGAGATAGTTATCTGGAGAGTCCCTTTGTAATCCATTTTGGATGGTCTGGTCTTCTGTCAGGTAAGCCACAGACCAGAGACACTGAGCAATGCGAATAACACAGAGATTTGGGGATTGCCGACGAGGGATAGGTGAGGGAGCGTGGAGGATTCTGGGAAGTGTAGACCTTGGGTCACAGAGGAAGAGAAACAATGGGAAAAAGACTTGCTTTTTATCGCCAAGTGCTTTTTAAATGGTCACATTAGGAGACACAATTGTGTCATTCTCTCCGTAGTTTAGACAACAAGAGATCTGCTCTTCAAGTAGAGTAGGGCATAGGAATGAGCCCTTCAGAATGGAACGCAGGGTCAGAAATACACATTTAGCCGTGACACCATGCATTTGAGATTGCTGGTCATGCGCTGACAATAATCAAACATAGAAATCGGAAAATCTAAAATATTGTATTCGTTTTTAACAGAACATTAATGGTAGTCATGGCAGAAATCTATACAATCACGACTTTGTAAAATAACTAGAATTCCACAATTTAACGGAATGAAATAATTACATAAAATAAATAAAACAAAAAGTGAATAAGTAAAGTTGGAAATCAATTATCACAACAGGATAACTAAAAGTTCATGTTAACTTATGTGGCTCTTAAAAAAAATAATTTGACGCATGATTGTTTTGTCTGGAGCCCTGGGCGTTGCTGCTGCTCATAATGTTTTATTTATTTTATAATTCATGCGTTATGTGAATGCTTGGCTGAAAATAATATCTCTTTAATCTGGCTATTACAGAGTTTAGGCGCAGCGTATGAAAAAGATCTACCCCCTTTGGTGGATTTAGTAGATTTTGCGTTGCATTGTAGGAATTTCTAGGCAACGAATGATTCAGTACACTGGAAGGATTCTGCGAATGAGACAGCACGGTACATTAAATTAACCAACCTTAGAAATGTAAAACACAATAATACACCAATAATGTTAATGAACATCATATATAATATAAAAAAACTGACAGGGAACATTTTTGCAAATTACGTACTTTTATTTACCTAAAGTTTTGAATGGTTATTTAAAACTTTCCAGCCGTTACAGGCATGCAATGAATGTCATATGTTTTTATTGGTTGCAGTCAGTTTAAATGACATTTGTTTTAAAATAATGAGTTTACTAGACCAGAGTCAAATAAAAAAGTAACACTAAACCACAAAATGGAATCAAATCTAAACATATATCAACTTAAATTTTACTCAAGAATTGTGGTTAAAAATAAAAAAAACGTGAATCGATTTATAATCGAACCATGACCATGAATCGAATCGAAGGTACCAAAAGATTCCCACCTCAACTAGCCCACAAAAAACATACATGGGGTGGCACTCCTACTGTATCTAATACAGAACAATTATAAACCTACGTGTGCACAATGTATGTCATACGACCTCAGTCTTAGCCATCCGCTTTTCCGGTACACAGGGTGTGTCACCACAAACATTCCACAAATGAAGAGAGGGACAACGTGACATGGATGTGGAAACAAGAATGCAATATGATCGCATGACAGAAAATGTGTATAAAATTTTTTATGAAAAGACACTTTCACCACTCTCCCTATTTACATTTCAAAATGCGCGCTCTACAGATTTATTTTACACAATAAAAATGTTTAGTATTATGAAAGTGCTTAAAACCAAATTATGCTTTAAGAATGTACATGTTGTGCTCTAAAATGTGTCTGAGCACAATTCAATGAAGGTGCATGCTGTATCCTGCATCTACCAGGATGTGTTCATGTGCAAGTATGATTCTAGCCTAAGAACCAGATAAATTCAAATTATCAAGAAGGTTGGGCTCCTCTTCCAGAATAATAGAGATTAGTTTTTCTTTCACAGTATCACCACTTTTACGGACAATGGAGCAAATCTCTCTCATGCTATCCTCACTGGTCATATTCGGATGTGTGATTTCAGAATATTTTTCCTCGTGAATGATGTGCTGCTGAAGCAATTTATCTGCAATTGCCTTTACATTGTTCACAATTTGAATGAGTTTACACCAATGGTCATCAAAAACTTGTTGCAATTGTTGGGACGAAGAAGACTCTTCTTTGTTTGGACTTTTGATTAGTTCCTTCAAAACTTTTGCAGTCCACACAATTTCTGATCTCTGACCTTCAACTCTTCTCAAAGTCATTTGTACATCATCGAACATAGGCTGTCTGACCTGAAACAAGTTTGGCTCAATGTCACCTCTTATCTTGATTCCTTCAGGTTGGACTTCAGCTCCAGGAACCTCAAGACTGTGTTGCTTCTTCATCTGCAATGGCACTTCAGGTCTTGGACACGTGATTCGATGACTTGATTTCTCCTTCATTTGAATTTTGTCTGCAAAAACAGAATCTATTGGAAAAATATAGACATTGAGTATTACAGGAATTGTTTGGGTCACATAGGTATGCAGATCACAGTGCACTTTAACAGATAGGCCTAGTTTCATAAGCACTGTTTTAGGAGAAAAACATGGTTGGAATATCTTGGCATGAAAGCGTGTCAACTCCACAGACTCAAAAGATGTTCCATCATCTTCAATGCTGAGGAGCTTCACAGCATCTTTGAGTGAGGGGTCAGACTCTGCTAAACAGACGTAATGAGGCAGATGAGCTTCCTTCAGTTTCCCAGAGATCACAGTCACATCCATCACAGGACCGATTCGCTCACACTGAAGTTTCTCCAGCTCTGGAATGAGGGAACGTCCGTCCACTGCATGATACTGAAGTGTGACATCACAATCACAGACCCATCGCATTCTGGTCCTGATGCACTCGTACCGGCCCGGCTGAGTGCTGATCCTGAACTTTGACTCTCTTTCATCTCTACAGACTGATGGCTCAATCTGAACCCATTCATCAGAATCAACTATATGAGCACAACACTGACAGACAGGCAGTAGATGAAGATTTGGTTCAGTATCAGAGATATTCAACCTAGAACAAAACAAAATGAGACTCAAGATGTTTGTGTTCAAAGGTGACATGTAATGGAATAGTTCTACTTCAGACTGAAAAAGCCATTTATACAGACACAGAAAAGAAGGCAGGGGTTGAATGTTTAGAAGAAAAATTATAAACTGATCTTACTTTTGCAGCTTTTCCAAGACTTTTGGTTTAAAGTGAATCTCCACTTTCTCATTACAGCTGAGACTCCAGTTCTTCTCTGTACACTGCTCAGTGGGTTTAGTGCACTTCCATCTTTGTAAAGATAGAAAAATTTGAACAAAGACAAAAGATATCAAATGCATCATCCGTCTGCTTTTTAATCTTAAATCTGCATTTTATTGTATGAAAAGAAAACTAGTTCTGAACTTAGTTTAGTTAGTTCCGATAAATAACTTTAACTTGAGCTAACATATCAGAGATTAGATAAGTTCAAAAATGTTTTATACAGTTTTTATGCACTATAATCTCCATCCACAGTAAAGTGAATACAGAAAATGACCTAAAATTATTTTGTTATCCAACATTTTACAGTTCCATTTGGAAGACTTTGTATGTAAATACATTGTATTTAAGCTATACATGTCTTGGATATCAAACCCATGACCTTGGCATGTTCTACTGAGGTGAAATGCTTCGAGAAACCACACACCCTTTAATGGTCACCAAGCAGTGTGGATCTGTCAGTGATTCCTGTAATAACACCAGTTCATCCTCCAGCAGCAAACCAGTGACACTGATACTACAATACAAAGATTTTGCAAATTTACACAAACACGAAATAAATATTCATAATTACAAATGTTATCAAAATTCTTGAACAAGAATACTGCTCTTGTGAGACAAACACACTAAAATGTTTTAAAATGTAGGACAGAAGAGAAAGAATATCTAATTCATGATTAAAATAACTATGCAAACTGAGAATAAAAACATGTTTTAGTAAGTGCAACACCAGCAGAGTGGAAGACAAAAAGAAATGCCTTGGACACAACAATGAACAACCAACAACATTTCTGCTAATGATAAACTGACATTAATTAAGCTTTATTAAACTATTTAATTATTTAAGAAATTCATACCTAAGGACAATTTTCTTTTAAAGAATCTGGATGACCTTCGTTTAGTTATTGATACTAGTGTGTTATTTTTGTGCTCTGTGTGTTGACCCACCCTCAAACAATTTTACAACACAACAAAATAAAATCAGACTGGATCTGACCCTGAAGTGAGTAGAACAGAAGTTATGTCAACATCACATCATACCTGAGCTCTTGTAGACTCCTGCAAGTCTGAATGATGGAACAGATTCCAGTCACCCAGCTCTTTGTCAAACTGAGCACCTCCAGATGTAATTTCTTCACACTCACAGAGTGAAATGATGAGAGCAGCAAACTGTCCTGCTCATCAAACTCTAAAGAGCTGCATCACACACACACACACACACACACACACACACACACACACACACACACACACGCACACACGCACACACACACACACACACACACACACACAGATTTGCCAGCAACAAAGCGAGGTGATGTCATTCAATTTCAATCGTAGCCTAGCGACATTCAGCATCACAAGCGACAGTGACCGTTGGCGACATCAACTGGGCGTCTCTAAATTTGCTCAACTTTATGCAAATGATGAGTGAATTTTAGGAGCAACTACCAATAGAAGTATAACTAAAGTTTTGAATGATTATCTAAAAATGTCCAGCCGTTACAGGCACACAATGAATCTCAGGATAGCCGAGGCTGTGAAGGATATATTTGTTCTATATCCTTAAAAGAAATAAGTTCACATTTTGGGGCTGCCTTCGAATTGGGATGGCCTTACCAGCCTTTAAGGCAGGCGTACACGGTGTGAATTCTGACCGTATGTACACGCATACATCACAAGTGCAGATCAGCTCGTTCAACAGCATACATGTCACGATTTAAATGCGACAGTTCCCAAACTTTTTAGACATGTTTAAAAATGATCGGGAGGTTGGGAAGTGCTCATAAGGCACTCTGCTTAGCTCGTAATTCCCGTGTACGCCCGCCACATCCCTGGACGTGTACTCAGGGCATGTGCTGAGCAGCTTGCTGGGGTTTTCACTGACATCTTCAACCTGTCTCTTGCCCAAGCAGCTGTGCCAACATGCTTTAAATGCACCTCCATTGTGCCAGTGCCAAAACACTCCAGCCCAAAGTGCCTGAACGACTACCGTCCTGTAGCACTGACACCCATTGTCATGAAGTGCTTTGAGCGGCTGGTCCTGGCACACCTGAAGGACTTTCTGCCATCCACATTGGACCCACACCAGTTTGCCTACCGCAGCAATAGGAGCACAGAAGATGCAGTTTCCATGGCACTGCACTCTGTGCTCACACATCTGGACAATAAGAACACTTATGCACGTATGTTGTTTGTTGACTTCAGCTCAGCATTCAACACTATCATTCCATCCAAGTTAATAGCCAAACTTGAAGACCTGGGCATTAACACCTCCCTATGCAATTGGATTATGGACTTTCTGACCAACAGACCACAGCAGGTGAGATCAGGCTCCATCTGCTCCACCACTATCACACTCAACACTGGTGTACCACAGGGCTGTGTGCTAAGCCCCTTCCTCTACTCCCTCTTCACCTCCGACTGCAAGCCTGTGAACGGATCTAACTCCATCATCAAGTTTGCGGACGACACTACGGTGATTGGTCTCATCAGCAACAACGATGAGACGGCCTACAGGAAGGAGATCCAGCACCTAGCCACATGGTGCAACAACAATAACCTGCTCCTTAACACCTCCAAGACAAAGGAGCTCATTGTGGACTTCAGGAAAGAGTCAAGAGGCACACATGACACCATCCACATCAATGGGATGGCTGTTGAACGTGTCTCCAGTTTCAAGTTCCTGGGGATCCACATCTCGGAGGACCTGTCCTGGACTACCAACACCTCCAGCCTGGTCAAGAAGGCTCACCAGCGCCTCTTCTTCCTGAGGACACTAAAGAAGAATCGGCTGTCCTCGGCTATCCTGGTGAACTTCTATCGCTGTGCAATAGAAAGCGTCCTGACCAACTGTGTCACAGTCTGGCATGGGAGCTGCTCTGTTGCAGAGCGCAAGGCACTGCAGCGGGTGGTGAAAACCGCCCAGCGCATCACAGGGACTCCACTTCCATCCATGGAGGACATCCAGAGGAAACGCTGTCTGCGTCGAGCTCGCAGCATTCTTAAGGACTCCTCTCATCCCGCTCACAGACTGTTTTCTCTCCTGCCCTCCGGCAGGCGTTTCAGGTGCCTCCGGACCAGGACCAGCAGACTAAAGAACAGCTTTTTTCCCAGAGCTGTCTCTTTATTGAACTCTGCCCCTCACTGATCCCACTGCCCCTCATTTACTACTACACTCTTCTCTCCCCCCTCATTGCACACCTGTCTTCACTTGTTATTTGCACTAATGGACTGTCTATACATAACATTTATGTTCATTTGCACTACCAGACTGCTCATTTGCACTGCCAACTGTTCATTACAGTACCGACTGTTTACTGTTTACTATGCATCTTGCACTCCTACACTTTAACTGAAATATGCAATAACTTCTTCCATTGCACTGTTACTTCGATAGCTTCTGTCCATAATTTATTTGCACTACTCTATATTTATCGCACTGCTGCTCACCATAGCCTAACTTATTGTATACAGCCACCTGTAAATTTCTGTTTATAGTAAAAGCCATCTGTACATTATGTTCATAATACATATCCATCTGTAAATTTCTGTTTATAGTAAAAGCCATCTGTATATCATGTTCATAGTATATATCCATCTGTAAATCTCTGTCTATAGCAATAGACATCTGTATATTATGTGCATAGTATATATCCATCTGTTAATTTCTGTTTATAGTAATAGCCATCTGTATATCATGATCATAGTATATATCCATCTGTAAATTTCTGTTTATAGTAAGAGACATCTGTAAATCATGGTCATAGTACATTTCCATCTGTAAATTACTTCTGTATATTTATTTATGTAACTTATGCAACCAATGTATATCCTGCACTTGCTGCTATTGCACTTCTGGTTAGACCCAAACTGCATTTCGTTGCCTTGTACTTGTACATGTGTAATGACAATAAAGTTGAATCTAATCTAATCTAATCTAATCTTTAGTTGTGCTGCTGTGACGCGGTCTTAAAACTGGGACACAGCTATTTTCTTACCATTTTGTATAATGTACTTCTTCCAATCTTTGTAAAAACAGTGTCCAGCCACAGCTTGATATCTCTGATGCTGGAAAGGTGAGATTTATTTTCAAGAGTGGAGGTGATTGAACATATGGTTTCTTCCCTGAGTGACTCACACACAACCTGAAACACAACCAGAGACACAGAAACATTTGCTAATAGTGCAGTACAATTGTTAAAAATGTTATCTGTTGTGTTCTGAAACAGTGTACAGTATGTTTAATAGAGAAGCTTCTTACAGTAAATCTCCCTGTGTAACTGACAGATCAAGGGACACATTTTCACCAAAATATTCATCCTTCTGAACTCTGCAATCAGATCAAAAATACATCATCAGTAACATGAACTTTAATATCAGTATACCAGCATTATAGGCAGCCGTGGAGTTTGAGGAATTACAGAGATTGTTGGTGCTTTGTGTTCTACTGGAACACTTAAAATGCACAATTCTGGTGCCTGACAGTAAGTCAACTCTCACTGTGTGTAAAACTAAATGTTCAGATTCTTCTGTATCAAAATGCCCATAATTCATGTCCTACAACTTACTTCAGTTTTCTAAAGACCTTTGATCCTTCAAGTGATTTGATGAATTCTCCAACTTCAGGCAGACGATCCACCGTCATTCTAAGATAATAAAGATTTGTTAATATTTACATTGTCTCACATACACTGACCTCAGACTCTCACACGCACACACACACACACACACACACACACACACAGACCTCAGACTCTCACACACATACTGACCTCAGTCTCTCACACGCATGCACACACTGACCTAACACACACACACACATACTGACCTCAGACTCTCACACATACAGAGTGCTGGCTGAAGAATCTTGAGTTTTTCAGCTGTTAAATCACAGTGTGTGAGGTTCAGCTCTGTGATGTGTGGACAGCACTGAAGACAGTACAGCAGCACCCAACAGTCTGTCCTCTTCAGTGAAGTGTGAGACAAGTTCAGGGACTTGTAAGCATTAAGAACTTTCCTCACAAACTCATCATCATGGAGCTCAAATAGGCAGTGAAGTGCTAAATGCAGATCTTCATCATGAAGCCTTGAGACCATGACCTCCAGCTTTTCTCTAATAATCTGAGAAATAGTCCACGTGGGCTTTTTAAAGAATGCACTGCTTACCTTCTCATTGGAAAGACCACAGAGAAACCATATGAATGGCATGTTACTGGATCTCCAACCCCTAAAAGCTTGAGATCGCATGGACAACATAGCCTCCATTTCTACTGAGGCAAACCACCATTCGACAATGTCTGAACAGGATTCACCCAGTAAGAAATAATGAAGAGCAGTGAAGAACTCTTGAAAGTTGAGATGTAGGAACTTAAACATTGGATCCTGTTGGTCTTCTGTTTTGAAAGAATTTTGATTTAAGAACAGACGACTACCACCAACTAAACCTGCCTCAGCCAGACTCTTTTCTTTAAATAAAACTTGTTGATTTTGCATCCCTCTCTCTGCCAGCTGCCCCAAACACTTCAGCAGAGTTAAGGGAGACTGACTCTTGCAATGAAGCTCCAGTAGTTTAGACACAAAGTGCACATATATGGAGGTGGTCGTCTTGAGTTTTTTCATCTCATCCTCACCATCTGGTAAATGCTTCAGACAAAAACAGATGATCCAACACATTAAAGGGACAGAACAGGCCATCTGAAGGGTCTCATTTGCTTTCACACACTCATAGGATTTCCTGGAGAGCTGCTCATCCTGAAAAAACTTCTGGAAGTACTCCTCCACCCCCTTTTCAGAGAAACCCATCATCTCAATGAAACGCTTTGGTTCTTTAAACACATCAACATCCGAAGCAACTATAGATCTGGTGGTGACCAGCAGGGAGGACTCGGGCAAAGTGTTTCCATTCAACAGGTTATCAAGTGTGTTCATACATGTGGCTCGCTGAGATGCATCAGGGGATTGTAATAGGGTTTGTAATGTGAGGTCATTATATCCATCAATGATGAAGAGGACTCTCTCTGGTGAGTAATGTAGTAACAGTGAGATCTGACTTGCTGTTAAACCACAACTCCAGCTCAAGAGCTCATTGAAGCTCATCTCCTCAGAAACACACTTCAGCTCTTCACATTTCAGAAGAAAAACTATGTCAAAGTTTTCAGAATACAGTTTTTCAGATGCCCAGTCCAACATGATCTTCTGTAACATGAAGGTTTTTCCACTTCCAGACTCTCCACTGAGAATCACAGTTTTTGGTATTTTTCCATCACTGTCAGGTCTGAACAGCTTGGTTGTGCTGGTTGTTTGAGAAGATATCTCTCCATATTCTTCACTCCTTTGAATTATGTCTGGATTTACATAACGGTCGGCCAGTAGCACACGTTCATCAGATTCATCAGGTTTAAACTCTGTGACAAACTTAAATTTGTGAATGACAGAAGTCCTATACTGAAGAATTGTGGTCGGGAACTCTATAGAAAATATAAAAACATGTGCTCACATTTACATTTTACATTTAGTCATTTAGCAGACGCTTTTATCCAAAGTGACTTACAAATGAGGTAAACAATAAAAGCAATTGGAACAACATAAGATAACAAAATGCATAAGTGCAGTAAAAACTGGTCAGATAAAGCCTAGCACAGTATACAAAGCTAAGGAAACAACTTAAAATATGTTACATTCGTGTGTCTTTTCTGCAAGGGCTGTAAACTTTTGAAAATATTTAAAATATATATGTTTAGTCATCCTTACCCAGTTTATGAATGACATGAGGTTCATGCTCCATCACTGTAAAGTAGAATGCAGATTTAGCTTTGTCTCCTCCTGTATCAAGAGCTTTATAAAGTTCCCTCAATTTCTCCTGGTTGGTCTTTTCTCTCATGATCTAAACATGTCTCCTCAGTGAGAATGCCCTGTGACATCAGTCTCTCTCTCACGCACGCACGCACGCACGCACGCACACTTTCTTCCAGTAGGGCACAATGAAGAGAACTAAAGAACTCCTGAAAGCTGAGGTGCATAAACTTGAACATTGTTTTTTGTTGACCTTCGCTGTTGAAAAGTTATTTTTTACGTAGGAATAAAGCACTATCAGTGTCTAAGTCTTCTAATATGAAGTAATAAGTATAAACGTCTATACTGTCCATACATTACATTTAATTGGCCAAACCAAACTCATTGCTCCAAATCCAATCCTTTATTTCTAAAGTAAATTTTCAGTGGTGTGTATAAAATAACGTGTAACAGAGGTACCTTGGTCCGGCTCCTGAGTCTTGTCTTCATCCGAGTTCTCATAACTTGTTGTTGTGGGTACCACATTTGCCTTAATAACAAAATCTGAAGCACTTGCCTTCAGATCTTCTGATAACCCCTGAAGTCCTTCAATAAGAGGAGAAACAAAGAGAGGAAAATTTTGCCCAGAAATTTTATTCTGTTTAATCATTAATTTTTCTTCATACATTCATTAATATGTAGCCTACACAAAAACACATGCAAGTTTGATTTATTCAATAATTTGACTACGCACCCACAAAATGATCAATCCTGAATGTGAATATGACTGAAGGGAATTAATGTGATTTACACTGTTGCTTTGATAAAACCAGGACTAGAGGACCAGAATAGAGAATACATCAATGCTATCAGACAGCTGACTCGCATTCTTGTGATATAAAATTTCTCATTTTGTCATTTTTTAATTCTATATTACATTTAGAACATAAAACCATAACTGACATAACACAGACTGTACATTGACATATTTATAAAAAAAGCTGACTACATGCTCAAATGAAAATTGGCAACCCACAGCCATTATAAATCTCAACTTACTTTCAAGACGTGAGTGCAGAGAAAGTGTTTCATAAATGCTCAAATCAGCATCTAATAAAGAAAGAGTATGAGTCTTTACATTTTGATGGAGTCTGTGTCCTTTCTAGAATACATCTAAAAAGGACACAGAACGAGCAGCAAAATAGAAAACAAACTGGCACAACATACTGTAAGGATTTCACACTTGTATAGACATGCAAAAGACGACACCCATATATATAATAAATAGAAGTTGTACAGGAACTTAAAACTGTTGCCCCCTGCTGAAAATAAAAGTGACTGGACATTGTTGTTAAGTGCAATAACAGATTATTTGGTATTTCACAAAAACTTTTGAAAGCACACTGAAGCTTTCTTCTAACAGTCATGAATGTCCACACATGTTAAGGATTGCTGCCAACAGTTGGTATAATTATTTCAACACGAGTATTCTAATTTATTTCTCTATTATTCTAACACATTTTTATTGTGCATAACGTCTACAGAGGTACCTTTGTCCGGTTCTTGCTTCTCTCCTTCATCTGAGTTATCGTCGCTCATTGTTGCAGGTAAGAGATCTGCCAAGAACACACAGTGTCTGTTGCAACACTTTGTAATACCTAGTAAATAAGATGAGTTTCATACAAATGGGATTGGTTTAAAACAGCAGGGAAATGTGATTGGTCGATGGCTCACAGAAAACACACCTGGTGTGAACAGCCTTGTTCTTTACTGCATGTGCTGTAACACCCTGAATTATGTTTAATCACTGATCATTCAAGTTGTTTGTAGGCAATGAATAAATAAATAATTTGCCATTCATGACAATTGATTCACACACGGCAGTCATGGATGAGCTTAAGAACCAAAGAATGTGTAAACACTACCAGGACAACAGCAAAAAGCATGCACAGAAATTTACCAAGATTGACTTTTGTTTGGGAACTGCTTTAAAAGGAATGACGCAGCCTCTTGGAGGCGTTGCATTGAGGGTAATGATTGACAAAAAGATCGCTAGTTGCTTGGAGGTCTTGTATTAACCAGTTAAGGTGGGGTTAGATGAGAAGATCAGAAAGGCAAAAAACAAAATGCAGAAAAACAATAAAAACAAAGTCAAATCTCAGACATTTTAGGCAGTTTTAAACCTGGACTTTTAAAAGCAATAGCATGCTAACTCAAAGCTTTAATTCATACAGAAAAAAGACTCTAGATTGTGAAATTCAATTATTAAAATAGCTTTTATATAAACAATTTCTCCTTTTGAATAAAATATTCCTTAAAATTGTGTAAAAAAGTAAAAAATTAATATTGCAGTTAAAATACATACATACAAGTTATTTACATTTGGCAAAACTATAAATTCTCAGAAACCTCTCCCTTTTGCGAGAGCAAATATTGCTAATTTTCTAGGATAAATTATTTTGTATAAATGAATTATTTTTCATTTCAAAGAAATAACATGTTTCTTTAAAGTAGGACATCTCTGTTTCAGTCTTTTTTTTAGTTGCAGGAGTCTTTTTCTGTTTCTTGGAGAAATACTTCAATTTGTTTGTTTGTTTGTTGAAACAACAAACAAGTACATGACATAATTATTTAAAATTGTATACATCTTTTGGCTCAAGCTCTACACAGTAGTCCTTTATTAACAATAAGATGGCACTGTTGGGGCAGAGTCTACACCTCAGGAGGAGGGATGGTGTTGGCGCGCTGGAAGCAAAAGATTTCAACACAATTACATTAGTTAACAATACAAACTAACATTGAGAGTATATTTAAAGCATTTATTATTATTATTATCTATAGTAAGTTAATAATAGTGTTTGGATTTGTTAGATTGTCTTACCATGCAGGTCTGAGAAGAGAAATGGTTGCTGTTCAGCCAGTGCATAATAAAAGGCAGTTTTTACTTGATCTCCTCCAGCATGTAGTGCTTCAAAAAGCTGTCTCATTTTGTCAGGGTCAGTTCTTTCCGCATTGATCTCGGAGTATTTTTGATTGTCTATCATGTTCTTACTTCTTAAAACATCTGCCAGTGCCATCACTGAAGTAACCCTGTCAACAAGCTTGGAACAGTTCTCATCCACAAACTGAACCTCTGGAAATGAATGAACAAATAATAACATGTAAATTCAGTGTTCAACTGTGTATGTATCAAGAATGAAGTTGACGATAACATTGCAACCACACCTTTAAAAGGTTTGTTGAGTGTTTGTCCTTAACTATTTTACTTCCCAGCATGCATTGCATCTGACCAATGTTTTGGTCTTTTCTAACTAACAATGTATGTATAAAACAAAATAATATATCATTTTAAAGATTTTTAACCTCATTTTGTACAGTTCAGTGTACATCTGGTATACTGTATATATCATAATAGCACCAGCTCTGATTATATTAGTCTCACCATGTGGCTGTGGCTCATTTTGGTTTTGAGTTTGATTTATCTGGTCAAGTTGCAATTTCCACACTGTTGCTTCCCACACAGTGGTACGATCATTACCTCTAATGAGGGTCATCTGTACATCACCATCCTTATTTAGCTTGAACATGAAGTAGTTTGGGTCC
>JAOTQM010000040.1:12857500-13035000 GCA_026939265.1 Oreonectes daqikongensis | reverse complement strand
AGACTCCCTCACTCTCTCTCACACACACGCACGCACGCACACACGCACACTGACCTCAGACTCTCACACACGTACGCTGACCTAAGACACTCTCTCACACACACACACGCACGCATGCACGCAAGCAAGTACACACGCACACTGACCTCAGACTCTCTCACACACACACACACACAAACCTCAGACTCTCACACACACGTACACTGACCTAAAGGCTCTCTCTCACAGACACACACACGCAAGCAAGCACACACGCACACTGACCTAAGACTCACACACACACACACACACACACACTAACCTCAGACTCTCACACACACATACACTGACCTAAAGGCTCTCTCTCACGGACACACACACACACACACACACACACACTAACCTCAGACTCTCACACACACACACGTACACTGACCTAAAGGCTCTCTCTCACGGACACACACACACGCACGCACGCACGTACGTACGCAAGCAAGCACACATGCACACTGACCTAAAGCCGGAACAAAAAGTCAAGTGTGACCGCGGCTTTAGACACTCTCTCTCACACATGCACGCAAGCAAGCACACACGCACACTGACCTACTCACACACTGACCTCAGACTCTCACACACATACTGACCTCAGACTCTCACACATACAGAGTGCTGGCTGAAGAATCTTGAGTTTATCAGCTGTTAAATCACAGTGTGTGAAGTTCAGCTCTGTAATGTGTGGACAGCACTGAAGACAGTACAGCAGCACCCAACAGTCTGTCCTCTTCAGTGAAGTGTGAGACCAATTCAAGGACTTGTAAGCACTCAGAACTTTGCTCACAAACTCATCATCATGGAGCTCAAATAGGCAGTGAAGTGCTAAATGCAAATCTTTATCCTGAAGCCTTGAGACCATGTCCTCCAGTTTTTCTTTAAAAATCGGAGAAACAGTCCACGTGGTATTTTTTAAGAATGCATTGCTCACTTTCTCATTGTAAAGACCACAGAGAAACCATATGAATGGCATGTTACTGGATCTCCAAGCCCTAAGAGCTTGAGATCGCATGGAATACATAGCCTCCATTTCTACTGTGGCAAACCACTGTTTGACAATGTCTGAACAGGATTCACCCAGTAAGAAATAATGAAAAGCAGTAAAGAACTCTTGAAAGTTGAGATGTAGGAACCTAAACATTGGATCCTGTTGGTCTTCTGTTTTGAAAGAACTTTGATTTAAGAACAGACGACTACCACCAACTAAACCTGCCTCAGCCAGACTCTTTTCTTTAAATAAAACTTGTTGATTTTGCATCCCTCTCTCTGCCACTTGCCCCAAACACTTCAGCAGAGTAAAGGGAGACTGACTCTTGCAATGAAGCTCCAGTAGTTTGAACACAAAGTGCACATATATGGAAGTGGTCGTCTTTAGTTTTTTCATCTCATCCTCACCATCTGGTAAATGCTTCAGACAAAAACAGATGATCCAACACATTAAAGGGACAGAACAGGCCATCTGGAGGGTCTCATTTGCTTTGACACACTCATAGGCTTTCCTGAAGAGCTGCTCATCCTGAAAAAACTTCTGGAAGTACTCCTCCACCCCCTTTTCAGAGAAACCCATCATCTCAATGAAACGCTTTGGTTCTTTAAACATATAAACCTCTTTAGCAATTATAGATCTGGTGGTGACCAGCAGGGAGGATTTAGGCGGAGTGATTCCATTCAACAGGCTATTGAGAGCGTTCATACGTGTGGCTCGCCGACATATATGACGGGATTGTAACTGTGTTTTTAATTTAAGGTCAATATATCCATCAATGATGAAGAGGACTCTGTCTGGTGAGTAATGTAGTAACAGTGAGATCTGACTTGATGTTAAACCACAACTCCAGCTCAAGAGCTCATTCAAGCTCATCTCCTCAGAAACACACTTCAGCTCTTCACATTTTAGAAGAAAAACTATGTCAAAGTTTTCAGAATACAGTTTCTCAGATGCCCAGTCCAACATGATCTTCTGTAACATGAAGGTTTTTCCACTTCCAGACTCTCCACTGAGAATCACAGTTTTTGGTATTTTTCCATCACTGTCAGGTCTGAACAGCTTTTCTATGCTGATTGTTTGAGAAGATATCTCTTCATATTCTTCACTCCTTTGAATTATATCTGGATTCACATAACGGTCAGCCAGTAGCACACGTTCATCAGATTCATCAGGTTTAAACTCTGTGACAAACTTAAATTTGTCAATGACAGAAGTCCTATACTGAAGAATTGTGGTCGGGAACTCTATAGAAAATATAAAAGGTAATTTAAAAAGTTTAGATTTAACATTCAAATGTAACAGCTGTCAATATATTTTATGGTTTTGTTTACTTCTGCAGCATACTAACCATAACTTTCAGACCCTGTGGTCATGATTTTTATTTTAAATAATTATTAAAATACAGGAATAATGGGCTTTTCGTCTTCAGAATTATGTACACCTCTTTTACACATGTATTAAAGGCTTATTTTGATTGTATACTCGGAATACCATTCGATACTACACTTCCTGTGAGTATTGCCTTAAAATTGGGTCACCCTATCAAATAAACAGGTTTGATGACTTTAGTAATTTCCATGAGTACAAATCTTAATGCTGCAGCATATCATGATATTCTATGGAATTGTGTGCTTCTAATTTAATAGCAACAGTTTGGAAAGGGGTATTTTCTATTCCATCATGACAATGCCCGTGTATAAGACAAGGTTCAGAAAGAAATAATTGATTCAGTCAGTGTGGAAGAACTTGATTGGTCTGCATAAAACCAAGTCCTGAACGTCCAAAGTCACAAAACTCGTATCTTTAGTTATCACAAATCATGTCATATGACTCTTTTAAGATCGCATTGAAACCTCTTAAAAACAAGTATATGCCTTTATCTATGAATCTATGACAGATGATGACATTTTGGGGTCAGGGTTATCATTATATTCATTTGAATACTCTCCCTTACAGGAAAGTCACATGCAATTCGCCCGAGCAAAAAAAACATGTGCTCACAATCACATTTACATTTACATTTGGTCATCTAACAGACTCTTTTATCCAAATGAGGTAAACAATAATAGCAATTGGAACAACATAAGATAACAAAATGCATAAGTGCAGTAAAAACTGGTGAGATAATGCCTAGCACAGTATACAAAGCTAAGGAAACAACTTAAAATATGTTACATTCGTGTGTCTTTTCTGTAAGGGCTGTAAACTTTTTGAAAATATTTAAAATATATATGTTGAGTCATTCTTACCCAGTTTATGAATGACATGAGGTTCATGCTCCATCACTGTAAAGTAAAAGGCAGATTTAGCTTTGTCTCCTCCTGCATCAAGAGCTTTATAAAGTTCCCTCATTTGCTCCTGGTTGGTCTTTGCTCTCATGATCTGTGAATGTGTCTCCACAGTGAGAATGCCCTGTGACAGCAGGTCATCCACCACTCGCATCACACTGGTGACCATATGAATGAGCTCATTCCTGTGGATGTCCACAAACCTGGCACCTAGAAGACAATAAAAATAAAAAAAATCAATAAATTGATTTTATAATTTTGATTGTAATTTTTTAGTTCATTGTGACTTTACAGCTGAAACAACCCTGTAAATCATCGTAAATGTTCCCCCATCATATCTTCCCCTCACTACTGAACTAGGCAGATGACTGAGCCGTACCCTCTGTTACTGTTTACATATAAATGCTCAATGTGACACTTCAGATTCAGCACAGCAGTAAAGCGCTTCCTATAACTACTGCTGAACATTACAAGGAGTTAAGAAGTGGGCAGTCGTGGCCCAGTGGTTAGAGAGTTGGACTCATGATCAGAAGGTTGCTGGTTCGATTCTCAGGGCTGGCGGGTAACGGCTGAGGTGCCCTTGAGCAAGGGCCCCACTTGCTTACTATACAAAATGTACCAATGTATAGTACAATGTAATGTAAGTCGCTTTGGATAAAAGCGTCTGCCAAATGCGTAAATGTAAATGTAAATGTAAGAAGTGGATTGAAACAACTAGTTTTAAAAGAAGTCATTGATACTACAACATTAGGTGCAGTTCAACAACATAGATTATTCCTTTAAAAATAATCATCATTTTACTGGAAGGTGAGTAAGAGATATCAATATATTCCTCATGATTCTCATATCTAATGATGCATAATTTTTATACTCAATAAACTTCTGAAAATATTTTAAATAGATTACTTGTATCATCTTTGCCCAAGTGGTGAAGTTCATGGAGTTCACGTTTTATCATTGCTAAGAAAAATGCAGATTTAGCTTCGTCGTCTCCTGCATCAAGAGCTTTATAAAGTTCCCTCATTTGCTCCTGGTTGGTCTTTGCTCTCATGATCTGTGAATATGTCTCCGCAGTGAGAATGTCCTGTGACCACAGGTCCATCAACACTGGCATTACTCTGGTGACCTTATGAATGAGCTCATTCCTGTGGATGTCCACAAACCGGGCACCTAGAACACAAAAAACATATAATAAATAAAATCAATAAAAAAATATTTTATATTTAAAAAAAAAAATTATCAATAAAATAAGTGTTTACCCAAAAGTTGGGCACTGGTAATTGGGCTAATTTGAATATTTATGAAGTCATGTACACTAAATGAGATAATAGTGTAGAGTTACATTCAAGTCATTTTAAGGTATGAAGAAATTAGCATAACAGCACAAACTTTAACATATGCTATTTTTAAGCTCAAATATGAGTTTTAAGTGATGAAATTATCAAATGCAGTGGGACTTTAACATCTGAAACTAACCAGTCAATCCTTGTAAATGCCCCCCCCCCCTTCACTGATCTGACTGAGTCGAACCCTCTGTTACGGGCTACACATAAATTGTAAGGGCACATCAGAAAATAAGAGTTTTTTATAAATACTTAAAAAGCCTTAAAATGAGCTGAAAGTTAAAAGGAGTTTAAAGGGATGATTGAACACGATTTCATGTTTTGCTTTTGATTTAGTGTGTTATATAACTGTTTGTGCATGTTTAAGACGTCCAAAGTCACATAACGTAAAGTTTTGCACAAAATGATTTGCTATAACTGAAAGGGAAGTCTGATTCAGATCTGCCTAAAACGCTTCGATCAATCATACCCCCACATCTCTACGTCAGTTCGTGGTAATGTTTGCATGACACCGCCCAAATGTACATGCAAAGAAGGAGGCGTATCTTTAGTTATCACAGCCGTGGTGCTGCAGCCGCCATGTCACAGTGGCGTTATTTATTTAATAATTACATTATTTAATCTGATACTGCTGTTATTAGCATACTGTGTTTGCAACTGTTATGACACAAAACATCTCTGAGTGAGTGGAGAGGTAAACTGACATTCGGCCTCGTCCTGGAAGTTTGCGGTTATTGTAAGAGGTATAACATTTCTGCCTCACACTTGAGGTATTCAGCCAATCACGACGCACAGCTCAACTGGCCAAAAAGAGCACACTGTGCTTTCCATAGCGATGAGTTTTGTTCAAATAGATTCGTTTCAGAAAGGCGGGGTTTAGAGGAGCTACAATAATGTACGGAATGTGAAAGAAACACATTGTATTGCACCAAAAACACAAGTTATTAATGTTTTAAATCATGTCATATGACTCTTTTAAAAGGGGATTGAAACCTAGCTCTTAAAATCAATTATACGCCTTTATCTATGAATCTATGACAGGTGATGACATTTTGGGGTCAAAGTTATCATTACTTTCATTTTAATCCTGTCCCTTACAGGAAAGACACATGCAATTCGTGCCAGAACATGTCAAACATTTGGAACGTTTTTATGTGAATCCCATGTAAATACACATGGGTTGCACATGTAAAACTCATGTTGTAATCACATGTGAAAAATATGTTACATTCGTGTGTCTTTTCTGTAGGGGGTGTAAACTTTTGAAAATATTTAAAATATATATGTTGAGTCATTCTTACCCAGTTTATGAATGACATGAGGTTCATGCTCCATCACTGTAAAGTAAAAGGCAGATTTAGCTTTGTCTCCTCCTGCATCAAGAGCTTTATAAAGTTCCCTCATTTGCTCCTGGTTGGTCTTTGCTCTCATGATCTGTGAATGTGTCTCCACAGTGAGAATGCCCTGTGACAGCAGGTCATCCACCACTCGCATCACACTGGTGACCATATGAATGAGCTCATTCCTGTGGATGTCCACAAACCTGGCACCTAGAAAACAAACAAACAAATTTCATGATTTTAAACGTTTACCCAAAATGTTGGGCACTGGTAAAACATCTAGGAAAATGTAATGAAATATTTACAATTTATTTCGCTTGCAAAAATCCCTAAACACTTCTACTTAAATTGTTGAATAATTTTGAATTGTTATTAATGGAGAAAGACGCTTTTGTCTATATAATGATTCTACAACATATATTGTGCCTTTAAAATTATCGTCAGGATTGGAAGGTGAGTGTCATCAATATATTCCATTTTCATATCTAATGAAACACCATGTTTATACTCTATAAACTTTTGAAAAGATTTTAAATAGATTACTTTTTTCATCTTTGCCCAGGTGATGAATTACATGTGGTTCACACTTCATCACTGTAAAGTAAAAGGCAGATTTTGCTTCGCCTCCTGCTGCATCAAGAGCTTTATAAAGTTCCCTCATTTTCTCCTGGTTGGTCTTTTCTCTCCTGATCTGTGAATATGTCTCCACAGTGAGAATGTCGTGTGACCACAGATCCTCTATCACTGGCATCACTCTGGTAATCTTATGAATGAGTTCATTCCTGTGGATGTCCACAAACTGAGCACCTAGAAAATATAAAAAGCCCAAATCACTAAATCAATTTCTTGATTTTAAGTGTTTGCCCCAAAAGTCCCTTTACACTTCTACTTTTGAATTGTTAACTAACCAGGCCATCTTTGTTGAGGATCCCACTTCACCTTTTTACCTTTGGATACAGAAGACTGTGAGCCTGGGATGACAGACAGAATTGAGAAGATTTAATAATCATCAGAATTAGTATAGGCCACACTTTAATCAAGACCCTACATTGTGAATCATTATATCATGTAAACAATTTAGACCCTATAGTAAGGACCCTGACTAACTAACGTTACACTTTGGAAGACTGATGTCTCGTTTTCTGACGGCACAATGTACATGCATTGTAAACGCGTCACTACTTAATACTTTTGTATACAGTAAAGACAGCTTAGAAAACATAACATTTTAGTAGAACTATTCTTCAGCCCTGTCCGTGAAACAGCACAATTGTGTAAAAATAATGTGTGTCAGATGTAAGTTACCTTCGCCAAGACTCTGCGTCTGTTTGTCTTCACTCATTGTTGAGATGAAAGATCTGCCAAAACCCACGGTTTCCTATGAAGTCATTCGACTCGACAGCGTCAAAATGTGTCAGTTACGATCCCTCGTTGTCCTCCGAATAAGAGATGGATTACCATCAGAAAGAATGCGTATTATTTTATCAATTGTTATAAAATTCCTACGTCCACATGCTTAGTAGCTGTACAAACTTCGTCTTTGTAACCGGATGTATTAGCTTCTCAAACGCAAAGCTGCGTCCTTTTTAAAGCAGTTCTTCAAGGCTTCGAGGATAAAGTCCTTCTCAACATTAAACGCTAGAATAAGACCGTCTACGCGTGTAAGGGTTCCGTTGGAGCCAGATTTCTATCGGAAAACTTTGAAGCGCCACAGCCCTAGTCAGGGTTGCCAGGTTTCTTAAACAAAATCCGCCCAATGGCCGATCAAACTAGCAAATAACTCAAAATATGTCACTCTCATACATAAAATACATATTTTACTGTTACTGTTGATTAGACACTTTAATAAATGAAAATAATTGTATAATCATTGACATCATTTTACCTCAAGATTTAACTTGATTTTACAACCATTTTAACAAATGTTGAACAAAATAGGCCTACTTTAAAAAAAAAAAAAAGTTGGTTATTTGAGAACTATTTGAATGAACTATTTGCAGATTTATTGTGCGATTCAGTTAGAATATATATTTGGTAGAGTAAATTATCTCAATACATGCATTTGATGAATTTGTAAACATTTCAACCAGCAGAATAAAAAAACATCCGCAGAATCAGTTTTAAACTGAATCAGAATCAGTTGTAAAACCCCGGAGTTGGCAACCCTGCAGTCTCAGACGTCACGCCCACCTCACCTTCAGAAACTAATATTCTCTTTCCGTAAAGAAAACTCCTGGATAATCCTAAACAAACCTTAAAAAAGTGGGAAAAAACGAACACAAGGGGAACGTCGACATCTAGTGGTAAATATTGGACGTAAAAAGAAAACCTTTATTTATAGTTTAAACCTTTTATTGTATAGTTGACACACTTTTTTCTCATGTTGCATGTCTAGCTTGTTGAAATTTTTATATTGTAATAAAATGGGAACTGTTAAATTACAATGTAATTTACAATTGTAATTACTCTGTAATTTTTTTGCAATGTACAGTATTTGCCAGATTGATTTGAGTTAGGCCTATTCAAATTGTTATTTGTCCTGAAACAACAGCCATTTCTGAGCAATATATGATTATCTTTATGGCATTTTATTGTTTTAGTTCATATTCTTTTTGATTAGAAGATTTAGATATGTTGAAGAAGAATAAAAAATGTGGGCATAACATCAACAAACCACAAGAAGCAATCATGATGATATTCAAAGCCTATATAATAAATATTTTTCTATTGTTTTATCTTATTTGTTTTATCTTATTTAACTTAAGCTGTATTTGTATTTCTTTGTTACAGATTACTGTTGTAGAAGATGGAAGACAAGTAGAGTGATTTTGTAAAGTTCTAATAGTACATATGTCACAACTCTGTTTTCTGACTGGCTAACCAAATTTAAAATTTGTTAGCTGGGATAGGACATGTGCTTATGTTTAAAAACATTGCATTTACATTTAAAACAAGTGAATTTGTAATGTTTTTAGAAATGTAGTTAAAAAATCTGCAGTTAGTAATTGTATATTTTGTTTAACCTTAATGATAAACTATAAACTCTTCTAAATGTCTGCGTTTGTGTAAAATATTTTGTAAAAATTAATTATTTAATTGCATTTTTATTATTCTGTCAAATAATCTGTTTCTTTAATGCAAGGCACCACTGTTTGTTTGGGTTAAGTGATGTGTCTTGTCTTTTTTATGTTTCTTGCAGAAATACTCAGAAACTACTTTAAATACATGACATATTTATTACAATAAACTGAAATCTCTTGGCATAGATAAAGCAGTCCGATCCTCTCCAAACCGTCATCCTGCCGGGGAGGGCGGAGCCTACAGCGGAGGCGGGACGATACAGGATGCGGCTGCCACGTTGGCACACTGAAAGCAGCAGAATGATAGGCTGTCAGCAGAGTTGTAAAGTGATAGTTACGCATTGATTGGGTGAAACTGTATGAACGAATGACGTAACGAGTTCCTGATAGAATCCCGCTTAAACTTATTTCGTGGGTGCATGGGGCTATAGGAGGAGGGTTATAAACTTTATTGCGCAAGCTTGATATATGTACAGTAAGCTATTATCAGGGTGCACTTACATTTGGCTGGTACTGGGGAGTTTGTGTTCAGCTGTCACCACCTGTTAATAACAGAACCAGATGTTAGTTTAACCCCAAACATTCAGCAATTTGATTCTAAACAGGTTTTACTTATACAATATATTTGGTACATTTACATTTAGCAGACGCGTTTTTCCAAAGCGACTAGCAGAGAGATTAGGAAGCAATAGAGCGACATGTCAGCTATTCAGTGCGCATTAACAGAAAGATTAACATAAAGTGTCTAAATCTTACCGAGATCTCTGAAGAGATATAGTTCATGTTCACGCAGGGCTTCATAAAAGGCAGTTTTAACTTCGTCTCCTCCTGCATTCAGTGCTTCAAAAAGCTTTCTCATTTTCCCTTGGTTGGTTTTTTCGGCTTTTATCTCCGAATACATTTCTTCATGCAGCATGTTTTTACTTTTTAAAACGTCTGCCAGTGCCATCACCGACTGAACTCTTCCAACAAGCGCTGCATAGTTCTTATTCAAAAACTCTGGAAATAGATACAATGTCATACTGAGCATTTCAGTGTTGTTTATTTCCTTTTTATCAATTCATGACATATTGTTCGTGAAGCATTCAAAGGCTGCGTTTAAACATAAAATTCGAGATTTATTAAAACTTTTAACAGACGGAGGATCAAAACATGAATTTTCTTGGAGTATTTGAAACGCAATATACATTTGTTATTTAATTACTCTTTTAACAGATTTTTACGTTAATGCACACTGCACGTACAGCACATTCTTAAAAACAATTTGAACTATCACAAACTTTATTAAAATATATTTTGTGTGTACCTTTGCAGGTCTCGGTTTTGTTCCCGCTCATTGTTGTAGTGTTAGATCCGCGAAATTAAACAAAATAAGATTTAATGATCAAACCTTTGTAACATACGTTCAACAAACTATTTTACATCAACAAGATATGCGCGGGATTTTCGCTTTGTAAAACGAAACTAGGGGGCTGGACGTAGGCTACATTTAGTTTGGCATGAACATGGAAATATCTGATCTGACCACATGAACTTGCAGTTTAAAACTAGAGAAAGATGAAAGCTTTTATTCAGACATATCAGCAGCAACATTTAAAATAAATTTCCTTTGGCCCTAGAAAAGAGGCAGAAACAACAAATTTCATTATACTATATGACTTTAGTGACCGTTCATTAGCATAAATGTGTCAAAATGTCAGATTTAATATTAACAACTATAAATAACCAAACTTAATGAGATTAAATAATAAAATCTACGTCATTACAAAATATACAATATGGACAAACCATAAGTGCAATTAAAACGAAATACAAATATAACCAACCAAAAAGTGCAAGGTTAGAATATCAACCGTCACGTTTCGTGTTAAAAGTTTAACAGACCTATGCGCCAATACCCAACACATTTAAGCAGTACTGATACATTGAAAAAACATCAATTCCTTCCATAAAATTATATTTAAAAATGTAACACTTTGCTTCATGCCATCACTGTATAAGAGTCTCTCACAGAACTGCAAATGCTTTTAAGCAAAAACAGCGAGAGTCAAACAAAACATTTTAAATAACACTTACTTGATGTACAAGGCCAATCACTTTACATCGACCTTTCCCTTTGATGTCCACACAAACAGCTAAACTTTCATGTAGTATTTGCAGCAATTCGTATAATAATGTCCACATTTTAGTCAAACACAAGCATGGACACACCTGCCACTCGAACATTCATTCACAGGGTTTGCAACATTAGGAAGCAGTAACTTAAATAATGAATACTGCACGATGCTAGACATCAAGAAGTATTTAGAAATGCAGGCAGGTATAGAAGTGCTGTGAATGCAGAGAGTGGATGTTTATGCAGGGTAGATACAGTCACTAATCTGAGGAAGGCCACGGTATAGATCACATGCCATCACCGAGTCGGTGTAGTGTGTTAAATGGATGAATGATACAGTGTTTAATAACAGTTATTTCATGAAATGGCTCAGGGAGCACACATATAGCCAAGTATGCTAGAACATATCAAACCCAATATAGTTCAGGGTCATAACATTGTGCACACGCACACACACACACGCACACACACACTATATGTACCTAAATAAACATAAATACATAAAACAAAAGCATACTTGCAGCACAACCACACAGATATTTGTTCAAACAATGCCATAGACATTTATGCAGTTTAGATTCCCAAACTCCTGCAGTGTGTGTGTTGTCACCATCATTTTTGGAGCTGGGTCTATGTAGCTTGTGTCCAAAGTGTGACTGTGCGGTCGGCAGAAGAGGAGAGGAAAGAGAGGTGGTGTGTGTGCCACCTGCACTGGATAACTTTATCAGAATGCTCGCCAGCTACAGTCAATGGCAGCGGTTTCGTCAGGTCCCCTGGAATGGCACAAACAATTTCCAAAGGCATGGTTTAAATCTTTAAAGGGATAGTTCAGCCCAAAATTCAACTTTTAAATGTATTTACCCTTGTGTCATTCCAAACCTGTATGACTTTTTTATGAAAAACACTTAAGATATCTTAAAAAAATGTTGGTAGCCAAACAAAATGGATCCTCATCTATTTTATAAACACAAAACCACAGAGACATTTCTCAAAATATCTTGATGACAAAATTTCTTTGGGGGGTGAACTTTCATTTTAAATAAACATCAAACAACATATTTTTCCACATTGTATTCTTAAATATCTGGAGAAATACTTTTTCTTTAGTTTTACATCCATAACCAAATATTATAAATACACATAAAAAATAGGTAATTGTGCAATCTTGGGAGATTTTAGTAGTAGCAAGTAATTTTAACAGATTCATATTATAAATGAAACTGAAGAGCACTCAGAATAAACCGACAAACAGGTGAGATCTCACCTTGCAGGTCAGAGACGATGACCTTATTGTCATAGGACCCCGTGAGCAGGTAATGAGCCCCGGGTGAAAAGCGCACCGATCGGACGTCGGAGGAGTGCGGCCGGTACGTCTGAACCATACGTCCACCTCTGATGTCATACAGCATACAGGCGCTGTCCTCCTGCCCTGTTGCCAACAAACGTCCGCTCGGGTCAACTGCTACCGACGCCACAGGGCTGCCTGTAATATCACACACAATACAGATCACATGACCAAACATTCAAGTCTTGACACAGTAAATGCAGGGACAATATTTATGCTTTAAATTCCACCATCTTAAACCATCGAACTCAGCTACTGTAATAACCATAAATGATTATCTTGGTCATTGGAGGATAAGATGGTGAAGCAGGTTAAAGCTCACCTGAGCCATGAAAAGCCGTCCCTACCACTCTTACACAGCTGGGTACCCGCAGGTCCCAAAAACGCACCGTCTTATCCTGAGAGCCAGATGCTATCATCCAGCCCCCCCATGTGTAGAGAGAAAGAATATGACCTGAAACCACAGACAAATTGAAAAACAAATATTTATGAGTGGGAGAATATATGTGTATATATCATTTATTGGTCAGCTATCCCTTTAAATGTTCAGGGGTGTGTCCGATTTTGTACCCGTGTGTCCACTGAGCGCGTGCAGACCCTGTCCCCTCTGGCAGTCAGTTGTGTAGATGTTACAGTCTCCAGCACCCGCGCTGATTAAAATGGCTCCTCCGCATTCAGGACCCTCCATAAACGCCAAGTCTCTGATAGTCCCATCATGCATACTGAACTCCAGATCTGGACCTGAAGCACAGAGAGAACAACAATATTCCTGTAGCCCAGCTGGTTGACCATCCCGGACATCGACATGCATTGCTGTTAAACTATACACCTTCATGTAATATATGAAATGTAATATAGAAAGCTCTCACCTGTAGCATTGCAGGTTTCGGGGTTGAAGGGCAGCACTTTGACGTATTTGTCGTTCGATCCGGTGGCCAGTAACTGCCCGCAGGGGCTCCATGCCACGCAATATATGGAGCCTTTGTGATGCTTGTTTCTTTTAAAGCGGATTACTGGAGGTTTGCTTGGTCCTGAGCCACTAAAACAAACAACAAAACAAGTCTTGTGTCATCTACTACACAAACACATTTCATAATTACTCATCATTTACAGCATTCAGATATCAATATGGTTATTTAAAAACATTTAAAAAAAATTACATGTGGTTTTAGAGTTGAGCCTAGTTTCCTAATTCTATGCCTTTAATACAGTATTAATTTTACAGACTTGCAAACAGCTGACCTCGTGTCTAGTGTATCAGGGTAGGCACACACACGCAGCGTCTTGGAGTTTGAGCCGACAGCGTATAACGCTCCTGTGGGGTGGAAGGCCACTGCACGCACCGCCTGTGTGTCCTCCAGGGTGTTCACCATCACAAACTTGGCTTTAGACTTCTCTTTCTTAAATACAAACACAAAAACAGCCACATCTACAGTCAGTGCATTACAATTTTGCTGAAAATGTTATTCTATATAACATGTAAATAAAGAGTAATATACCTTTCCCCCCTCATTCTTTGCTAGATTAGATAGTAGTAAATAATATGTATGTTAGTTAGAATAAGATGTAGGGGGCGCTGTACCTCTGGGCTTTTAGAGCAGGTCAAGCTGCTGTTATTCTGTTCAGTCGGGTCCTTCTGAGAACTGCAGAAAACAAACTGTTGTTAGACCCTCATCCACTGACCCATATGAAACCAACTCCCATGTGATGAACGTATAAATGTCTTTGTTCTGCTAACCACAAAGGAAGATATACAGGAGAATGTCAGTAACCAAACAGATCTCATCCCCCCTTGACTCTCATAGTATTTATTTTCCCTACTATGGCAGTAAATGGGTGATGAGATCTGTTTGGTTAGTGACATTCTACCAAATATCTTTGTGTTCAGTAGATCAATGAAATGTATACAGGTTTGGAACAACTTCAGGGTCAGGGTAAAAATGTCTTTTTAATTGTATGTATTGACTGATAACTAATCCATCATGCACAGTAAAATAAACCCTGACAGGGAGATCACAACTGATGCAAAGCTGGTTTATTTGACATGTATCCTTATTACATGGCAATTTAGCAAGATTTATATTAAACACAAACATTGTTGCATGATTGTGTACCTAAAATAAACACAAAAAACAAAAGTACCAGAATAAAACCCTCTCACCTCTGGGGCAGCACAGGCGACTGGCTGGGTGGAGGTAAGGCTGTTTGTGCCACTGATCTTTGTGGAGTGCTGGTGAGCATGTCACTGGCTCCTTTACCTTCTACCTGTGTGTGTGGTGTGGCCGAAGCTTCTTCTGATACACTGTTGTTATTACTTGCTCCATTACACTGCTGAGAGAGAATCTGCACCTCTTCTCCCAAATCATCCATTCCAACATTCAGCTCTTCCAGCCTTTGAATAGACCTGCAAACACACAAAAAACTTCCTGAGATGATTTTTAAACAATGCTAAAGGATTTCCCATCTGTTCTGGGCTTTTATATGATGTTTTATTTTATAATTCTGTTCACATCATTACTTCCAAAACAAATTTTATTATTAAATAAAAGTATGCATAATTATATTTTTGTCTACAAAACTAATTTCATACCTTAAAGCATAAGTCTTTATAATAAAAGGTTTAGGCCGCTGTATTTTAAGCACACTTTATATCAACTGAATATTTTGCTTTATTTTCTGAGTTATAAGTCTGACTATCTGACTAACCTTGATCAAAAGACAAACATTTTTTGTTAACTTTAATGCTCATCACATCTGTTTTTTTTTTACATTTGTTCATTACACACACACACACCAAACAAAGCATTGAAAAAGAATATTTCCTTAGGGACTCCTCCATCCTCGCTTCACCATCTGTAGGGGTTCATTCATCTCATTACCTTTTCATCCCTCCCTTTAAATCTCTGCCTCCCCCCCATGTGTATAAAACACAACTCAACAGCATGATAACCACAACCATTCCCGTTTCAGTCAAGGAGAGGGGGGGTTATTTTAAAACCCATGAAGCAGGTGGCATAAGACCAGTGTGCACAACGTAAAAAACATCCAACTTAATTTCTGTAGCATCATAATAAACTCTAAAAAACAAAACAAAACTGTGAAACTGATGTGTTGTCTAAAATTCTGTAGTAACTCATGACCAGTAAAGATCGTCTTGACAAAACAATGAATGATTCTTCTGCCCCCCCTCCTGTCTGACACGCTGCATTATGTATGGCTCCAGACTTTAGTGATGACATCACCAGAGGAACGGCACAGTTTCAAAACCTCCCTTTGTTATGAATCTGTTTAAGGATTTCTCTGTATCCACAGCAACAGAAACAAAGAACTGTCAGAACTGAGCAGGAGAGAAAGATCCTTAAGTACGCTCATTTCCTGTTAGGTTTACAAAAAGGAAAAGAAGCTGAAGTTTGAGCGATAATGCATCAAATGAGGGGAGAGCCAAGCATGGTTTCCCTGACCTGCCTATGGTGTCCACAAACAATAAAAAGTATATATTTGTAAATAAAGTTTTGCAGTAAGGGAGGAATCGTGATATAGCCACCTGGTCCGTCCATAAAAAAATAGCTCAGAGTCCTGTGAATACAAACTACAGCCCTGTCGGATACTTAAACAACGACTATTCAAATGTGTAGGATATAAAACAGGTCTTAGAATTTGAGTATGTATGTATACGTGTGTCCCGAGGGATTTCTCCACCCATTTGAACTTTCCCGGCTGCTCGCTGCACCATCTGGAGAACCCTGAGGTCAGGTTTATTGTCATCTCATTAGCCTTTCATTTGCAATTCAACCTTTTCTTCTTTCTCTATTAGCATCAGATATCAACTCTTTAAAGTTTACAAATATAAACTCAGTACATTAATCTCTAACTTTATAAAGTGATGGTGTTAATGCAAAACTTGGCTGACCTGGAGAGAAAGGTCTCTGTAAGGTTGTGCTTAGCAGTGGGCGGGGCCTCGTGCTGCTGGACTCCGCCCTCTCGTAACATCTGCTGGTAGAGTTCCCTCTGCTGCTGCTTCTGTTCAAGATGCTGTTGCACACGCATACGCTGGCGGTAAAACTCCTGAAACTGGTCTGTAGAGTCACGCAGCTACAGACAAACACAGACACAAAGAAGTTTATACATTTTGCATGGACATTTTATCCAAAAAGACCTCTGTGCATGTTCCATGGGCATTAAACTCACAATCTTTGCGCTGTTAATGCAATGCTCTACCAAGTGAGCATCAGGAAAAGAGTCATTTAGCATGTTGATACTATCATAACTCACATTACCCTGGGTGTGTTTGCACACACAGAAGAAAGGAAGATGGGTGAGTTTCCTGTTTGTGACGTAATGAGCCTACAATGGCTGTTTTCACTGGAGTGATAGAACTGTAATTACAGAACCCTAACTGGACACCATTTACTATTATTCTACAGCCAAATGTGACCCTGGATCACAAAGTCTTAAGTCACACAAGAACATTTGTAGTAATAGCCAAAAATACATTGTATGGGTAAAAGTGATCGATTTTTCTTTTTTGCCAAAAATCATTAGGATATTAAGTAAAGATCATGTTCCATGAAGATATTTTGTAAATTTCCTACCATAAATATATCAAAACTTTATTTTTGTAAGTGGATGCAGCAAAATTGCTGCTGTCCACTCTTTGAGAATAACTCACTCAAGTTTGGTATCTATGTAAAGCTTAGAATTTTAGCTTTCAGGTTCATCTATTCTCCACAACATCATTACAGCGGTAAGACAAAAGAGCGCGTTAAAACAAATTTGTTTCTTAGCAGCAACCTGCTACAGCACCTCTGATTAACAACTTTAAAGGTGATTTTCTCAATGTTTTGATGTTTTTGTACCCTCAAAGTTTTAAATAGTCAGCCAAATATTGTCCTATCCTAACAAACCACATATCAACAGAAAGCTTATTTATTCAGCTTTTAGCTGGTGTAAAAATCTCAATTTCGAAAAATTGACACTTAAGACACTTTTGTTGTCCAGGCCAGGGTCACAAATATTCTACAACAATAAAAAAAAACTTATATAGTTCCACATTTTAAAATGTGATTTATTCTATGCCACAGCCTGCTTGAAATACCACTACGGCCCACTGGGGGGGCTGAGGCCCAGAGTTTGGGACAACATTCTAGAAGCTTTTTCTATCACCTCACATTCCTAGCAACTGTAGACAGGCGACAACCAATAAAAGCCCACAGTAACTACACAGTGATGAATCTGAAGTGTGAGCTGGCCAGTTATTTATGACCCTGCTGTTTATGAGGCAAGCGGCTGAGAAATGGCTGAGACCTCACATTCAAAATTCTAATGCTACGACACACAATGCTAAAAAAAAAAACACCAACAAAGCCTGTTAATAATAATAGTCTAAAGAAATATATCAGCATATAACTGAATATGAAACTCGAATGCTGATCTATATATTGTGTAACATTCAGATCATTCAGAATCTCTCATACATAATATGCAAAAGTGCAATATAGAACCAACTGGGAGAAAATGTTGTTCAATTATTGTAAAAAAAATGTAGTTGGCATTGTGGTTTACTAGATATTCAGAACATATATTATAGCTTTAACAAATGACAGAATACCTCATTCTTCTCTGCAGAACCTGGTGCTGAGACGTCCTGACCCGGGGAAGAGGCCGGGCGAGAGTTTTGAGGACCAGGTGAGCTCAACATTTTATCAGATGGAGTCTCCGTTCTGGAGCTGCAAGACCAGAGAATTCACATTATTATCTTAGATACACACCTCAAGCTTTTGTGCTCCCTGTGTTCTGAACTGAACTGATGTTGTTCAGCCCCACCCAAGAACATTGCTGCCAATCACACTTCTTGTGTCTTAAACAACAACACAATTAACACTTCATTAATAACATTTAACAATCCTTAATCTTCAATAAATTGACGTGAAAAGGTTGTGTGCATGTAAAATGTGTTTGATCTTCCAGTGCAGATGTTCAAGTGTGTTACATGGGATGCTTACCTATCAGGTGACTCTTCAAAGATGCTTTGACATCCCGAATTGTCCATCATCACACTACGGTTCAGGTGCTGAAAGTTAGCAAACGAGTGGGACATGGGTGAGGTTTTCCCTCCGTTTGTTCCCGCTCCTCTCTTCTCTTGCCCAGAGAGGCCGTAGGACAAGCCATCCAGCGCCGGGTTCAGAGAGCGGGACATGTAGGTGTCGGCGGACTGTGGGCGTCGCAGGGGGGAGGCAGGGTACGGGGAGAGCTTACTGATAAGTGGAGTGAGAAGGTCGGCGTAGCCGGTCTTGGCAGGTTTTACAAGACGATCTACGTGGATGTTGAGCATCTTCTGTTCAAAAGCGCACGAGAAGATGCTGGCCGACAGGTTCTGGAGCCAAGAGAGCATACTGAGGTCAAGGTCGTCGCAACCGTTCCCGCACAACATGTCTATACCGAGAAGAACCTCGCTCTCAGTGATCTCTTCTCCGGTGGCTTTGCTTTGGCAAAATTCCACACAACACTCGTACAGGACGCCTTTGATCAGAAGCTGGAAGAGGCGATTGGAGCTGGCGCGAAACCCTGCCTCGCTCAGCTTCCGATCGGCGGGAATGAACTCCGCCACCATAACGCAGGCCTCCTCGAAACACTGGACTCGTGCCGTGCTGGGATTCCAGTCTTTAAACTCGGCGTGGTTGGTGAGGCGGGGCAGCGTCAGGAGAAGACAGAGTTTACTGTAATCCTCTTTAGATGAACAGAACTCCTCCAGAGCATGGAGACACTTCACTGCTTCCTGCATGGTCAGCTCCAACTGAATCGTGTGTCAAAAAACAAGAAAGAGAATGTTGATCTGCAACCAAACTCTATTCGGTTTCTAAATCTCATCTCATACCCACAAAAGCCGCATTGTATTATCATATTTTTGCAATGTAAATACCATAGTATGTGAATTTAGTGCCATGGCATACATAAAATTACACTGCACTAGCTGTAGTAGTAGCACTCTACAGAGTTTTCTTTTCATATAATTAAAAGAAAAAGATGCAGACCAACAAATTTAACATTTTCTACTCATTTAAAAAGTGGTGGTAAGTGAGACATAAATCAGTAAATAAAGCAACAATGCCATAACAGACTAAATGAATCAGACAGATAACGTGACAACCCATCTGATACGGCACAGGTTACCATGGTGACCACTTACGTGATGTGGCTCATCTTCAGCAGACATGGCGTTGTTCACACACAAAGCTTCGAGAAACTTCTGCTTCAGAACAATGTAGCGGAACCTGAAGAGAGAAAATAAAGTTCTGTTGCCCATCCAGTCTTAACAAAATGATGGTGAATGAATTTGGTCTTAACAAGGATGATGACAATAAGGGAAAACTAATTTGGTTTGCTCTTTTTAAAGGAACTCCGTCCAGAGGCTCGGCTAAAGTTTCAAGCTAGAAAAAGCTTCGGACTAAAGAATTGGATAGAAAGTAATAATTTGGGTCATGGGAGGAAGGATCATCTTAATTACTTTAAATATTACATTCATGTTTCATAGCTTGAAAACTTCTAAGGTGATTAAGATCAAAATAATCCATAAAGTCTCCAATGTAAACACTTTTGATTTGTTTATTAGTTTGATGATGTCTGACCTCTTCGTGTCAAATTTATCCAGACACTCGAGAGGCTGAATGAACTGCAGCACTTCATCCCACTGTCCATCAAGAATGAGTTGCCTGTATGTGTGAAAGAGAGAGAGAGAGAGAATGAGTCTAAACATAGAAAGTGTGACACTTTGACTCATAGCATATTCAAGGCCAACGAGTAATTCAGATACATTTAGACTACATAGTTCATTCTTGGTAGTATCTGTTTTGTTTGGCAAACTTGAAGTGCCATGTAAATACAATAGTACACTATTGTAAATAAATACTTTTTATTATCCGAAGAACAACCACTTGGACAAAAAAGGTTCTTCTATGGCATCGTAAAGCACCTTTGAACACGGTAATTATTCATTTGACCACAGTATGTATCAAAGTACGCATCACCAAATACTAGTACTATAGTATTTTTATTTTAAGAGCAATGAAAAAAGTCACAACAGAATTATTGAAACATTCATGAACTTTTATCCAAAAACACAAACAGCACTTCCTCTCTTCCGTTTGTCTTCTGACATGATTCTAACTGAACGTCAGGTGTGTCTGCAGCGTAAGTCGTACCTGAGGAAGAGCATGTCATCAGAGTAAAGGCCGTTGATAACCCCGCTCTCCTTCTCCAGGGCTAGCATGCTTATGTGCAGCTTGCGTGAGTTCAGGAAGTCCAGGACCACCTTAATGATCTCCACTTCCTTTACATTTATGATCTCCTCAGCCGTCATGGTGGCAAGCTGTCTGAGAAACAAAGTACATACTCATTTAGCAGACAGTTCTATTAAAAACAAGGGGTGTTAACACTGTGGGGTTCAGACCAGGGCCAGCACAATTGTTGATTAACAGTGGAATTTAGCGACATCTAGCAGTGAGGTTGTGACCAATGGCTCCATCCACCCTTCCCCCTCCCTTTCCAAGCACTACGGTGGCTGACACAGCACTAAGATGTCTTGCCGAAGACGATAACGTATTTAAGAAATGCGTTCTGTAGAGCAGTTTGTCCGTTTAGGGATACTGTAGAAGAAATACGGTGGTAACGGGACCCATGTTGTATGTAGATGGATAAAAGCATCTGCTAAATGACTAAATGTAAATAGAAATAGCTCATTCTAAGGTAATAAAAACATAACGCTTCATTATGTAAGGTCTTTATACACCTCAGTATATTTATTATAGTGCATAAATCTTCCTTAATCTTACACACTGGCCCTTTAAATTCAAAGGGCAGGGAAACACTTTTTTGTCAACAGAGCCTAATGAGTTGGACCCCTTATGTTGGCTCAGGGCAACATTCCAGTTGTCTTCCATGATGCTGACCAACAAGTAAAAAAAAAAGCCTTTATTTTTTACCAAGGCAACCACTACACAATGTCAACCGAAAAGAAGAGTGGGATTCAACATGACATGGAACTTTAAAACTACACATATAGTATAACCCCAAATATAAGTATTGTTTTATCAACAGAATGTTTTATTTGAGGACAGAACACAACCAACTGATTGACTTTGACTATTTGACAACACCCTTCATATTAAAATAATACACTAAGACATCATGATAACCCGAGGGCCCATCACACCAGAAAAAGCACATGTACTGTAAACAAAACAAGAATGGGAGGAGACCTGACATTCCACCTGCCTGTCAAACAAAAACATCCTGTTCTTTAATAATATTTTTTATATTAAGCAGATCTAAACCTACACAAAATACAAACGTGCTGTCGACTTTTTATGCTTTAGTAAAAAGAATTGAACCCTTATTATAATCCATCTTTGCTTTTTTTTTTTTTCTTCAAAGACAATTACATACTGTTTTCCTTTTACACGGTTATTCCTTGTAATAAATGAAAATTATTGTTGCAATGACACATTTGCTCTTATTTGACGACAATCCACCCTTATGAGCAATGGTTAACGTTTTGCTTAGACCTGCAATGGTAGTGTAGTAGAATTGCTCTATTTTAGGGTTTAAACTTTAAACCAACCAGCCATTATCTTAAACCAATAAGCCACCAAACCCAAACCTCCATCATGGGAAACACAGATTTGCCTTCTCATGCTTTCCCATCGCATGGGTCCGTTGCAACGCATCTATCTGAACGTGCATACGGGCCGCTTACACAGAACAGGTGCTAGATAAGCCACATCACATCCAATCACACTTAATTCACTGTCAGACTTAATAAACTAACTGCGGACGCGAACATCCACCGCGGTTACATCTCGAGACCCGCGGGTGAGAGAGTGTGTCATCCGGGCGGAGCAGCAGCAGCCTCCCCGGCCTCGCCTTTTCTCAAAACAAAGCGATAAACGACACAAACAGCCATTTAAATCTCACCTGGTGATCTCTACATATACGCGAAGTGCAGGAATCCTCTGTGGGTGGGCTGAGAGTGTTTGACACACGGTGTGATGGTTTTATTCCGTGGATCCTAGCGCGAGCGGCTCTTGTTGTTCCTGGTGCTCGCTGGTTGTCAAGCGCGAGTTTCCTCTGCGCGCCCCACCAATCCACGCACACGCACACGAGCCCGCGCAGTCCTGTTCATCTGCGCGTTATTTAACACGGTGAGGCTCAGTGGGGATTTGTAATTAGCTTTGTTTGAACGCATTACTAATTTCTGGATTAATGTAATATAAATATAAAACCTATACATTATGAATTAATACTGTAGTATGTTGTGGTTGATGACTTTATGTTTTTAAAACATATTGTATACTATACAGTAGGATTGTGATGCAATTGTTCTCTGTGATGTAAAATTACACTTAGTTCACCCAAAAGGAATAGTTCACCCAAAATGAAAATGTTGTCATCATTTTCTCACCCTGAAGTTACAAACCTGTATATATTTCTTTGTTGTGCTGAACAGAAGTGATATTTTATTGAGTTTGTAACTAAGCTATTTTGGGTCACCATTGACTCCCATAGTATGACAAAAGACCTCTATGGGAGTCAATGGTGACCCAAAATTCATTAAAATATCTTTATTAATATTACTTGGTTCCTCTAGGTATTACTAAATTATAAGGAGAGAAATTATCAAACTCAAAGACTTTGAGATGTGAATCTGTATTTATGTTGAGGTTAACATTTAAATACAAACAGACAAAAGCTTATGATAAACAAACACAGCGGACGTGATCTGCGAAAAGATTAAACATCATGTAAAAACAAACACCTCTCACTTTCTTCTGCTTTCATCACTCAGAGATCGCTCACTGATAGGAATTACCCACACTTGGACCTGTTAAATATCATCTTTCATATGAAAAATATCATTAATATTCAATGGCTTAAAAAATATGCTTAGTATGAAAAACTATATCTGTACAGCATCAATAAATTCAAACGATGATTTACTTCACTTAGTAAAAATAACAAATGTCTTTCAATTCCTTTGCATCTGGAGACAAAATATCACCAGACAACAGCCCGTCAAAATGTCCCAGCTCTTTAAAATGCAAAAATGAGTTGCCACATTATTTATCAGTATTATGCACCAAAAGCTTCATGATATTCAATAATGTCTCCTCTTTTATTCATATGTAAATTTTCTCAAACAGCCAAATAAACTTGACTGTTTCTCTAAGATGCATGTTCCAAACATTTTAAGCTGAAATACTGCAAGTAATAGCAATTTATCTAGGAATGTATTTAATGTTTCTAAAGCTAATGTGTTCATTTGTAGAAAGAGTCATCTTGCGCAGACTACGTTTAGATACACACACATACACACGTTCCTCTGAACTAGAAGTAAATGTGCAACAAGCATTACAAATCTTACCCAAAATATAAACAAACTCAGACATTAAATAACACAGAGTGAGTTTCTGAAGTTCCAGTATATCAAAATACTGCGATACGGCTGCATGACCTTCAGAGAAGTTAGTCTTCAAGTGTAACATGTCCCTAATAGTCTCTTATACCTAGAGTCGGGTTGTGTATCTTCAAACAATGCAATGACTTGCTCATAAACTCAGTAACTGTGCTGTAAGCATACTGTAGCAAAAGAGACGCGACAAAACAAGCATAAGGCCACAAAAGTTTAACATGTTAAAAATAAAAATGACGAAAAATCTTGCAAAAGTCTTTTTCTCTACATTCAGGTTGTGCACCACTAGGCAGGAACAAGTTCCAGGATCCAGGTATCCATCTTTTATTTAAAAAGTTTCTTGGGTGTGATTTGCTTCTTGTTCTGCCAGAGGTGGCTGTAGATGGTGATGGCATCTACACTAGCCGACATGGTCTTGGCGGGTATTTTGCTAAACTGTTTCTTGTCCGAGCTGTATTTATAGAGATTCTCGATCATTTTGGGTGTGATGGTCTTGGGCCCGATGCCAGCTAGCTTGTTGATCTCCCCTGCCTCTGGGTAATATGTGTACAGAGAGCGAAACTGACAGCCAGTGTCCCGGAACAGAATCAGAAAGTTGTTGGCTTGCGTTTTTTCCATTTCCTGTAGAAAAACAACAGATACTTTTAAATATAACTAAACCTTACATTGTTTTGTTTCAGTTAGCCGATAGTGTGAAAAATTGCTTTTATCGACCGATACCAATTATTGGCCAATATATCGGTGCATCTCTAGTTGTAAGTTCAATTTATTTTGAACCTACGCAGAGAAAACTTCACAAACATTAAATAGCAAATCTGAGAGAGATCTAGTCCTCACCTCCAGGATCTTGTTCTTCTGTCCCTCATTGACTCGGCCTGCAAGGCAGCAGTGTGCCAGTGCATTCTGGATGATGTATTTATTTGATTTAGCACTGGGCTCCTTATACAACTTTGGCCCTGTAAGAATTAGAGAAAACTATCAGAGTTTGTGTGCAGATGACTGTTGAGGGGTCTGTATGAGGACCAGAACTGTCCAAGTGTTTTGTCATCTGCCCACCTGTATATTCTGTGTTGGATGCTGCAGATGATGTCGACTCAAGCTCCCAGTTCTCCCCATTACCACTAACTGATGGACACGGTGACAAGTAGCCCTCTGCCGAGTCAGGCCTGAGGATGAACACACACACATTATGTACGTAGCACTTTCGTGGAAGCTACAGTTGTAACTTAGCAAGTGACCACTGAAAAAGAGACTCATTTAACTCATAAATATACCCCCCCCAAAAAAATACAGTGCATTGGTGTGCATGATAACTCCACACATTGATGCTGAGAAGCTGAAGGGTTTGGAATATTACTGAAGCAGAGCACTGATGAAATACCAAAGACAAACTCATCACACTGCGTCCTAACCTGATGCAAGCGACTAGTTTCTTACTAGCAATGACACACTTTTAAATGACACAAATTTAAATGCTGCAACACATGAATTTTAGACCATTAAAAATTCATTGTGGGCGGAGCTATCCAGCACACTGCAACAAAAAACATTAAAATTAATACTGACCAGTGTTGGGTATAACTAGTTACTAAGAAATTTAATTACTTTTCCTTTAATTTAATTTACTCTTATTTTTTTCTGTTATTTAATTAGGTATTTCTGATGTAATTGAACTAAATACTGTGTAATATATACAATAGTGGAATTGACATAAACTTTAAAATGTATGCTTTACTGCAGGGGTTTTCAAACTTTTTCAGGCAAAGGACCCCCTTTCTAAAATACAAATCCATTTTTTGTATAAAAAAAGCATTTAAACTGTTACAAACAGTACGTGTGATATTATAAAGACAACATATTTCTTGTAGAAATTAAACTGTAATAACCTTCAGTATAATTTTAAAACTTTTGTTTCTCAAATATTTTCTGGGGACCCCTTGGAACATTCTGGAGGCCCCCTGGGTTTAAAAACCCCTGCTTTAATGTATCCTCACATTTGTAATACTTTGGTCAGTTAATAAGAAGACTATGTAATTTTATTTATGCCATTTCATGTCTATCCTTGAATCACTTAACTAGTCAAGGTTGGTATAGAATATAGAAACTAATTAGTAATAAGTATTGAAAAACCTTTTGGAGAGAGTAATTTGTACAGTAATCTAATTACACTATTAAATATGTAATGAGTAACTAGTAATAAATAACTTTTCAGAGTAACTTACCCAACACTGATACTGACTTTATATTGAATATTTTACTGCATATAGTTACGACACAGTGTCATGCTAAGTCTCATAAAAAGGTGGAAAACTTGTTTTGCTGTGGTTATATTGTAGCAAAAAGACACAGCAAAACATAAAAAAGAAAATCAAGTAAACAAAAGCTGTGAATGAAATTGTTGCTAAAGTTTTATAACACGCAATTTTATTATAATTATTTCTTATGTCACCGAAAACCATAATATGCTAAGTTTATATGATGTCCAAGCACACAGCATGAGTTTAACCAGCATCCAAGCTGAAATGACAGCTGTCAGCCCTGTGAAGAAATGACATGGGTGCGATGCTGTCTGACTGACCTTCCCTTTCTCCCTTTAGGAGAGCTCAGAAAGAAACACAGACTGCCAGGTGACAGTCTGCTGCCCCTGAGCAACCAGCACAAGGAAAAGACAAGGATACCATACAGAAGGAAAGACAGCGGGTTACGGATAAGACTTCTTTTACAGCAATAGATGTGTGTCAGTATTGATTAACACAAGCGAGGAAAGTTGTTTTTTAACAATCTTTGATAATAAGTTGAACCACACTCACCTGGACGTTCTCTTATCCGACTGAACACTCTCATTGTCTGCCAAGTTGAGGGATGCAAGTGACAAGCTGGACACAGAGTATCCGCGCGGCCGTGACCCTGGACATGCAAACACTAAATATATTAGAATATAGCTACACATGATTACATTTGAGAAGCTAGTTTGAGTTCTTTAACTAAAAGCATTGTGACCGGATAACACAAAATCTTCGATGCTTTGTTTTTTATCTATATAACAATCCCCCAAAAAATTACTTTAAAATTAAATTATTTAAAAAAAATGAAATTCTCAATGGCTGGGTGAGAAAAACGTAAGACATTTTCCGGTGTACCTGTAGCAGTGTGCACTGGAGGTTTGGGAGACTCCATTATGTCTCTGTGCATAGATTTGGGCCGTGGCTTTTTTTGCTTGACGCTCGGGTGGCGGGGCTTAATAACACTGTCCATGTCATCCATCAATTTGAGCTGCTTCTTCCTCATATACTCATTTTTAATGAAATCTCGTCTTGCCTTCTCATCTTCCTTTTCTGACGTTCCTCTTCTACTTTCAGTCTGTTCACGCAAGCAGTGACAACATTAAAATCTTGCTGTTAAAGGAACATTTTGAATTGAATACATGTACAGTTTAATTGACAGCATAAGGCATAATGTTAAAACGTTTCCTTGTTTATTTAAAAGTGTATTCAGAAATAGTTACAGTAGGACACAATAGAAAGTAAATGAAGTCATTAAAAATAAAATACAGGTTCTCTTAGTTTAGTTGTGTGTGTAGTTTTGTTTTATTGTTTAGTGTAATACTGGTGTGTGTTGTTTTCTGTGTACCGTGCTGCTTCTTTCTTTTGATCTATCTCAGTCTCCTGTTGTTGTTTCTTCATCTGCATCTCTCTTTCCCTCCGCAGCCTTTTCTCCATCAGCGCGGCCTTCTTTTGAGCAATGTCATCCTCTCCCTTCAGGTCATCCTGAGTTGCAAAACACACAAAAACACAACAAACTCACATTTAAACTGACACAGATATCATGTCAGACTATCTCAGGCAAAATATCTACTACTACACAGAACATCAGGTTTAGTATACAGACACATATAGCTACAAAATGTATGTATTTAGATGGCTGAAACTGTATCATCAGCTGGGACCATTTGCTTACTTCAATTCAGAAACCCTGAGACATACAAACAAAGCTATACATCATGAACACAGCAAAATTTTAATAAAGTAAATCACAGGTTTGGACAAAAACCCTGAGCATGCACATAAAATGTTGCTTGCTTGCTTTAGAATTATGTGAGAAATTTAAGTACATGTCTTTAAATGTAGAAATTGTTAAGTACGTCTACTAATAAAATTGTTTGCTTCATTTGTTTTGGCAACGTATCTTTACATATGTTAAAGCAACTGCTTTTATTCATAATCCGACAATAGAGTCTCACCCTGTAGAAGAAGCCACAGCACATCTTCTGGTCTAGTTTGAGTTCTGGTTCAGGTTCTTTTTCTTTGCTGCTATCCAGGTCATGTCCTTCCAGAGGCTTTAGCACAGAGAGTGGAACCTCAATCAGATCCTTCATCCCTGAATCTGTTTGATTTGAATTCCCAATGACCACCTCACATGACGCATTCTTGGGTTTGTCTTCATGTTTCACCTTCTTATTTTCTTCATCTCCCTGTTGTTGTTTTTCCTCCCCCTTGTTTTTGTTCACCTGACCAGAGGTTTGTTGGTTTGCGTCTTGCATGTCTATGAACCCTTGCTTGTGTGGCTTCTCTTTATTTTCGTGGCCCTCACTTGAAGGTCCCTCATCGTGTCCTAGGTAGGCAAAGGAACTGGTCTGCATCTGGCTCGGAAGGAAGCGTCTAAGTCGAGGCAGGCTGTCAACCGACTGCGGGGTGTTAAGCATGCGATTAAATTGTGTGACCTTCAACTCGCTGGGGCGTGGCGTCCGTGGCGTCCTGGCGTGGAATGAAGCGGACTTCCTTTTGATGGCGGAGGGTGATCGGTGCGTAGTACGCGGCGAGCCGGTGGACGACATGATAGGCGAGAGCGACCCTACGGATCCACGGCCCACCACGCTGCTGCTGCGCAGCTCCCGAAACTGTTTCCGTGGCGATGGATCTGGCGGTGAGATCACCCAGCTTTGCTGTTCGCGCATCTGCATGATGTGTTCCTGCTGCTGAGCCAATCGCTGCATCTCCGTCTGCAGGAAGCTCAGAGACGTGTTCAGACGCTCGATGGATCGCGTGTACTCCGTCAAGTCCACCTCCACGCCCGCCTCCTCCAGAGGAGATTTCGGAGGTGCGCCGTCTGGTCTGCACCTTTCAAGTCTAGAATCTGATTCATTTGGTGTCTTTTGGGGTTGTGGCTCACTGGTCTGCTTTTGTCGGTCATCTGGTCCCTCGTTGTCACCCGCTAGTGGTGACACAACTCCTTTGCGCCTCACAACGTTGAGGAAGGCGGTCCGGCCCATTCGCTGCCTGTGACGTGTGAAAGCCTCTTCAACCTTCTTTTTCTGTGCCTCAATGGCCCTTCGTTTCTCCTCCAGTTTCATTTTTAGCTGTACCATCTCAGACGCCAGCAAGTGGGAAGGGTCACGGGGCGGAGTGACCCGAGCAGGGCTGCGTGCATCGGGCGTAACCGAGCTGATGGCTCCTGCGTTCATCTCAGCACGTTCAGGTGTGTTACCACCACTACCGCTGCTGCGCCCATCACATCGCTTACGAAACTTTTGCTCGGCAAAGCTGGTCATACGCACTGCGGGACCAAGCGACGAGGCGATACTGGTGGCCAAAGACCGCATTCCTAAAAGGGTGGGACATGGACTACCGCCCGTGTCTGGAAGTGGACAGGAACGAGCCTCGTAGTCCTGGTCCATATCCGAGTAATCCTTCAAAGAGGAATCCTCATCCTGTCCGTCTTGAATATCCTCCGTACGGACGTGGATTCCCGTATCCATGTCGGTCGAGGCGGAGTTTAGATCCGCGTCATCCGGCCGGGCTTTGGAGAGAGAGTCCTCAGAGTGGTTCGGGTCAGCGGCGGGGTTGGGAGAAGATGGGTCATGCAGGAAAAATGCGCTGTCGCCAGGTGGGGGCTGCAGGCTGCTGTGAGGTCGCTCGGAGTCGTGGATGATCTTCAGGGCTTCTTCTATGCTAGGGGTACTGGGTTCAAGGTAATGGTCATACAGAGGGCTGCGGTCATCTTCCAACACACCGTTTGAGTACCTGAAACATATTCAGTCACTTGCATTAAAGAAAAGAAAGATGCTTTTTTTAAAGCGTTAAACAGTTTATTAGTACGTGTGTGCATTGGAATCAAACCCATAAGTGATAAACAAGGCAAAATAAAATAAGAAGATATACCCAGTGTGGTTTCCAAGTCTCTTGGCAGGGTGTTTGCTGGCCTCCTCATCATTTTCTTCACGTATGTTACCTTGTGCGTTTCCATTAACAGGCTGGAACGACAGGTTCCTCCGCATGCCTCGGGCAGCGTGGTGAACTTTAAAACCCAAACCTTCAGTGCTTGCCGATCGGCTCAGTCCACGACCCGAAGACGGACTCGCGCTGTCATCGAGTGGAATCTCAAATGAAATGCCATGAGCTGAAGACCTGTGATGAAGAAAGTTATTCATCGATCGGCCTGTAAAACCTTGAGACTTAAATTATATAAAAAAGTTGGTATTATATTATGATTGGAGAAACACAGCATTCACAAACCGTTTCTCTTTTGGCCATGTCCCCACACACCCGTCCATATACGACATGGAGGACGACTGTCTGATAACAGCTGTAAAATAAATTTATTTCAGCTATTTATTTATTGTTTGTTTGTTTGTGTGTTTTCTGTACAGCTGCTTTGCTAAATGGAAAGTTAGGTAAAGCACTACAGAAATAAACATGAACTGAATTACCTGAGTTGTCAGTTTTAGGTTGTGACCTACGGTACAAAACGGTTTAAAAATAAAATCAGACTTGAATAAAATGACAAAGTATATGATGTTACATTATTAACTCTAAATCTTTATTTCTTAAAAATATTTTTAAACTCGCATTGTAATACAAACCTGGTCTGATCTGGACTGTCGGGTCTGTGAATCAGGTTCTGTTTGGTTATGGGAGCCATGTCATTGGTCTGTGATGGGTCAGAAACTACAGAAAGAGATGACTTTAGATAACTTTGTATTAATACATGTATAACAACACAATGATAGATGAACCTCACCTTTGGTATTTACTGTACGGGGCTGAACAAAAGACGGTTTCACAACTTCACACCACCAGAACAGCTCTGCCATAAACACAAGGTAGTTACTCTGAAATCACACAAACACATGAGAAAATTATACAGAGAAGAGAGATGTTTTAGAGAGATAATGATGGCTAATTTATATATTATTTAAATCTGTGCCCTGGAAATAAACAAATAATGAATGAAACGCTGTAACACACTTTTAGGATCCATTGTAAGATGTCTCTGTTCTCTCTTAGAGATAGACTGTTATTATAGACTCTACTGTAAAAAAATCAAGATCACAGTTATGTTTCATTCTGCATACTGTTACTGTTTACTACATACTTTCAAATTGTGTTTACTTTAAAAAGAATCTCATTCTGTCTAGAGAATCAAAGGGTGTTCTGACCCAAAAAGAAAACAAAAACAACAAAACAACCGGGGCAGCCTGACACGAACAAAACAGACCGAGCACTCTCTTTTTTTATACTCGGCTGAAGTATTCTGCTTTTTTTACCACAGTTACATGAAAAGTTACTTAAATCAGTTATACAACACAAGGCCTAAATCACTGAAGAATTCATCAAATGTGACTCTGTTGTACTGGAGAGATGGTGAATGTCTGAGGCAGCTGACAGGCATTTTAATTTGGGTTACATAATCGACCACAGCAGTTTTGCTCATATGACATTATAGTCATTTCCCAGGACATAAAGCCACCAGTGCCAAACATGCCTGTATGGAAAACAACTCAAAATGTGCTCCATGGTTGGTGTGTGAAATAAGGCTACACTGTTAAGACTAGAGAAACCACTTAAATACATAACCCTGAGAGTTTGGCAGCAGTACTATTCTGGTACACACACACTATGACTCAGTCTTCCCAAACGGTCAGTTTTGAAACACGCACTGGTCATTTTTCCCTTCCTGCATCAGTCCCGGTAAAATCCACTGGAATACTCCAGTGAACAGTGAACATCTGTTTATGAGAAAGTGCAAAATCTGTATCATAACAACCATCCAATACAAACAGTTTAAAGGGATAGTTCATCCAAAAATGACATTTTTGTCATCATTTGCTCACCCTCCAGAAATGTGTATTACAGTGATATATAAAGGGCGACTAGTCTGTAGAAAGTTGTTTGTTGTTTTTCTTTCAGTATGTAAACATTTCATAGATGTTTCAACACAATGAACAAGACACATTTTTTTTGCCATGCTTACTTTCCGGTTATTACAAAATATGTATACATTTTTTTGTTGTGCTTAAGACAAATGAAGATATTTTAATGAAAGTTTGTAACTTAGCAATTTTGGGTCACCACTGACTCCCATATTAAGACAAAAGACTACTTTATGGAAGTCAATGGTGACCCAAAAAGGGTTAGTCACAAACCTTCAAAACAATATTTTAATGTTTTATAAATCAATTCTGCTTGCTTGTGCTAAACGTAGAAAAAAAACGATTGAATCTCTTTTCAAGCTGAACAAATAACAGTCATCATTCATGTTACAAGATGACGTTTAATTCATAGAGTTCAATTTTGAAAATAGTATTAGTATTAAACACACTACTCAATAATAATAAATGCTTTGTGACACAATTCAGCAAAAACAAATGGCACAGTTTTGTTGAAATTACAGATGTAAACAATGCTGAAACTGGAGATGCGAAAAAACATTATATAAGGATCAAAGACTACAATACTTCTTCCTACATTCTTTAACTCCAAAAAAAGTCTAGCGATCAAACCGCGTAGCAAAATGGCATTTGCCTACAATCATTTTTGTTCAAATTGTTTAAAATCTCAACACACAATACTCTTTATAAATGTGGACGTCATGCTTTACCTTAATGGTGTTGGAGGCATACAGCATATCCTCCAGGGTGAAGTGACAGCAGTTGCTAAGGTTTTCTCTGCAGAACTCTTGGATCAGCTGAAGATTGTACAGACTGTCAGCCAATGACATTGCTTCTTTCACACAGATGTCTGTAGGGGAGGGAACATACCACACGACAGCCAATAGCGTTACAAGTTTATCTGAGGGAACGGTTACAGAACACAAGAAGAAGCCAATGGAGTTTTAAAAGCGTCTGTGTGGGCGGGATCAGAATGTGTGATGTCATGAGCAGAACCGTCAGGGTCACGGGGTGGAGAGATGTGTTTATGTTTAAATAACTGCTCCACTGTTCTCTCTTCTCTTCCATTCACTCACTCCCACTCTCTCTGTTTTTCCCCTTTTTCATTTCATTCTTCTAACTTTAAATGACATCTCACAGCTCTCTTTGTATTTCCAACAATCATTATTATTGAGACTTTTTTCCTACACAAAAATCTTATATTATATACATATAGTATAGTATAGTACAGCCATGATTTTGCTGTCAGAGAGTGTTTTAGTCTTGTGTGTGTGTCTGTCTCTTATCTACAGGGCTACATTCTACTATGCATTTTGTTAAAGCTTTATCAGCTTGTGAGGTCTGTCACAAGCCAAGTCAATGTCAAGGACTGTTCTCTCTCAAAGAACGAATAATCTTGTACCTCTCAGTGTCTGATAGTTGGAGCACTCTTTCTGTCCAAGATATACTGCATACGGCACTTTCTGTGAACTGTGACAAGTCTAGTCTAAATTTACAAACTAAGACATGTGTGAAGAACCATGTGTTTTCCTACCTTCCAGCGGCACTGCATCAGGACAGTAATAGTGCAGAAGTGCAGCCAGCGCACAGCCGTCTGTGTTGTCTTTCAGTAGATTGTCCACCAGGGGGACACAAAGAGCCGGGCGAGTTTTAGAGTCCTCTATCGTGAGCTGTCCCTGTGTGGATTACAAACACATTTCAGTTGCTATGACAGCAAGTGTGGTAAAATGGGAATGCATCATAACCAGAGCCACATGAGTCAGTTAAAGAGACACACACCTCCTTACGAATAAAGTGATGGAGATGATGTGGCATGTGAAATAAGAAAGTAAAGCCCACTCTCTGCATTTCAATATCATGTTTAGAAATTATTGTTAAAAAAAGGTTTCAAAATACCAAAAAATGAATCCACAAAAAAATGTACCAAATTCCCTCTCTTAACACGGCTTACAGTGGCTGTGAAATTATTCCAAATGAGTACAGTACACTTTTTAAAATTATTTCTAGCTGTGGTGCACAGTATTTTTTCTGTAATTGACTGTGTACATGTTCGGGAGGGTGTATCAAAGCCTCTTCGAAATGCAAAAACTGGCAACAAGGGGTCAGTCATGGTCTGTGTGAGATCAAATTACTGCACAAGGCAGGGACTAAAGCCTGTGAGTGACTTCATACAGGATGGTAGGATAAAAAGTCACATGATTTCAGCAAATGGGAGTGAAAACAAAGATTTTATAGAACAGAAGAAAAACTGCAGCTAGCACTGCAACAGCCTGAACAGAGCCACATTGTAAGTACTTCTAAAGTTCTATATCAATATAAAAGTTGTACTATTTAGTTGTACTAGAAGGATACTGTATGTCTCGGTATAAAGACTGTATAAACTAGTATCAAGACGAAAAGCAGATATTACAACTACGGGTTTGTCATGGCTGAAATGTGATCAAATTACAAGACAGAAAAATAGAACTGACTGACATACATGCTTCGGAGGGTGTATAAAAATGTCAAAGTCAAGATTCCAGCAAACGGGAGAGAAATGTTTAAAGGAAAACAAGAGTTAGTATTACAACATAACACATAGTCACATTATTTCACATTAAGTACTGCTAAAAAATTTTTTATATTTATTCTGGAGGGTCTAAAACAGAATAACAAATAGAACACATTATACAAAGACTGATGCTTGATTTCAAACTTATACTATGTAACTTATAGAAATATTAGATACACTTTTCTACATGCATTAAATACATGTTTTAGTAGTTCTTAGATGAATGTAGTTTTTGTTTATGTTGTTATGTTGCCTGTCCTTCATAAACTCCCTGTGTACGTCTTAAGCTAAAAGCTAAACATCTGAAACTTGAATCATGTCCAAATTCTTGGAATTTGACTCAAATATGTTCAGACCAACTCCATACAATTCCCTAAATACTAAAGTCAGTTCTGATGAAATTGTACAGCTTAAAACGTAAGACAACTTTTATCACCTTAAAGTGATAGTTCAGCCAAAAATGAAAATTCTGTCATCATTTAGTCTTGTCATTATAAACCTGTATGACATTCTTTCTTTCGCAGAACACAAAAGACGATATTCTAAAGAAAATTAATAACCGAACAGCACTGGCCCCCATTTACTTCTATAGGTTGTTTGCACATGACGTCATGGCAAAGTGCAGCTGGAGGGCAGCAAGTGATTTTCTCTATAGGAATTTACTATCACAAACTGATTTTTACCATTTCTTTGGTCTTTTTTCCCACGCACCTATTGTCAACAGGTGTGCGAGTTATCAAACTCAAAACACCTATATTTTGATTCATTTTTGATTGTTTAAATCAACCCATGAAACCACAAGGGGTGTTTATTGTGTAGCAAAAGTTGATGTTCATGAACGGGAGAAAATTCAAGTTATGACAGAGATAAAAGTAGCTTGTAAACCTGAATCTGCAGTCGAGAGGAGCCGAGCTGGGTAACTTTCTAAAACGCTTAACGAGGTTTAACGTACCTAACCTTAACAATGAGCCCAAATTTCTGTCAAACCTTACTTGTAATAAACACTAGCTGCTGTTACATTTACATTTATGCATTTGGGAGACGCTTTTATCCAAAGCGACATACATTGCATCATACTATACATTTGTATCTAAGTAAGCAATAGGGGTAAGGTGTCTTGCTCAAGGGAAAAGAATTGGTCATGAGTCCGACTCTCTAACCACTGGGCCACGCCTGCCCAGTTCTGCTAAAAGAACAAGTCCATATTAAATGGATTAAAGTGAAAAATCACTCGCTGCCCTCCAGCTGCACTTCAGGCATCATCAAAACTATGTGATTGCAAACAACGTATTATATATGAACACAAAACCAATGCAAGTGAATGGGGGCCAGTTTACAACTTTCTTCAAAATATCTTCTTTTGTTTAATGTGAAAGAAAGACAGTCATACAGGTTTGAAATGAAAAGAGAGTGAATAAATGTTGACAGAATGTTTATTTTTAGGTGAACTATCACTTTAACTTTAATCTGGTACATTTTCAACAACTTTTAAACCCTTTAAATAAACTTTCAAATTCATGGTTTTAGACTCAAAATATGAATTAACATTTTCTCACCTTTTGTTCTGCTGTCTCTTTAACTCTGTGTTCTTGGGCCAAATTGTGTTGAAGATGTTCATTGACCTGCAAAGAAAAATAAACCCATGCAAAATTAGTGTATACAAAGACACAGTAGTACAAATAATAAATAGATATTTATACAAACTTTTGCTCTAAATCTTTATAATCAGCATTAACAGATTCTTGAGGACTGTCCTGCACTAGAAACCATAAATGCATTACTGTAATATGCTTTCCATCATAACAACTTTATTTTATTAAGTATTTAAATAAGCTTTTAATAGCTTTCTCAAAAACATCTCCACATATGTCAGTGTGCAGAACTTCTGTGGTGATAGGGACCTTTACATTTACACTTACAAATAAAGTAAACAATAGAAGCAAGGACACAAGGACAGCAACACATAAGTGCAATAAAACTTCAGCAAGCTTACCACAATATACACATTATTAAGGATAGAAAAGATAGAAAAAGTAGAAAATAATATAGAACTCTGTATTAGTGAGTCAGGTGTTGGCAGAAGAGTTGTGTTTATAGCCTATCCATGGCTACAGAATCTGCAGATCTTGTTGCAACATACAGATCATGTGGAACAGATCCAGAGAAGGTCTGTTTGGGATGGCACCACAAGACATTGCTCGTTGGCAGAGTGCAGGGATTTGGGGGGTACATAAGTCTGTATAAGCGAGTGAAAATAAGGGGGTGCCGACCCAGTGGTGGTTTTAAGGGCCAGGAGCAGAGCTTTGAATCTGATTCGAGTGACTATAGGGAGCCAATGTAACCTGACAAAGAGAGGAGTGACGTGTGCTCTTATCGGCTCATTAAAGACCATCTTCAGGGCTCTAGGCTAACCTTTTTTTAGGAGCACTGACATTTTACGTTTTTCTTTAGAGCCAGCAATGTTAATGTGCCATAAATATGCAAAAAGACGCACAAATATGAAAAGACATAAAAACTGAGCTTATTATTAGGAAATTCAGAAAGTATGAGACATGACAGTACAGTAGTTCTCCTTCTCATCTGTGTTTATTTTGACAACCATTTTTGATTTAGTCTTAGTCTTCATCTTGAGACGAAAATACTTAATACTTAATAGTCTTAGTCACATTTGAGTCATTTTGTCTTTCATTGTTTAAGTCGATAAAAAGTTGTTGCATTTTTAAGTTTTAGTCATTACTTTTAGTCAAACTGCAGTTACCAACATTAATTTTGGTAGTCAATTTATATGTAGTCTTTAAACAAAAATAGTCATAATTCTTCTCTCTTTAGATCAAATCAGTTAAGCTTGAGAGAAATTTAAATCAAGGTAGTAGTTTGTATTGACATTGCTCTTTGCAGGATTTGGAACAACATGAATAAATGAAGACAATTTTTATGTTTGGGTGAACTAAGCCATTACAGTAGTGAAAAAATTTGCAACTTATAAAACAAATACAATAGAGATACAAATTCAATAAACTTGTTTTTCAGACACAATATGTTTACTTAATATGTATACAGTTATTTAACATCTTTTGTTGTTTAACAATAGAAATGCACAGTTTATACCGACTGTGTTTACGTGAGATAGACTCCACAAAAAGCACATTTTGACATCTGTGTGTGTATTTGACCACTGACAACTGAACTCGAGCGCGCATGAGAGAGCTTCTGGTGTGCGATTCCGACTGTCCTGCCTTCACTAACTTTAAATTAATCCACAATGAATTGTAACTCCCGGGAAAACGGGACGTCTGGTCACGCTATCTCTAAAACGTCAGGTGCTGAAGTCATGTTGTAGCTGCTAGTTCACGTTTTGGCAGCCTGAGCCTACCCGTCCACTGCGGCTGCCATACTGAGACTAGATATGCAAACGCCCCGATCGCAATCCATCCAATGACAGGGACACGCATCTTAAAAGACAAGACACTTAAAATTTGGGTGTCCCAAAGATCATCTATTTCTCTCCCCTATGGTAATATCAAATACTAAAGTAACAGTAAAAATAATGGCTCTTTCCAGTTCTGTGAATTGGTGACCATTTGTTCACAGTTCAACCAAAATGCCCTGTGTGAACCTTTTTTATTTCTATGATAATGAAGTGGAGTAAAAGTACTAAAGGTGGGTTTACAACTTTCCCTTTCATGCTTTGAAGTTGTCTTGAAGTTGACCTGAGTGCTTTATAGCCATTTACAGGTCTGCCCCTTAAAATTGTTATAAATGCAATGTATTTCTACTTTCAGTTAAACTTGATGACTGATCATCTACAATAAAACTGGAAAAGGTTCCAACAACACCAAGGATGGAGTTTAAAACTCATTGTTTTCCTATTTCAGAAGAGGAATTCCAGAACACTGGTATCTTAAAAATAATTTGACATAGGGGAAAGAAAAGCACACAGGTTTGAAACTAAATAAGAGTGAGTAGATCACAAAATTGTATATGGATACATAGACCCTAAAACTAAAATAATGCTGTAAGGTTGCTTTTAATATTTTATATTATTAATATATTTTAATGTTAATATATTTTATATATTAACATTTAATATTTACTTTAGATTCATACTTGGCATTGCTTGGTAGTTTGTAGTTATGCAAACCCTGTGAAACACAAAAGTTTCTGTTTTAATACCTAAAGGCGGGATAACCGATCTCCAAAAACGCTTTAGAAAACTGATTCGGGCCGAGTACTAAAACAAACTTGTAGTCAATCAGCAGTAAGTAGTGTGTCCCTAAATATGTATACATGTATGTGTTTATAAATACAAAATTAATATGCATGGTACACAGACATATATTATGTAGACACAAACTTTTATTCTGGATGCGATTAATCGTTTGACAGCCTTATCATAAACACATCATCAGTTACGATCACAGTTTTTCTTATTATAATCATAATGTTTTGGTCTGGAGTGTTTTTTCATGTGTAGAATTAAAAGTATAAAAATCAGACATTAGCAAACATTTAATTTCTTTATTTTATTTTTTTCCAGAAGATCATGTCAACTGTAAGTCAAAAAAACAAACTGCCTCTCCGAGTGGACAAATGGACGCGAGAGCATGTTCATTACTGGTTAACTGAGGTGATTCAAGTTGACAAAAAACATGCAGACAGATTGTATGAAGAAGAAGTATCTGGAGAAGAACTCATTTGTTACCAGCCCAAACATCTGCAAGATCTTGGTATTAAGCATGGCCCAGCTGTAAGGATTATCACCAAATTTAATGAGCTAAAAAAGCATTATGAAGACGACACAGTGGTGGAAATGAACAAAAAGGTTTCAACAGATCAAACACCAACATCCATACAAAAATCTAAAAAGTCAAAAAGAAAATCACAGAAGAAATCTGAATATGGACAGGACAGTTCCTCGGAACGGCCAACAAACTTAATTCAAGACAAACAAGCTTCAGTAGACAATGTCAATCAAGCAAAAGGTTCCAAACCAAAAGAACCTTCACAACTAGTTCCTTCTCAAAAGTGCCTCACAGAACCTTTGAGATGTGAATCTTCCAATCGGATTGAACAAAAAACGTCAGATGACCCTAAAGTACTGGTTGTTGATGGAGAGGAAAAGCATACATCCTTACGGCATTCATGTAGCCTTTATCAATTCGATCACAATTTTGCGTCTCATCGATACATTGAAAACTACACATTACCACCAGAGACGGGACCTGGAAATTTGATCGATCCAGTTCACGAGTACAAGTTCATGGGCAGAACTGATGACATTCATGTGATGAAGAAGAAACTGAATAAAGAGGTGTTTCGATTTGCAGCTGGGTGTATGAACAGTCGTACGAATGGAACCATTCACTTTGGTGTAGCAGATTCCAAAAACTCTGAATATGCACATGGTGAGATCATTGGGGTCCATGTTGAAAACAATGACATCATTATAGACCACTTCAATCAGGGCATTAAGTCATACTTCGAAGGGCACAGAGATGAAGCCAAGGCATGCATCAGACAACCACGCTTCGTAGAAGTCCTCTGCCCTAATGGCACCCTGTCTGGTAAATATGTCATAGAAGTGGATGTTGTTCCATCCCACAGTGTCGTTCAGAGTAAGCTGTTTTATATCCAAACTCTGGATGAGGACAATCAATGGAAAAAGAGTAAAGGAAACTCGCTCTTTATCCGAGAGGGAGCTGCAACCAGGGATATTTGTAAAATCTCTAACCCAAAAGAGTTACAATGTGAAATGTCCCAAATAAATGCACAATTGAATGTTCTGGACAACAGGAGAAAAGAAGCAGAGAAAAGACCTGAAAGCAAAGGAAAGTCGAATCAGGGGGAAAAGCTGAAGAATCTTTTGACATGTGGAGGAAACATGCTTGGGCATTATAATTACTACATAATTGTAACAAACAAAAGCCACCCTGAACAACTCCAGCATCTTCAGTTCATGACAACCTTGAAACTGTTTTGTGTACTTGACTTTGATCCAAATTCTGCTGTAAGTGGGTCTTGCCACAACTATAGAGAAGTTCGAATTGCAAATCTTCACAAACCAAGCCAGTTTGTTGGGGATCCGGAAACCGTGGCAAACACTCTCAACCTATACAAACAAACCAGTTGGGTGTTTTGTAATGGCAGAGAAGACCTCAACACTGAATCTGACAGACCGCTCCGACCAAGTGAATGGTTAACAAGGAAAGCCGGAGAAATACAAGATATGATCTCGTTCCTCTGTAACCCCAACACTCTTCCAAGAGGACGATTCTTAGTCATATTCCTTCTCCTTTCAACGGTTGAGGCCATGAACGATCCGATTTTTGACACCTTCATGTTGTTTTATAAAAATCTAGGAGGTACGGAGAACAATTTAAGCATCGGCACGACAAATGCCTCCTTTCAAAAATGGAGGGATTTCATTCAAGCCAGATGTGAACATGACATAAGCCTGCGGAGTATATACGACCTGGAGCTCAGCGAAATTAATGGCACAATACTGAAACTGGGAGGAAATAAGTCAAATGCACAGAGACTTCTTCCATCTGCTGAAGGGAGTTTGGTGGTTCTCCAACAGAAAAATAAAGACATCATGACATCTCTTGAAGTCTTGTGCGTGAACGAATGTGAAAACATATTCGATGAGAGCAGCGCAGAATTCAAAGACTTCAAAATTAAAACTGAGACTGAGTTCTATAGAGGTGGCAAAGTGAAATGGTGGAACTTCTATTTCTCAGAGCTACCTGGAGCAAATCCATTTATAAAACGTGACAAACACTCATCACTTGAGAACACCATCAGATCTCAAACCAAAGACTCCAGAAACACTTGCGTCATGGTGAATCTTTTTCATCACCCGGGCTGCGGTGGCACCAGCATGGCCATGCATGTGATGTGGAGCCTACGAAAAGAATTCAGATGCGCTGTGTTAAAGGACAACACAGTCTCAAAAGAAGAAGTAGCTCAACATGTTGCTCATTTGATGCAGTGTGGAAAAAATGAGCAGTCGTTCAAAACGCCAGTCCTGCTATTGGTGGAAGACTCAGAAGAAACAGAGAACACAAAAGAACTCCAGCACTCTTTGAGGAAAATCACAGCAGAAACAGGCACATTCGTCATCATCCTAAACTGCATACGTACAAACCTTCCAGAAGTGAGATACAAGGAAAGTGTTATTGACGGTGTGTTCATTGAAGCGGCACTGACCAACAAAGAAAAATGTGCTTTTGAAAAGAAGCTTAAAGAACTTCAAGAAATCGAGTCTTTCACAACAGAGAACTTCTACAGCTTCATGATCCTGAAATCCAACTTTGACCCAGAATATGTTGCAAATGTTGCGTCTAACATCCTGAAAGATTTCAAAGTTGAGAGCAAGCGAGAGCAACTCTTTTGTATATTGGCTTTGTTGAACTCCTACGTGGCTGAACCTGCAATCTCAAACTCTTTATGTGCAGATTTTCTGGGTATCAAAAGTGCATTGTGGGGAAGAGAATCTGTGCTGGAGAAAATGGAGCCGTACTCTTGTTTACTAATCGAATATGAGGCGGAAGAATATGGCGGATTAAAAGCTGTAAGCTTTGTTCATCAGTACCTTGCAACTGAATGTGTCAAACAACTAGAAGAGACACAAAACTGCTCTAGGGCTGACATAGTCCTTAACATACTGCATTGTGATCTCCTTTTTAAAACCTTTGCTGTGAAAGATGTTCTTGTTCAATCACTGAAAAGCATGCTGATCACTCGACAGCGCAAGGCAGAGGGCGATGATAAAGACACTCTGTTTTCACCCTTGATAGAAGACATCAACTCCAAGAAGGATGGTCTAAACAAAACTCAAGAAATCTTTAACGCTGCGCTGCAAAGGTTTAATAAAGATTTCACAATTCCTCAAGCTCTAGCGAGACATCTCTACCTGAATGAAAAGAACTTTGCTCAAGCTAAAATTTGGGCCAACAATGCCAAAGCCATTAAAGAAAATTCGTATACGGTAGACACCGTTGGACAAGTCTCCAGAAGTGAGCTGAAATACAAACTAGAGTGCAAAAAGCAAGATACAAAACCATTGACAGCGAAAGAGCTGAGGGAATATTTCGAGCTGGCATACACAGCAACTAAAGCTTTCAAAAGAGCTCAAAGCCTAGCAAAAACAGACGATGCCCCTGAAAATGAGAGCCAACTTTATAGAAAGTTAAGCCCTTATAATATATCTGGCTACATGGGTGAAATAGACACGGCCATGATCGTTTTTGACATCATCAAAAAACTGCCATTGTTTGAAGAACATGATCCAATGAAAGATCATTACATTCAGAGCTTTCTCAAGGGAAAACTATCCTGCTCTAACATGCCAGTGTCAGAGTCCAGTCATGAATTTGTATTTATTCTTCAGGAATACGAACCTTTCCTTAGATCTTTAAAATCACAGGTAAAAGAGGCTTTTGACTTCATTGAAATGTACTACACGTACACAAAAGAAAGGGGAGTCGATGACAGGAAAGACAATAAGAATCGCAAGATGATCTCAGTACACTATAAGAACTATATATCACTGTTTTGCTCATCTCCAAATGAAAAACAAAATGAGAGAAGGCAAAAACCAAAACTGAGCTTGAACATGGAGATCGAAGAGTGCCGAATGTTCCTAGAAGAACAAAGGGCAGATACATTCCCAGGAATTCTACAGTTTCTAGACCAAAAAGGTGAGACAGTAGAAATGATTGCTGAGAAATACTCATTCATATATGATAGATCTGTGATCAAAACAAGTAAAGACAAAATAAATCACCTGTTGGCACATATAATACTGAAGCTGATTTCTCCAAAATCACAGTTAGCAAAATCCATGGAGAACCTCTACAAGCTATTAAAAGAAATTTTGCAAGATGTTGGTACACAGCACCAATACCCAGAGCCTTTCTATCTTGCCATGCTTTTACTCTGGCCTGGCAAATATGTTGACAGTATGAACATTAAAACGTATGTTGATAAAATCAGAAGTTCAGCAAGAAAGCATCTCTCCCATATGTCTAGAAAAAGATCAACCATTCCACACTTCTTCCTGGGGACATCTGATGGACTTCAGAGGCTGGTGCCAAAAGTCTTCCTTGACAGATCAATCAGTAGTGTTAGAGAGCGCAATGTTCTCTGGCAAAGAGCAGAAATCTTCAAGGAACGCTCAATAAAAACCAAGCTTCTCCGAGTGAATGGAACAATTGAGCAAGGTGAGGTCTTCACAGAGTGTGGAAATCTTCAAATCCCAGTGCGTCCTGCTTTCCTTGGAGGAGTGAGAAGTGGCTGCAGCACTGAGAAAGTGTCCTTTTACATTGGCTTTGCCATGGATGGACCGCTTGCTTATGACATTCAGTATGAAGATGAGGGTTAGAACACACAACAATAACAATGCATTAAATGCTTCATGCTTCTGAATTTAGTAATTTAGAAAAAACAGATCGCTTTGAGTTTTTCACACCATATTTAATCATGTTAACCAATGTTTAGTCAAAACAATAGAAAAAATCAGTTTGAATGATGCATAAGGGATTACATGTCTCAGACTTGGTTTAAAGTAAGTTATTTAAAATACATATTGTTCTAACTGAAGACATGTACAGAATATCAAGCCTTTCAATCTTTTAAATGATTTTAAATAAATATTTGTACTCTGAATTGACTGGGTGCCATTGATTAGTATGTGTAAATACATGACAGGTAATGTAAACATCTTAGGTTTGAAACCTCTCAAAAGAAGCTCGTGAATTGGAGTTACAAAATGAACTTAAGGACTTGTCCTTGTATATTAGCTTTGACGTAATCATTAGTATATATTCTGAAAAATCTGTCATAATTTACTTCTTTTCTTGTCATTTCTGACCTGTATGACTTTCTTTCTTCTGCAAAACAAGAAAGAAGATATTTTGAAGAATGTTGGTAACTGAACAACGGCAGTATATATTGACTTCTATTGTAGGACAAAGAACCAATAGAAGTCAATGAGTACCTCTGTGGGTTAGTTACCAACAATCTTCAAAATATCTTATTTTTTGTTTCACAGAAGAAAGTCATACAGGTTTAAAATGACAAGAAGAGAGGGAATAAATGCAGAATTAAAATTTTTGACATTTTAATTTTAAACATAACTTTTGTCAAACATAAGCACAAGGTCAAGTGCACTCTTTTTCTTCTGGTAGAGGACTAAAAATACTAATGACTTATACTGCACTAACTTTTTTTTGACCAATAAAATGTTTTCTAGAAAAAATGTCCCTTGTCCTAATTTTACCTACAACTGACTAGCAATAGCAAAAGACATTGATGGCTCTGACGTAAACTAAAGGCTGAAATCTTTGGTATGAATTATCACAGGTGGTTAGCTGTAGAAATCTTACCTTATTGATCCATGTTATAATCGCCTCTTCAGAATCATAAGGAAAGTCGTCCTCAGGAATGAAAGGTGTAAATTTCTGTATGCAGGTCAGGACTCTCTCCACGCTGACCATTTCAACTGTGTACGCCATCATTAAAGTGTCAATCATGGCCAGGTGAGAACTCTGGAATGACAGAAGAGAAATATAACCACACAAAATATAAGCATGATTTATATAGTTTATGTATTCAATCAAAGACTGTTATGTATAGTTCAGTAACAGAATGTCGTATTTAAGTTTTCCAAACAGATCTTAACTTCAATATTACATAAACACTCCAATTACTTTAGCTCTCACACACAGTGTGCATTTGATAGTTGGTGATCTGGTTAAAAACCTCTTTGACCTCTAGAGGGTGCTGTTATAACTATGTAGATGGATGCATCCTATGGATAAATTGATTTATTTATTTTGTAAATACTCCCACTGAATTGATATGTTAAATTGTACATAAACCATAAAATCAAAGCATTACAGAATATAGTTGTTAAACCTTAAGCTTAATTAGGTTTAGGCTTAAATCTTAAAATCAAAGATTAACAGGACTGCCTTCCTTCAATAGAAACAACGTTCTGAAAGCAAACATGAGAATAGCTCTGGCACAGAATCAACTTAATATCCCTAAAAGTAGTTCAATTATACTTTCAGCTATAAAAGAAACAACAATATTGTGTTGCATGCTAAAATGCTAATGCTGGTTTACAATACAGCAACACAAGGATTATGAAACAATTACATCTAGTCTCTATGCCTCTTTTTGGGAAAGTGGGGTCTGGGAAAAATGCCTGACCAGAACTCCATATTGTACTATCCTTAATCTGTTTTACTAATATGAAGAATTATTACAACATAATTCTTTGTCCAGCAATGGTAAATCTAAGTCAGTTTTAACATAATTGTGTCTTTCCACCTAAAATTGTGTTATTTCTATATTTGACCTTGCTACACCATCAGAGCAAACTGTTACTAGAATAATATTTAATAACAATACCATTTCACTAGTTTTTTCATTACAAAAGGGACTTCTTACTTAACCCATAATCCCTACGCCACCAAAATGAACATAACAGTTGAATCCATAAAGATCAGCTCAACTTGATCAACATCCTTAAATAGATTAAGTTTAGGTTAATTTCTAAACATTCTCCATATCAAATACAAAAAGGTACAAACAAGCAATATGATGTGCCAATAAAACACTGCCATTGTTTTAATAAAATCAAATTCAACATATAAAGATGTAAACCTCTCCTTATGAATGCTGACAAGTGTTTTGGACATCTAAAGTTTTACCCTCAATCTGTCTGGGGAAATCGCTTAAATCCAAGAAGCTTACCAAGCATTTAACACAAATGTTCCACAATCTTCTTCTGGATTCATCCCAAATTGCTCTAAAGTGCTGCCACACAACTTCAGCACTCATACACCTCATTGTGACTAGTTTTTGTTTGTTTTAATGCAGCATCTGCGTGATTTAGATGTCATTTCGATAAAAAAAATAATGACAAGAGAATGGGATGTAAAAAACAAGATTAAAACATATGTCCAGATGAGCAGCATAGCCATAGCAATCCAAATCTCTGACAAAGCTTGACTTTCTAAATGTTAGTACTGTACTTTATCAAATTTATGCTATGCGGTTTAGAGCAATATGAGTGTGTGAGTGAAATACTCTGGGTGGATGATTTTCAAAAATAATAAAATAGTAAATAGTGATATTTGCCAAAGTTTGTTGTGGAATTCACATCTAAAAGCATGGTTACCAATGTTATTTTCCAGACAACTAGGATTCTAACATTTCCCACCTCAAAGCTGGAAAGTTTGCCGTTGTAGAAATTATTTCCGAGTTGAGGTGGGAAATATCCTAAAACTGAGGGGTCTGGAACGCAGAATAAGCCTTGTAAATTAGCTTAATGATTTAAATGTAATGAAAAGCTTTCATTACACACACACTCAAATCAGTCACTTTATTTAATAGTAATTGGGCAATTCCAGCGTTATGGATGTGATATTTTGCGTTACGGACGTGACATAAAAACGCACAGAGAATGTATTTGTACCAATGTACTGAACCACCTGTTTATATTACTAAACCCTTGTTGAAAAATATCAGTCTATGCACAAGTTTTTTATTTTAAAAAAGGGAAATAAACATGCGTTATGGATGTGACAAAAAAGGACACTGTTTTTTGGAGATGACAAACTTTTCAGGATTTATGTGAATTAAAATGCACAAACCTGCAGCAATAATAGGCAACAAATGGAGAAGGGATGCCTCTTCATAGAACATATAATAGTTACTTTATTTTCATGTGTCCAGTCATGAGGAATACGTACCATAATGAATGTGACAATCCTGAAAATGGCACTTACCAGACAATGGAAAATCATGCATAAAAAATAAACAAATGCGTTAAAAACTTAAAGAAAGGCTATTTGAACCATCACATGTTGACATTTGTGCTTTAAGTATAGTAAAAACCTTACTAAAATGTATTTTTTCATGGTAAGGTTGACACTTTCACTTGCAATTGCCAAATTGAAAATGGGTCGTGCATAATGTGTGTCAACAGAAAGCCTCTTTACATCATCAAAGTCTAAGAGTGGCAGGTCTCCTGAGAGATATCGGAGCTCTCAGGAGACCTGCCACTCTTAGACTTTGATGACAGGTCTCCTGAGAGCTCCGATATCTCTCAGGAAAAGACACAATGTGCTGATGTATTGGGTGAAGCCAAAAAAGCTGACAGTATGCAATAAAGAATGAAATAGTTTTTTGACTATTCTTATCTTATCTTATCTTTGTTCCCCACTGTTCAGTATATGTGTGTATAATCGATATGGCAAACGCTGCATTACATTCTACAGTGTGCGACACCTGGCAGCCAAGTCGACGCTTTTCTCAAAAATATGCTGAGCAGAGAGCACCTCTCCTCTGTGACTGAAAACCACACACGCTCACACACAGACACAGAACGGCACGCAGACACACTGCCGCAGTGCTAATCGCCATGCAAGCGGACACACCCACCCATGTGCACGGATTAGCACAGGCTTATACAGAAGCAGGAGGTTTTGGGTGCAAAATTAAGTCTGTGATTGCCAATGTGTGTGTCAGTAAATGTGTTTTGCAGACTGTAAGGTCATGTCCTTCACCTGAACCTCATCTCATGCGTACGCCAAAAATCTGATAGCAGGCAGGTATGTTTTTGTGGTTTTTTCTCTTTATAAGACCGTTCCAAAGCTGCTGATACCGTACAGTATGTGTACTGTATGTCTTGTTCCAACAAGTCTAGAATGAGTATTGTGGTTTCTTAAAGGTAAATGCATCTGACAGGATAGTGACTAGGACTGCAGAGAGAGAAAGAGAGAGAGTACTGCAATGCAGACATGCAGAGTACCTCATACACACTACATGCTTGGATAAAGTGCAGACACAGCGACAAGAGGTCACAATATGCATTACCAATCCATGACTAGTTTATATTACCATCACTGCAATAACTAGACAAAAGGTATGAATATGATGACCAAAGCAAAACGTATTCCATGTGTAACAGGTTGGTACACATTATTTACACACCCTCATGTCATTCCAAACCTGTATGACTTTTTTTCCTCTGCAGAACACAAAAGAAGATATTTTGAAAGATGCTGGTAACCAAACAACCCCACTGATTTCCATTGCATGGACACAAACGCACTGAGATATGAAAATATCTTCGTTTGTGTTCCACATAGGAGTCTTATAAAGGGTTTGAACTGCATTATTGCAAATAAACGATAAAGAACTTTCATTTCAACTATAACTAAGAAAACGCGACAGAAACACAAAGGTCACTTGCCATCTGTATAGGGGTCTTGCAGAGGTCTCTTTCGGTAACCAGTCTCTCCTGGTCAGTGACGTACAGGCCCTTTTGAGCTAAGGCCTGGATGACAGCGTTATGACCCAGTAGTGGTTTGGCTGTATCGCTCCTGAGGATCAGACTCCCCGCACGACAGTACAGCTCTGCAGACAGCAGCAGTGATACAACAGGCGGCTTCACGTGCTCCTGGTCATACTGGTCCTGGTAAAATGGATCCTCCAACTCCACAGGAACACAGTCTACAGAGAAGAACAGAGAAGAAAACAATTAACATACATGTTTACTTAATTGATTGAATCCCAATTTTGCTCATATACATCAAATCAAAATATTCAATATTAAAAATTGAATCACAATTTACTTACCTATGTGACATCACAGGTGTATATGACACACTTTCTTAAGCTGAACACAATCGGATATGAATACATCTCCACATCCACTGCTTTTCTTCAGAAGACACATTAACATAAGTATAAATTACTTATTACTGTAATGAATAGATGTGCTATTTGGGGCTACAAAAACGAGGCCTCTATTCGATGCCATTACAAAGGTGAGCCAATATAACTCAGCTAAAGAAAGGAAGTCATATACACCTGAAATGACAAGAAACGTGGGTCAATAAATTATGAGCAACTCTTTTTTGGGTAAAAAAATATTTTAGGTCAATATAGATTCACAGCTTTGCACCCAACACTGCTGAAAAAAACATCACATAAGTTCTAATGGTTTTCATTAAAATATCATTCTGAACTAATTACTTGTTCCATTAAAACCATTACAAGATTCCTTTTTGTAGTGTGTTTTGGGCATTATTCCAATAGGATTTAATTGTGTTCTATTGGTTCCTATCTGCCAGATAACACCCCACCAATAGAATCCATCACATACCAGTAAAGAGACCGTTATAGTTTCTATTAAAAGCAATACAAATCCCTTTAAAGCCATTAAATGTATTCAATTCTCTATTGTGTTTTGAGCAGGGATCTATTGTTATTTCCAGCTGAAAATTATTCAATACATACAGTATGAAACACTCGAATACTTCATTGATGTAAAATAGCTAACACCAAACATGTTTACATCAACATTTTACGTACCAAGTAGTCAACACCAAACCATTGCTATACAGAAACACCATGAAAACGTACTGTAGTGTCAGAAGGTGAATACTGAACACTGGCGACATCCGCTGGTGTAAGTTCTGTAATGGCAACAGGTGTTTAACATCACACGATGCTGCGCAGATCATTCTTCGGTTACCCTACCACCAACTTTACTACATTACTAACATCAACATTTAGTTGTGCGGGTTCCCAGAGCTCGAGTTAAAAAACGCTTTGAGGTACTTTGACGTTAAACAAGCCTTAAACTTTTGTTTTGGGGTTTGCTTGATGAAACTTTGTCAAATTTCTTTAGGGTGTCTGTCTATATAAAAGAAAAGCTCCTGAGATCAAAATCAAGCAATAAGGTAAACAAATGAATTGATCAGAATGCAGAGGTCTCGAGAGACATTTTTGAAAGTTGGTTTATTTTTAACTTGGCACGGCATATTAAAAATATAATTTTCATGGTTGGACGCTCACAAGTCAGTGTTAGGTATGACTTAGTGGTCAAAGACAAGTGTAAACTAAAGAGAGAGAGAGTGAAACAGAAAGACAATCGCTTAAATCTGATTTACTGGCCCTCTTCAGAACATCACAATAGACACAAAAGGCACGCACGCGCACGCACTCACGCACGCACGCACACACACACACACACACACACACACACACACACAGACAGGTACAGACATGAATAGCAGACATAATAATAAAACACACACCTACACATACACTGCAGTCATGGAACCACAGAAGACACACACACACACGTGTACACACCTATGCAGAGACAGGCAAACACTGAGTCACAAAAACACTGCAGACATGACACACACTAAATAACAGTACTGCCTCATCGACTGATGCCAAATACACTGTAAGACGTACATGTGCAAACAGACATTTCAGACACATGTCTAAAGCACAAAATCTAGAAGGCCAAGGAAATTCCTGGCATCCCATAATGCTTCTCTGTGAGTCAGACTAAAGGCGATGTAGATTCCTGTTCGTCCCGGGTCATTTCCTTTCAGTATGTCTTTGTGTGTGTGTTCATTTTCAGGAAATGTGTGCCTTAAAGGTGCAGTACAATTCCTACTGAGTGATCTTGGACACATGATAGGGCGTAAGTTTAGTCTAGTGATTTTTACTGGTGTAAGAAATCTGACGGTTCATGCCTCCTGATTTGGTTGTTCCAAATCTGTATTCTGTTGAACACAAAAGAAGATATTTTGAAGAATGTAGGGGCACTTTTGACTACTATTGTCATTTTTCCTACTATGGTAATCAATGGTGGCCAAAATTGTTTTGTTATAAGCATTCTTCCAAATATCTTTCTCTGTGATCATCAGAACAAAGTAGTATATACAGATTTGGAACAACTCGATGGTGAGTAAATGAATGATTTTTTGGTGAACTGACCCTTTAAGCATCACCATGTGTCAGGTTAAAAAAGCAATATGCAAAATAAAACAAGCAATTTAGCAACCCAACTTTCAGGTTTTGTGTTAACTGTGACAATGAGGTCTCATTTAAAACTTCTTTGCAATATTACACAATTAACTAAAAACTGCTGATTACAGTGTTTATGTGTACTTTAATATTTACAGAGACATCAGAAATCTCTTAAAAAATATTTCCCTAACCTTTATGAAAAGCTGCTGTGTCAATGGAAACCCTTTCTCTGCCAGTCTCCATCAGGTCAGAGCCAAAAGTATAAACACACACACACACACACACACACACACACACACACACACACACACACACACACACACACACACACACACACAGTACATCTGTAAAAGTCAGTTTTTCCTCAACATGCTCATAAAGAGCAGCCTGGTTAGGCAAAGTTCTTTTTCCGGTTTCATCCCAACCAAAGTGAGGACAGAGGCAGGAAGCAGCTCTCCCAGGCATGACAAACACAGGGAGGAAGTCTGGGGTCAAAAAGAGAAAAGCTTGACTCACCACATCTCACAAAAGCCCTTCAAAAGTTAAACTCGGCACTTTTGGAACAGTAAAGCGACTCATAAACTTTGCATTGGCTTATTAAATGGATAGTTCACCCAAAAACGAAGATTCTGTCATCATTTACTGCTGTCCCAAAAATATTGACTACTATAGTCAGAAAATAAAATCTACCATGATAGTAAACGGTGACCCAAAATACTCCCACATACTTTAAAATATCTTTTTTTTGTGTTATACATTAAAACATAACATAAACATAAAATTGCAAATTAAACATTTGCATTTACAGCACATTAACATGCCATTTGTTGTCTTTAATAACATGTTAGACGGAGCTGTTCTCCAGCACATGGTCACACAGTCTCATGGCCCCACAGGCTTCAATGATGTAACAGGCACAAATGTCCTCTGTCGTGGTATGTGCAGTATGCCACAGAAATATTTGGATGGACAATATTGCAATGATGGTTCAGTTTTATTTTCTATTCCTAAGGGTGCAATTTCTTGCAATGGGCTTTATTTTCCTGTGTTTGTTTCTTATACTAATAAGCCATTTTATTCTGCTGTGACAAGCGATAACTAATGGTAAGAAGTTAGAGTATTATCCTTACAAGAAGTAATGTTGTATCAGCATCACTGACATCTGGAATAGAGATGAGAGAAAATCCAACCACATTATAGTTCACATAGACCAACAACTGCAATAAGAATAGCAGACTTCATACGCACACATACACTTTTCATCTTGGCCCTGATACACTGCACCCCACAGGGCTCTCTGTTGTGGGCCGGGCCGCTCTAACACTTAAAACCACACTGCTCTACATCCATGCAGGTCTAATTCTGTGTGTTTATGTGTTCATTCCAATATCCTCTATAGGGAGCTATTCTGGAAAATTCAATCCTATTATGTTGTGTTGTGTACAGACAGAACGGAGGGAATCTGCTTTAGGCATTCATTACTGTGGGGACTGACCCAGAGCCATAAGACAGACAGCAGATTTTCATGAGTCTATGAAGAGATTTAGGCTAATGACTTCTGCAGACATGGCAATGGTTACAGTACCGTGTAGATGCTGTTTTTGCACAGAAAACCTCTGGATACATGTCATTGAAATGAAAGTTTTAATTATTCAGTATATAATCCTGAATTTCATTTTATACGACGCATTTGATGCATTAACTTCATGTGGATTCATGTGGATCGGTCCCAATATAATTGTATAAGAAACAGCAATATTGTACTCATGCTTTATGACTTTTGACTATGTTAAATGTACACTGGTAGTTTACTGTATACATAATACTATATTTTTGTATATGTTTTGTGGCTCATATAAGAATGCATCAATCTTTAGTGGCTATAGGAATAGGTTAAATGTACACTGGTAGTTTACTGTATACTATACATAATACTATATTTTACATTTTTGTGGCTATATGAATAGGTTAAATGTACACTGGTAGTTTACTATATACATATAATACTATATTTTATACATTTGTGGCTACAGGAATAGGTTAAATGTACACTGGTAGTTTACTGTATACTATACATAATACTATTTTATATATTTGTGGATATTAGCCATATACAGTAAACTACCAGTGTACATTTAACCTATCCCTATAGCCACTAAAGATTGATGCATTCTTATATCAGCCACAAATGTCTAAAATATAGTATTATGTATACAGTAAACTACCAGTGTACATTTAACTTACACCTATAGCCACTAAAGATTGATGCATTCTTATATTAGCCACAAATGTATAAATTATAGTATTATGTAATATGTATACAGTAAACTACCAGTGTACATTTAACCTACACCTATAGCCACTAAAGATTGATGCATTCTTATATTAGCCACAAATGTATAAATTATAGTATTATGTAATATGTATACAGTAAACTACCAGTGTACATTTAACCTACACCTATAGCCACTAAAGATTGATGCATTCTTATATTAGCCACAAATGTATAAATTATAGTATTATGTAATATGTATACAGTAAACTACCAGTGTACATTTAACCTACTCCTTTAGCCACTAAAGATTGATGCATTCTTATATTAGCCAAAAATATATAAAATATAGTATTATGTATAATATATTTTATATGTTTTGTGGCTAATATAAGAATGCATCAATCTTTAGTGGCTACAGGAATAGGTTAAATGTACACTGGTAGTTTACTGTATACATATGTTTTATACGTTTGTGGCTATAAGAATGCATCAATCCCATAGTGTCTATATTGAGTCGTGATTCAAAGAAAATGCGCAACAGTTTGTCTCTGTCGATTATTATGTTATGTCATGCTCTGGCTTTAATTCATACATTTTATTCTAGCTATTAATGAGTGATTCATGTATCAACACTAAATACAGACACTGCCCTACTTAGAAATGACACAAGAAGTATTTGAGGTGTATCATTAAACACGCACAGCAAACTTGCGCGTTCACAACGTGTCATAGTCATAATAATATTTTGAAAATGTTAAGCACCACCTACCCGACCCGAAGGCTTTGGCAATGAGCCATGTTAAACTGCACGATATCTTGGCCCTTGTGAAGTCATAGTGATCAAACGATTTGATGGCAGGCACGATAAACGTCCTCTTGCTTTGCTTGATCTCTGCGGCATCACCCATCTTGACATCCACGCGTGGCTGCATCACGTCCCAGACTATGAGATCACGCCAGTGGATGACATTCCCATGGTCAGATCCAATGCGCCAAATATGACGTAAAATATAACGGGTATAACGGATAGAATTGAAGTATCTATACAATCCTGACTCTCATCCGCAATACGTTCCTATAATAACTAACGTGACAAACAGTTCCAGCTGCATCTCCGACCGCTGGATTCAATATCCAACACGAAATTCCAGGCGACTGCAGTAACGTTAGTTCTCATCCGTTTCCCGGCATTATATCCTTACATTGCTGTGGATTATAAAAATCGATCAATAACAGGTGACGCGATAACCATGGTGAGGGATGTCTCATTCAATGGCGAAGGAACGATCGATGAGATCGCTGTCTCGTGTCATGATTTTTCCTCTTTTTTAACTTTTGTAACTGTCCTTCCTAAAATCTTTCCCTCTCCCTGCGGTCCGCCTGCCGCACTGGCCTGTTAAAGGAAAAAGCCGAGTGCGCATGCGCGAAACGCCCAGACGCAGACAAGCACTCCTGGTGGAAGCACAACTCCCACAACAAAAATCACATTTTACGCACTGTGTATCCTGCTAATTGTTAAATGTGCTTATATTTATTATTTTGAAGGGTTTTAAGGATGAAGAATTTGTTGTGTTAATGCAGTTTGATTTTTATGATTGTTTTAATATTAAAAAGTTAAATTTTTAAAAAGTTAAATCGACTTCATCTTATTTAATTACTTTATTAAATAAATAATACAATTTAATAATTTATTTCTTTTAATTTGAATAAACGAATAGCTAATTTCTTAATTAACTCTGAATTGTAATTTTATATTCCAATTTTAAATGTATTTTACTTTGTGGTTGTATTGATTTGTTATTATTACTTTTACAATGATATTCTATGCCTTTAATTTGAGCTTTTTTTAATTTGCTTTGGCAATACAAATGCACAGTTTTTGGGATGCCAATAAAACCCAATAAAATTCAATTAAATCAGTGATACCTTGTATTGAAACCTTGTATTACTAGCACCTCTCGTGAATATTGCTTACTTAGACGAATCGCTTGCTGTTTTCCTCAATTGTAAGTCGCTTTGGATAAAAGCGTCTGCCAAATGAGTAAATGTAAATGTGATACTGATACATGTTTTAAAGATTTCACCTAAAAATAAAACTTGTTCTGATGAACACAGAGAAAGTTATTTGGAAGAATGCTTATAACCAAACAGTTCTTGGACCCCATTGACAACCATAGTAGAAAAAAATTACAAAATTTGTTCTGTTGAACACAAAATTAGATATTTTGAAGAATGTAGGAGAACAAAAAGTTCTGGGGTACCGTTTGGTCACAAGCATTCATCCAAATAGTGTTCTCTGTGTTTAACCAAACAAAGAAATGTAGGCCTATAGGCTACAGATTTGTAACAATTAACTAGAGAGTGAGTAATTCATGACAGAATGTTCATTTTTGGGTGAACTATCCCTTTAAGTTTGAGCGATGTTTTCTGATGGCTGAGCTGTTGAGATATTGTTAGTTTTAACTGAAGTTAAACGTGAGGTAGTCTTTAAGTTGTAGGCCTATATTTGAGCAGTCATGGAATCACAACTCTCAGACATGAAGGGGTGTGACTATGGCTGTGGCTGGATCTGACTATCAGCTCTGGAGAATAGCTGTAATTACTGCCCTCTACCCACATACACAACCCTTTCATCAAATACACGCACGCACTCACGCACGCACGCACACACACCAGCCTTTCATCTGATAGAGAGAGGCCCTTGATGCTTGAACACAAATGGAAGTCATTTATTGAGCTTTTACACTCACACTCATAAAAAAAAAGAGAGAGAGAGACAGAAAGAGAGAGATAGATAGACTTCCACCAGATGTTACTAAAACCTCCTCTAAATTTAGCAGTTTGCTGTTACGCAGTATTTAACGTCCTGACTCCAATGTTTAAATTACATCAATCCTGTGAACACAGAGCAGTCATTATTTGCAATGAATTAAAATGATGTACTTGGAGTAAAAATAGTTTATTGATAATCAATTGATGCAATTACGATCTATTGATGACCACCTGTTGATTTTCACAACTGAAATGTTTCAAGTGACACTGAGGAGACGGAGACGGAGAAATGTCGCCCTCTTGCGAACACATGAAGTCAGACTTTAGAAAACTGCTGTTGAACTTGATGAATTTGATCAGATTTTAAGATTTTATTTTAATATTGATTTCAAATTAAACAATAAATAAATAATATATAAAACGTTATTTGATATTTATGATGAGATAAAGTTATTTGTTATTTGTCAACCCACGTTATTTTAAATAAATAAATAATATTTCTAAATCAATAAATGATGAATACAATCAATAATACAATTTAATGCTGAATTGTTTGGTGAACTTGATTTACGTAAATACAAAGCCTACCGTTGTAATATTGCCTGCGTTGTTGTATTACTACCGCTAGATGGAAGCATAAGTCAAATGTTTCAAACTCAGTTTGCTCATTTTGTCGTTCTTCCTGAAAAAGTGAACTGTACCGAAATACTTCTGAAATATAATTTTATTAATTACAATCAGAATCATTTCACATGTGTCTGGGACACGTGGAAGTACAGTAAGGTTAGGGTGGTATTTAAGAAAATACAAAAAAAAACTAAAACTGACGTTTTTGTAAAATGTTACAACCAGAATGCAATCAAGAAACTACGACAGTTTCCATTAAAAAGCTTGACATATACAGCATTTGTTTCAGACCTTCTTTCTCTCTTATTTGTTACTGTCTCAGTCAGACTTAAAGTCTCTCAAAAACATTCAAAGAATGTTATGATTGCGACCATCAGTATGTTTGATTATTCACATGACGTTCAATTCAAAGTGAGCCATTATCATGTTAAATGCTACCAGACTCATCCAAGCCCCAGCCACACGCACTCCCCATGTGCATGTATATTTCATACAAAGATGCCTTCACACCAACACAACACAGCAGTGTGTTTTCCACTGACCCTCCACAACACCCTCCACTCCCACACACATGAGCCTCATCTTTTATAAAGCACACACAAAAGACATCGCTGATCTCTGTATGTCTCTCTACGCAGTGCACAGATATATGTCCTATCTGACGTCAGTGGCCTTGCACTGTATCGCAGATACTCTCTTCGTTTGGCCACAGTAGCCCATAGGAGACAGTTATTGATTCACAACTTTCTCTTGTCCGTCTCTTTATTGTCATTATTTACATATACAGTCACAGAAAATTTAGAGACCACTTCAGTGTTGCCTTTGATCAGTAATTGTATTTTTCCTTAAAAAAAAGAAAAGAAAGAAAAGGCACTATTTTCACATCACTAAAAGAACATGTGGTACTGTTTTAAAATAGAGTTAGTAATCCTATAGTTCACTCTTAAAAATAAATGTGCTTTATGCCCTAAAATAGGCTTTTTTATCTAAAAGAACCTTTAACATCCGAAGATGTTTCGGTCTCACAAAAAGTTATTTATTGGTTCTTCAGATTTTGAAAAGGTAAGAAAGAGGTGGTTCTTTAAAGAAGCTTTGATTAGGTTCTTTGTGGAACCTAAATAGTTTTTACTATGCCATCGCTATGAGGAATCTTTTAAGCACCTTTATTTTTAAGAGTGTAAACAAACTAAAACCACGTTTTATTTGTGTTAGAAAAAGAGAATGAAGATGAACACGCAGAATTCAGGCAGACGGGACAGCGTGGGGTATTTTTAACACACACAGACCTCAAGGCTGTAGTTAGAGGGTTGGGTCACGCTGGGCTGTGCTTCCCCCACTGGCAGCAGAAACCTGTATTTACCTGAGGGGAGTCTGCTCCATATGCCCTATAGTTTATCTTCTCCTGACTGCAACGGCGACACCACGCTGAGCTTCGGCTCGTCTTGATTTGTATATGAAACGAGAGTGAAGACATCTGAAAACTGTTCTCTCAAAGCTCATTTAGAAGTTAAGCGCTTTTTTTAACAAATGAAAATAGAAATGGCAAGAAATTTTAAAAAGTGATGGAGGTGTCTTTCTCTCTGTGAGATGTGAATGTTTGACTTCCTTCAGTGCTCGGCCCTTTCAAGTGCAGGGCAGGGGTGTCCAATCCTGTTTCCAGAGGTCATGCTTATTTAAACACATCTGCAGGACATTTTTGTAGTAATCTTGAGTAATCTCATTTATTAGCTGTTTCAGGTCTGTTAAATTCAAGTAAGAGCTGAACTCTGTAGGACTGTGGCCCTTTAAAGGGATAGTTCAGCCAAAAATAAAACTTCTTGCATCATGACTTTCTTCCCCAGAAAAAAACAAGATGTGACCCTGGACACTGAGATTCTTTTCTATCATCTGAAAGCTGAATAAATAAGCTGTCTATTGATTTGTTAGGACAGTACAATATTTGGCTGAGATATAACTATTTAAGTCTTTGCAATCTGAGGGTGCAAAAAAATCAAAACGTTGAGAAAATCGCCTTTAAAGTTGTTAATCAAAGGTGCTGTAGCAGGCCGCTGCTCTAACTCTCTCTATTGGCTTCACTGCTGTAAAGATGTTGTGGAGAATAGATGAACCTGAAAGTAGAAATTCTAATCTTTACATTGATACCAAACTTGAGTGGATAATTCCCAAAGAGCGGCAGCAGCGAGTGAAGTTTGTAGACGTGTTTCAGGACATTTTTGTTAGCAATTATGCTGCATCTGATATGTTTATGGTAGGAAATTGACAAAATATCTTCATGGAACATCATCTTTACTTGATATCCTAATGATTTTGGGCATAAAAGAAAAATCTATGATTTTGACGCTATTACTATATGTTCTCGTGCTACTTAAGACACTTAAGGGTCACATTTTAAAGAACGTTGGTAACCAAAAACATTTGCCCCCATTGGCTTTCACTGAATTGAGACAAAACCACTGAGACATTTCTCAAAATATCTTCTTTTGTGTTCCACAATAGAGTCACCAGTTTTTAAATGACATGCAGGTGAGTAATAAATGCACAAGTTTCATTTTTCAGAATCCGCCCAGTGGGCAGCTTTTGTTTACACATAGCATCCATACAGAACTTAATGTCACAACGTTTAAAGCCGAAAATTGCCTGATTTCCTGGCATTTCGGCAAGGGGCCTGTTCACACGACCTAACAGGAAAAATTATGTTTTATTTACAGGAAAGTCTGTATGTGTGTTCTGGAATGAAAGCGAAAGACAGAAATAATGAACACACATTCCCTTAGGAGTTTGGTGTCTTTTTCTGCATGCATGAACAGTAAATGTATTTTTACCGGCTAATTCAAAGTTGTGTTGGATTAATTTCTTTGCTTCTCTCATAAACTGAATTAACAGTCAGTGTAACATGAACAGGATGTTTTCTGGTGGGTTTTTGACACGGGTGTGTCCTCGATGACAATTACCAAAATAGTCCAAATTAATTATGTCATGAAACTTTCTTGATATTTTGAAATGAACTGAATGTATTTAGGCATGATCTCATTGTCAGAATTCAAAACGTTGATAGCCTATAAACCAAAATTTACTCAGCAAATATGTATATATTAGGAAATCTCACTTAGATCTCTTTGATTGTTTGTTGTGGGAATACTACAGTTTCTCTTAGTATCTCTCAAATTATGTCTTGTTGTTCAGTGGAAGCATGCATGTTGCGTGCACTTTCTATTTAAATTGGACAATTTGTAAAGTGTTTTGGAAACATTTATTATCCTTCCTAGCATTTAAATCTACTGTGTTTAAGTGGCACTAAAATGAAATGAATCTTTTTACTCACACATAAACACACATTTGTTTTATTATCTTGAGTCAGGATGCAGGATTTTGTCTTGGCCTGCATGACAGAGAGTTGAGAATGACAAGCAGCTTTGTGTAAACCCACACCGTGACAGTCTGTATCTGTACAGTATGTCATAAATAAGTAGATTTCATGTTTTATTTATGTTACCCTTAACCTAAATTAATTTTAAGGGATAAAAAAATCTAAAGTCTTCCTATACTCACCCTCGAGTTATACATTTCTATATTCTAATGGGGTCCAATATCTGTCTGGTTACAATCATTCTTCCAGATATTTGAAAGAATGCTTGTTACCAAAACGTTGTTGGCCACCATTGACTACTATAGTATAAAAAATGACAATGGTAGTCAAAAGTGCCCCAGTGTGTGTGTTTTTTTTTTTTTTTGCTCTTTAGGATGTTACAGTGAGTAGAGTTTCTCTTAATGCAAACCAATGGTCAGCAGCAATGTGCATACATAGACTCATCTATTATAATAGTTATCCCAACTATAGTAAACACCACAGCAAATCCTTCTGCTTATGTGTTTGTGCATATTTTCCCCACCGATAAAGCTGCTTGTTGTGCTTTTCTTCTCTCATCCTCAGCATTTATACATTTTTACCTTGAATAGTCGAATGTGTAGGAGCGCTGAGCCAGATTTTCTTTATGTGACAGAGATTGTGCCAGAAATGGGAAAAATCTGCTCCTAAATCAGCACTTTAACTGTGAGAAGCTTTGTGTAATGTTGCTAGTATATTATTGAGACTGGTCTGTCTCCATAGTATAGAGACGTAGAAAAAAAGATCTGCTGGGAGATCAAAATGGCAAGTGTTGCGTGCTTCAGCAGAGAAAGACAAATGTTGGAAATATCATAATCTTAAAGTCCCAGTGAACCGGAATTTCAAATGAGAAAAAACAGTGGACGTGGCTTGTGTTTTGTGCATTTTCAGATTTTACCTGAAGATCACGAGGGCACATGAATTCTGAAAAGAGAATGACCCACATTGGTAAGCTATTGAAAATAATCACATCTGAGATATTTCATGAAAAAATAGGAATTGTAATTTTTCATTTCAATGGGACTTTAATCTCTTGTTGTTTGCATATTGTTCACAGTATGCACATTTTCTGATGTCATGAGACAAAAATGTAGTTTACTTTTAATGTAAAAATGTAATAACCTTTAGCAGTATTTAGTAAGCTACTGTTTTGAATGATAATTACTCAGAGATGGACAGAAAGAGACAATCGAATGCATAAAAGAACAAACGACATACATACATACGTGCGCACATGAGCGTACACACTTCCATAAATTACATATGTTGCTCCAGGATGGTCTTCAGGCCTGCTGGCTGTTTTGAGCTGCTTATATAAGTGCAAACTGTCTGTTATAATTAGGGTCAGCACACACAGGCACAAATCACGCACACAACCGTGTCACTTCCTGTTTGCCCACCTCTCAGCCTCAGCTCCAGGCTTCACAGGACTAAACAACACAACAGAACTGCAGAGGTCATTTCATTACCGGTGAAATAAGACTGTTAAAGTCTTTAAAGGTTAACATACAAGTAAATTGATGTTCAAGCAGAACTGGATGTAATGCTGTTCCGTTTTATTTTTCTTTAATAATTTGCATTTTATTAGATGAATAAACAATACTTCTACAGCATTTATTAATCTTAGTTCATGTTAATTTCAGAACTAAGTCTAGCATTTGAGGACAAATTGTACTATATACCAGCAATAAATGGCAGTGTTATTGTGGACTTAAAGCTATCATCTTTAGTCATAAATATGTATAGGCTAGTCATATGTCCCATAAGCGCTTTGTATCATACAGAGTATCAAAGCTAAAATCCTCACAGAGACAGGAGGACTGCATTTGATATCGCTGCACTGACCACCTGGCATTTTGGATTGGATTTAAATTGCATTATGCATGTTTTATATTCCCTACAATCCAGTATATAATTGAGAATCTGATGAAAATGTTTAAATCTGCACCTTTTCATCTTGTGTAAGTAACATCTGGAGAGCCGTTTCACTAGAAATCTGCCAAGAACACTTAACTATTAAACAGTAAATCTCATTTAAATCTAAATAAATAATCCTTTTCCCTGAATCTGTATTAGGTTTAGAACAGGATATTTATAAATCTAAACCCAAAAACACTACAGCGAACAAAAACACATAATTATGTTGGCTTAAAGTCAATGTACTGTACTCATTTTATTTAATCTTGACATTAAGATCCTTTTAAGATCTGTTAATGTCCACTTTTTTAACTTAAACCAGCCTTTCAAAAGCCAATATTAGAAATTGTGACAAAGTTCTTTTAGTCTTATCGCTGCTTTTATTTTTGTGCAAACATATCTTAACACATGGGACACAAACACACTTCACAAGCTTACAAAGGCATTCTGAAAGATTAACCTCCATTCAAGCACAGAAAGCAGATTGCATAAACTTGCCAAACAATTTTTTAATATAAAAAAGGTCTGCAAACATGACTTGTATTACACAATTCACAACTACAAAGAAAGTGAGAATGTGGGAAGTCTACTGTTTTGATCGCCCTTTAAGAGAGCTAAAGCACAACATTTTTAACAGTGACATTTAATTCCAATAAATTCCAAGTCTTTGGGAACATACAGTACAGTTGCTCTGAACTGGCTTTCACAATGTGCAAATGTCAAAGAACGTAGCAAATTCAAAATCATTTACTGTAAATACGGTACAAAATACAACTGGAAAATAACATATATCAATAAATAAATATCAAAGTAAAATTTATTGTAACACTTAACACATCACAATTCAATGGAAAATAGAGTACAGACATTTAAGTAATGTTCCACAGACATAGTATAACATACTCCACTGAAGGCAAGTTGAGAAAACCCATGCACAATTTAACCAACAGAAATGGAAAAAATTAACAAAAACATGAACATGATCAGCCTACTTGACATAAAGAGACAATATACTTTACACATACCATACTACACAAACAACTAAAAAAAAGAGACAATGGCAAAAACCAGGACATATATATATATATATATATATATATATATATATATATATATATATACAAAACAATCAAAGGTAACAAGACACACCTGCAATGGGGTGGGGTAACAAAATAAAAAGACATGAGCAGTTGTTAGCCACCACTATTAAAAACTAAGACGACATGAATAGCTTCCTTTCTAACCAAGCTGATGTTTAGTATTTCAACAATAATTAATTTAACCTTAAATATTTTAACATGAAGTTTCTAAAAACTGATTGATATAGATGGTTTCAAAGCAACAACACAAACTTTACTGTGCATGTGTGCTTTTGTGGCACAAACTTAACTTCCGGTACACATCCACAAAGAATAGAGTCCCTGCAGATTATTTCTGATAACAAGCAAAAGAAATGACATTAGCTAGCAAGTATGTCTAGTCAGTATTATTTTGGGTTACCAGTAGAAGAACCGTTACTTGACTAAACTTAAATGTGACAAAGTTACACGACCCATTCAACAAATTGTTTTTTATCAAATTAATATACAAAATTGTGCATTTAATACAAATATTGAACATTAAAATATTATTATAAATGATTATTAATATAAATGAAATAAAATATAAAACGTTATATTATTAGCCACTAGCTACACCGATCAACAAACACAGACAGGAAGTTAACTTCGGGCCAGGCGGATATAACCGTCTATATAAATCTATGATTTCGAGACAGAAGTCCGAGTTGTAGGATTGTTAATACGGTCATGATAAACAATTCATGAAACCTGTCTGTCCATCTGGAGTGATAAAAACAGTGGCCGACTACAGTAGCTACAAGCCAGAGAAGTGCTCATCATTTTTAGCCACATTGAGTCGACCACGTCTGTCCTGTTCACATCCAATATTAAAAACCATGCGAATGTGCTGGGAAATGTGTTTTTTCACAGCCATCAGTGGCCATCTTAAAAATGTGTTCAGTGTACTTAATACCCGTGCAGGAGCTACGAGCTCAGAACAACCATTTATTTTTAAAACTGGTCTAAATTATGCAGCAACAACATGACATTAGCCGGAGCGTGATCAACATTATAATGCCTCTTGGCAGCATTATGAGTCGTTGATTCGAACAAGATTGAAAAGCGTCGGAAATAGAGGGATGATGCTTGGAGAGATGCGTCTGTGATGTTCAATGTGTTTCTGTGGTATGCTTGGATGAGCATGTAGGCCAAGCCAACAACAATGCAGAAAAACTCCCCCAGCAGAACGCCAGCCGCTCGCCTCATCCACGCGTTGCGCGCTTGCATCGGTGTGACAGGCCCGGCACCCCAGAGAATATCATCATGCTCACTGGATAATGCAGCTATCAGCGCTGGTCCAAAAGCCGCATGGGCTTTAACAAAGAGGCCAATGCTACTGGCAGTGGCTATTTATAATGATGATGTTTTGTGAACCTAAATATGAATAGAAATCTAGTATTGATAAAAAAGTCAAATACATAATTGGTTATTAATTGTTTAAAAGGAATGCCCTATAAGTCTGCTGTAGTCCAAAATAGTTTACTTTGGCTTTGCAAAATAGGCAAAACATCTGATGACAGGGTCAAAAAACGTCAATGTGCTTTGAGATTTTAAATATTCTGAAGTGCTGTGTTAAATTCTAGTCTCTCTACCCATAATTTTTAGGTTTAAGAGCTCATGTTTGATGCTTGTGTCAGTTTTAAAAATTGCAAATATTAAAGGGACAGTTCACCCAAAAATGAAAATTTGTTGTTCCAAGCCTACTTTTTTTATACATTTTGTTGTTGTGATGAATACAGAGAAAGATATTTGGAAGAATGATTGTAACCAGACAGATCTTGGACCCCATTCACTACCATAGTAGGAAAAATTACAACTGTTTGTCTTCATACATTCTTCAAAATATCTTCTTTTGTGTTCAACAGAACAAAGACATTTATAAAGCAGTTTTTCCTACTATAGTCAATGGGGTTCAAGAACTGTTTGGTTACAAGCATTCTTCCAAATATCTTTCTCTGTGTTGATCATTTATATATTTGGAAGAACGTGAGTAAAAAAGTGAACTGTTTAAAAAAAGTTTCATTTTTGGGTGAACTGTTCCTTTAAGATATAGGTTCTTCATATATTTCATCAGACAACAACAAACTACATATAATGCTATAAAAATTAAATAAGAAATTATTTTTCACTAGCCAATAACTTCCTGGTCGGAATTTCCTCAGTTGTAAGTCGCTTTGGATAAAAGCGTCTGTCAAGTGAATAAATGAAAATATATGTCTTTCATATTAGCTTGCTTAATTTAATTGGTTCTGTTTAAGTGTAATACAAAATCTAAATAGATACTGTGATTCAGGTTTAGTGGAAGGACAATTGTTTGTCATGGAAAGTGTACCAATGCAATCGAGTGTCGCACGAAGCAGTCTCTTCCTCCTGATGGGTCACAATGTCCTTCTTCTGTTTTTGCTCCCAGCTAACAGTCACAGTTGCATAACAATTTCAGCAGTCCCCCAAAGCCCGGCCACATTACTCAGCATCTCTTTCTGTTCCTGCAGCACACCATCGTTCAGCCTATGATAACACAAAATCAGCTGATGGTCAAAGTAATACAGAAGCATGGAGTAGAAAGCAGCAGTAAATTCATTATTAAGCCAAGCCATGATTCAAAAGCCGCAAAACATGTTTTCACATTTTCATGTTTTCTGTTCCCTTAAATCGAAGTACAAAAAGTACATTCACATGCTTTTAATTATTGTTGAAAGATTCTAGAGAATACAAACAGGAAGAATAACTTCTGCAATCTAGAAAGTGCACTACACATTAACCCTATACACAAGCCCATAAAACTAATACAGCAAAATGAAAAGTTCAAATAAAACACAAAATTGAGGGCATATGAAAATTCTTCATTAACTCACTGCATTTCATTTTAAAACTTTATGACTTTCTTCTTCTTCAGAATACAGTAATATGAGAAATAACAAAGGCCAACGGTCCAACAAGAACATTTTACGCCGTGGTAACCAATCAACAAAATGTCTTAATAAACAAACTACATTTCAATAATTTAATTTTCACTAAGGGACAGAAAACATCATTAGCTCAGTGTAGCTCACACACACATATATTACACTCATGTTTGAGACCCTCTCTTATTGGACGCTTCTGTTTCAAAATATGAAAACCAGAATTCATCAGAATTCAAAATTAGAAGCTTGGTTCTTTAAATGCCTTTGTTTATTCTTAAAAGAATATTGTGACTCCTGTTATCAGCAGATGATATGCGCTGGGTGTTATTCTCTGAAACAGTGGGGGTCTCAGTAAAGACTTCTCCCCTAGTTAAGACCTAATCCCTCTAATGCAAAAACATCTGCCCTCGCTCAAGGCACGTCAGGAATCAAAAAGTCATTCTGACATCCGACACACTAGCATCCCTTCAGGCACAAAAATAGAGTTCAAACATTAAGGTGTTCATGCTCATAGTATTTGAGCTACTGTATGCTAATTTTGTGAATGGAGGGTGTATGTCTTTTTATTATTCACTATAAGCTAATTGAAATGCTTTTGTTAAAGCACACGTGCAAACTTGCGCTCTCTGTATTGTTTGGCACCGATATGCTTAAATCACATGCTTTGGTGGGTTGCCATGGTAATGATGTGTGGCAGATCAGATTTTCACTCGCGTTGGCAGTGACAAAATCTGGAACAATCTGATCACACAAACACAGTATGATCAGAATTTGTCCAACAATTCTTGTAAAAATTCCTATATACAAACTGTGAAATATTCATATAATATGACTTCCTAGCAATAAGAAAACGGGAAACATTTAAAAATGGCATCTTGAATATCAGCTTTCCTGTAGCTCAGTGGTTAAAGCAAAGCCAAGGTCCATCCATCCAGGGATTGCACATACTTACAAACAAATGTATAGTGCAATGCAATGTAAGTTGCTTTGGATAAAAGCATCTGCCAAATGCGTAAATGTAAATGTGCTCATAATGGAATCAGAGGCATGCATAAGATATCATGTTGTGGTCTCTACACTGCTAACTGTGAAAATGTCCTGCCTAAATTTAGCAATAAATTCCTGTACTGAATACCGTCCCAGTAAAATGTTTTACCCACATGTGAACATCTATGTCACCATGGAGACAACCAAATCCAGCCTCTGCTGCACAAACCTGCAACACTTTCATTAAGGATTATCCTTTAGCGGGAGAGAATTTATCAACCCGACAAATAACTGCTGAACACACGAGTGTGTCAGTGTGTGCTTGCAAAGAGGAGAGAGAGAGAAAAGATTATTATTCTTTACAATGTCTACCACGTCCTTATAAATCTTGGTTAAAAGACAACATAATAAAGCAGTAAAAATGTAAATTCACTGAGAGAATCTTAGATGATCTATCGGATTTAGGATTGTAACAGTTCTATCTTTTATTTTCATTTTTTTTATTATTCAGCAAAATTGCTCATTAATGAATGAATATAATCAATTGTGGATTTTGAATATTGTTTAGTTGTTCGTTTTAGATTATTGTTTTATTTACATTACACTGATTTATGTCATTCTTTTGTAAACATTTCAATAAAATGTGTTGCAGAGTTCTGTGCTTAGCAGAGAGAATAAAGATGTCCTTTATTCCTCTTTGTTGTATTGCGGATTTTGTGGAGCCACTAGTCAACTAAAATTTGATCTGTTCCAGATGACTGTCAAAAACATACATGAATGGAACTGCTTAAATATACTTAAATGCTTTTTTCTGGAAGCAGACAAATGAGCTAAATGTGCTCCAATAGATCTGATTCCTCTAAGCCAAGCAAATTCATTTAGATTTGTGTTCTGGGTAGTAAACAGGAAGTGCACAGCCAGAAAAACAACACATATTGTTAAAATAGAGTTGATGCCATAGAAGAATAAGGTTTGATTTTCCAAAAAACCTTTCAAAGATTCTTAACAGCTTTGCACAACAAAGAACCTTTTGTGCAGAAGCACAATAGCCTAAATACACATTTATTAGTCCCCTAATAGACTTTGGTCTTCATCACTTTTAAATGAAATATGTATCATAAATAAGCACATGTGACTTATCATTAAGGTATGTTTTCAAGAGTCTAAGCTGAAATTTCCAAACTGTCTGTCTTTTCCAAGGACCCCACCCCAAACTCATTTTTCGCCCTTACCACATTCTGCCACACAAATGCTTATTCTGTAGGCGGACTCGGCGTCAAATAGCTTTACATTCAACCAATCCTAAACAACAGCTTTGTGTCAACCTACATCCCAGCGTCCAATCGTATGCTCTCCGGCAGGCCATATGACACAATGTAACCTCCCCGTGTGTGTAGACCCCGAAACCGCGAGTGGAAGTACAGCGACTCGGCGGCACCGGCGCGACTCACACCGACCGGAGGATCCGTGAAGATTTGTGCGGTCGTGCAGATGCTCATCGCGTGGACTGTCGTTACTCACATCGTCTTACGAGCTAAAATGACGAAACGGTAAGTAACCTTCACTTTGCTCATGCGATGCAACGGTTGCAGTCTGTGAAATCAGGGTAAAGGCTGTATGTGCGCATGAAATGGGAACTGTGTCGCTACTAACTTGGATGCGTTTTAAAGTGCTTCCTCTGCAGGTTCATTGATCCATTTATGTCCACAAAATTTTAATTCGTTGTAATTTAATAATTTCTCTCTGTTAGACATTATGAGTAAGTAAACATTTTGATATGCATTCACTTTATTCTTCTTATACAGTATTTTATAGCAATATTTAAAATAACTTGAAGTAAATGTAGACCATATACAGTATGTATGTAAAGCAGCGTCTATTTGTCTTCTTCTGTAACAAGATATGCTGTGGATGTGAGAACAGTCTTTAAAAGCCACTTATAAACCATTCCGGGCAGTGGTGTGATGTTACAGTTAGCCTACATCCAAACCATTATGGGTGATTTTCATTGACCCTTATCTGTTATATTATAGCTGCCGTGTTCTTTGTTTATTTATTGTATTTAAATAATGTTTTTTAAATAACTGCAAGTCTGCAACATAAATGTGTCAGATTTTCTTGGTGCTTTATTCACCTTTATCCTCATTGGGTGGATAATAAAAACTGGTGTTGGTTTGACTTTTAATAGCAGATTTTGCATTTACAATTTAACCATCACATGCACAAGCATGAAAAGTTGAATGTATGTGTTGCGATATACAGCCCTCAGTGCATGGCAGCTGCACCAAGCTGTAGCTGAACCCATGGATAGGTCCGGGTCACCTGTCACTAGATTTCCCCTCTGTGTTCGATAGGTTTCCAATTATCAAACTGATCCGTGTGAGTAAACCGTTTACGTGTTAACTAGAGATAACGTTAAATGTGCATGGCTACTTTTAATCAGATCCACATTTGTGTAACAGTCGAGATGCTTCATTGTTGCAGTTTAAAGACTTCCCGTAGCGCATTTCGTAGTGCATTTCATTAGCAATGCAAAGACTTTAGGTTTGAATCCCATAGAAAACACAGTGCACTTGAATAAGTTAATGTGTAAATGTAAGAAAAGGTTGAAACTACTGGTGCAGATAGCGTCGATACCGAAATCTCTCTGGCGTTGACAGGATCCAGATGTGTATAATTGCAATATGTGAAATCTGTTTGTTGCCGTTCCGGTCTGCAGTGAGATAAAGTAAGGTCACGGAAAGCCGCAACAGACATGGAGAGACGGCTGTTAAATATTTTACAAGCTGCATGATCAGATCTGTACCGGAAAATACCCCCCCACACACACACCTCCACTTTCTTTGTCTGTCTCCTGGTAATCTCCTCAATCCCTCCTCATGCACACGCACGCACACACACACACACACACACACACACACACACTCCACGGGTTTACTTCTGCCTCCAGAGACACCTGAACACCAGACATGATGATTAGGCCCAAAGAGACACCGAGAACCAGACAGGTTTTTATTAGCTCATGTAAGAGGCATACTCAAATCTGATATGAAATTATATTAAAAATATCTGCAGATTAAGATACAGGTCTCTAGAAATAGAGTATTGCATTAAAAAAGAAAGAAGCACTACTGATCAAAATGAAGAATTTGCTATCATTGTTTTTATTTTTAAATCAAAACTAGAAGCTGGTTAAGTCAGGGGAACCTGTACAATTTAAGGGGAACAATAAACTAAATTTGTTTCCAACTTCTAATATGAAGTTGTTTCAGGTTTCTGTACAGAATGTACTAATGTACGCCCATGTTTTCTGCTCTACATTCTTCTCATTATCTCTACATGTGATTGATAAATTAATGTGCCTGATCTAATGTGCGCATCGATTCCATTAGCTGCCATTATACAGATTTATTGAAAGTGACAGTTCTCACTCACTCATTGTACCATTGTCATGATCACTTAATTTCTCCATCTCATCTGAATGTAGCAGGGACGGGTGATGTTATTTTTAAGTAGGTATTATAGTAAATACCTCTAGTTTTGTGTTTTTTCACACTTACCACGTAGTAGTGGGCAAAGGTGATATCCATGGGGCATATTTTGTGCAAATAATAATAATAATTAATTCCCATTCAAATTCAATTAACTGTCAAAATATGAGATGTACAGTATTGAACAAAACAGCTTTATAGTATTTATTGGACATTTTTTGGGGGGTGCAAACATTAATTTAAATGTTATTTTTATAGTGCTTTTCACAATTTCCATTGTTGCAAAACAGTTTATGATTTAAAAAAAAAGTAATATATAAATAAAGGAAACAAAGACAGTTTGTGGTATTAAAATTTTGCAGATTTTTATACATTAGTGGTCGACTGATATGGATATTTTAACGGCCGATATCGATATTAAGAAAGCATTGTGGCCGATTGGCCAGTAAGAGGCCGATATAATTAAATGAGAGACATACAGAAAATGAATGATTTTGTGTATTACGTGTCTAGTTAGTAACAGACACATGAAGAGGTCCACACATGACATTATATTAATAGTGGTCAGCTATACATGGCTTAATATGACTAAAATATAGCAATTTAAACATATTAGTGATACTTTTTATTGTGGGCATGGCAATATATCGGTCTATCACTTATGTACATTGATGAAACTTACAGTAACTGAAGGGTTGTTAGAAAAGGCAAACCACAGCGTATTGGGGAATATGTGGTTTATTCTAATATTCCAATAAGGCATAGAAACATGTTCTTTGATTTTTTTTGTGATAATATTTTCCAGTCATTCTCCTGATCTATGACTTTATAAACGCATGTTTTTTGTGTAATTTTTGTAAGATTGTTTTTTAGTTCTTCTCAAAGTTGAGCTTTAGTTTAATTCGAAGCACCAATGCAACATACAATGAAAAATACAATATTTAAATAAAGAGCAAAGATCTCAGTTTTTCAATGTTGGATATCACTTTTGCTCAATACTGCATGGAGGTCTAAAAAGTCTTTGAAAAGCAAGATTAAAGTAGATCTTATATTTGATATTTTGCATATTTTATCGTAGAGCTAGATATGAACAAAATAAGGTAGCATGAACATTGTTACAACTAATATAATATTATAAGATTAAGTGTTGGAGGTATTTTTAAAGGCATTTTTTGGAAATACAAGAACCCTTGAATGAAATAAGGACACTGATTGCTCTTTAGGCTATAAATGAGGCTTTGTTCTGAGGTGTGTGGTGTTCAGCAACATAAATGTGGCCATTCATTGCGAACAGTGAAAACCAGTCACCGTTCAACAATATCTTTTAGACAGAAGTCAGGGCAGCTCTAAAATCCAGAGAATGCACAGGGTGTCTTAAGGGAAGTTTCCAAGTCTCAACAAAACCCACTTCAACCATATACACAAATAAAAATACAGCCACACATACATACCTCTCTGTGTGTTTGTGGAAAGTATACCCGCAAATATATTTTCTGCACTTCACAGTGATATTTGTCACTTTCATCCGAAGAACTGGAATGATCGTAAACCTCTTCAGAGGGATTTTGACAGCAGATGCCATTAAGTTTTGGGTTTAAACACTTTATCTGAGGGTCTGCGAGCATGTGTGCTCACATATGTAGACTCCATGTCGAGCCGTCGCTATTTCGGGGGCCGGGAATGTGGCAGCTACACTGTAATCTTTTCCGGGGAGAGTATGTCGCGATGTATTGTTGAAGTCCCGTCGTGCTGTGTATGTCATTACCGCAGAGAGATCAGCATAGTGAGGTTAATGAGCCAATCTGCATAAACTTTGTCCCCATCTGGAGCATTGTTGGGTGGTGTGGGGGCCACACTTTGCCAGCGTTCCAGCATCTACATCACCAGCAACCACTGATGTGGCAAATGATTTATGCTAACAACCTTCACACTCGCAAACTTACAGCGCAAGTTTGGTCTCCCTGCAGCATGACTGCGGTTGGTTGGTAAAATCGCACAGAGACAGCGTGATTTCAGCTGCAGTGACACATTTGTACATTTTATGGGGGAATAATATATCATGCAAAATTTCTACTACCTAGGGCTCAGTTGTGGTGTGATTTGTGAAAATAATTTTCATACTTTAAAAAATACTTTCTTTTATCCAAACTTAATGTGCAGAGATGACCATAAGTAAGCTATTCATACACTGATTTACCAAAAAAGCGTATAAACTGTGTCTCTGGGCTGCTTTCAAAACATCTCTCTGTTTAGGCGAACTGAAATAGCAACAGAGACACAGCCAATACTGAATGTTTAGGGTTGACTACATGTTTGCCTAAACAATTTACAGTAACACAAAGTATAGCAGTTTAACAAAATTTAACAGAATACACTTTTATAGTCTTGTACAGATGATGAGAGAGGAAAGATCCCAATAGTTTCATCGTTTTGACATTCTGTTAAACATTGAGTTATCCATTGATGAAGATGTTATGGGCCTTGCTTGATGTATAGAAATGCAAGTAGAAACAATATTTTGTTTGAAATTTGGGAGAAATATTGTTAATAGTTCACAGAATAAAACAAAAACCATAATTTTACCTAAATGCATAGCTATTAATACTAAAGGACTTATTAAAGGACTTTGACTTTATTATTATATCACAATATTTTTGGGGAGGCATGCAAAAAACTGCAATTCAATGACCTGCAACTCATGTTTTTTTAAAACATGGGCATACATGGCACAATATGGCAGAAGTTTTGGTATCGCAGTATATTGTGCCATGAAAATATTGTTACATCCCTAATTAATAGAATTTATGAAGAACCACAATTGATATTTAATTTTTTAAATATGATTTTAAAAGCACATTCAAAATTACAGTTGAAGGATAGTTTATTAAAATCATACTTTTAGTTTTTTTATTTATTGTTTTTTTGGTTTAAAAGTGGTTTGATGTTCGCCTAGTATTACGTTTTTTTAAATGACACATCAATTGACAATTGAGGTTTTGTTTTCTTTGCTACCAGAAACAAATGACATTTAGGGCACCTGTAAATGTACATTTACAGTACAAATGTGATTTACGATTTTAAAATTGCTTTAGCAGTCATAACAAAGTATTTTATCTAATTGGTAAAAAAAAAAACTAGAAATTTACACTTATTAGACTTAAAAAATGAAAATTCTGTCATCATTTACCCCTTAAGTTGTTCCAAACTTGTATAAATTCATTTTTTCTGCTAGACATAAAAAAGATATTTGGAAGAATGTCAGTGACCAAACAGATCTCATCCCCCATTGACTCAGAAAAAAGACATTTGTACAACAATCTAAGGGTGAGTAAGTGAAGAATTTTCATTTTTGGGTGGAGTGTCCCTTCAATAGCACTTGGTTGTAGTATGTTTCAATCGTTTTCCACCATAGAGCTTTTTCCACCAAGACTAAACATTGTTACACTGATGCATTCTTTGCTAGAAACATGTTACAGATCATAAACATGTTAAAATTGATTGAGCTCTAGTGTTAATCATAGCAGCATTTTCATTAAAAACCAATTAAAAGCCATTGTTAACACCGAGAGTGTGTTGAAAACATGTTCTAAATCTGCTGACTGTACATTGTGCCATGTGTTTATGGCTTATTATAAAACCACAGACATCTTACACTGCAGTTTCTCAACAGAACGTTTTTTTTGTGTCAAAAACTAAGACAAAAAACACTCAAAATGCAATAGGTTATTTAAAAAAACAAATGCCAAAAAATGAAACGGCAAGATTGCTTTATATGTCTCTGTTTGTGTTAAACTTCTGTATTGTTGGCTGTAATCTGCTCTGGCTTGTTGTGTGCGTGTTACAGACTCAGTCACTTTAAATCTTATGAAGTGCACACAAACACAAACCCGCACATAAAGAACGCTGCGTTCTACTGGAGTGTCTATTGGATAAACAGAAAGCAACTTTTTTCTCTCTCTTCCAAAAGACAACCACCCAGCTAGTTTAAACCATTAGAACATTACGGTTTTTCTCTTCTCATTACCCATAATGCTCTAAACCCCACTGGGCACAGTGTGGGACCCCACTGCTGTAGGATGCACAAGCAATGAGCCGTTTATTTCTCCGTATTTCTTTTTCCTCCGCTTTCTCCCCTTTTCACTCACTACCCCTCTCTGGGTGAAAAATGAGCGCAAACTGTTTGAAAGTTTCATTCATTTGATTATGTCAAGAGGGAAAAATTAAGCTGTTTTGTTCATTTAATCTGCTTAAAATTGAAATTACAGAAATGCATATTTAGTCACTCTATGGCAGATTTTATGGCAATGGTGTGTCTGATGTTGTAAAGAGAGAAATATACATTTATGATCTTGCCATATAAACTACCACATAGGGATGTTGTGCATTCTGGGAATGGAAACTTGATGTCTCATGATCATAAATTGACTTAAAGCCGATCAAACACATGATTCTGAATCCTAGACAAGTCTGGGTTGGGTCTCGGTTCAGAGGTTTTGGCATATGGAGAACTGTCTTTTTATTTCTTATTTCTTTCCTCATTAAAACGCACTCTTTTTATAGACTTCACAATTTGTCTTTGCTGGAAGCCACCAATTTGTCTTTCAGTTTCAGCAGAAGCTAAACATATGTGGCTCCTGGTACAAAAAAATCCACATAATAACTCAACTTTTGGGGCTGTTATAGAGAATCACGCCTGAAAGTTTGCTGACTTTTCTTATTACTTTTGACAGGACCCAAAAATGTAGCGGAAACTGTTTTTGGGTGCAATTAAAATTTTTTAATACAGTCTCAGCATTGAAAGCTAGTTTAAGATTGTTCAAAAATGGAAAGAGCTTTTATTAAAATTAATCTTCAATTTAATTGTCCTTTATGCAGAATTGTGTTTTTTTTTCTGAAAACTAATGTGATGATTTCATGTCAGTCAGATGGCCAATGGTTCTTTTAGGAAGTTAAAGGTATAAATGACCAAAAAACTAGAAATTCTTTCATAATTTATTCACCCTCATGTCATTCAGTACGTGTATATATCTATTGAAACACAATAGAAGATATTTTGCAAAATGTCTCAGTCGTTTTGTGTCCATACAGTGGAAGTCAATGGGAACCAATGTTGTTTGGTTACCACCATTCTTCAAAATGTCTTCCTTTGGAATGACATGTGAATTTTTATTTTCGGATGAACTATGCCTTTAACTGTTTTATCGCAGCTGGAACAGTCCTCTGTTGGACCTGTGCATTTCTTCATATGTGATGAACAGGAAATGGCATGCATTCCTTTTGTCCGATTCAAAAATAAACTCCATGTGCACTTCCTGCAGAGGCGTTGGAGAAGAGAGGGGTGTAGAGGGAGAAAACAGAAGCTAAGAGCGTACGGGCGGCGTTACACTCGAGGGTCTCAACTGTGAAATAATGAATCTTTGTGTGGTGTGTTGGTTTGTAAATCACATGCTATGTTTCCTTCTTCTGTTGCCACATTACATCCCTGCAGACCTGCACTTCCTGTCAACGAGACATGCGATGGGTGAGGGCGTGTGATCATTTATGTGTTTATTTAATTTGATTCATTCTTATTGGAGGAATGCTTTTTTAAAGGGCTGTCAGGTCAGATGTCAGGTTAAAAATAGTGAAACTTTGACACAGCGCAGTCCCTCAATGTCCATTTGGAGGATACGGACAACAGTATTAAAGCGATAGTTCACCCAAAATATAAATTCGGTCATTTATTTACTCTCTTGTCAAACTTGTATATGATTAGTTCTGTGGAGCACAAAAGAAGATATTTTGAATAATGTCTCAGTGGTTTTGTATTTGTACAATAAAGGTCAATGGAGGTCAGTGTTGTTTGGTCACTAATGTTCTTTAAAATATCTGTTTGTGTTTTGCAGAAGAAAGAAATTCATACAGGTTTGAAATGAATAAGTAATGACAGAATTTTTATTTTTGGGCTTTAAATCTTTTAGCAAAAGTTTATAGGAAAATTGTTTAGCTTGAGATTTATTTGCATTCTATAAAAGCAAAAATGAGCTTCTGTTATTGTGAACACAGCAAGGTTTAATTGTATGCCTTATGAGTTTATTTCAGGCCAGGCCGAGATTTGGCCGTCCTGTGTCAGTCATATGCTTTCAGCAGGACTCTGTAATCCAGGGCCTCATCTGTTGTAGATGTGGCTCCGGTGCCCGACGGTCTGTCCCAATCCTTTTGTTCCATCCAGCCATAGCTGTGCGCTTTCTCTTTTACGACCATATTGTGTGGCTGGGAAAGCCATGTGATTTTCCTTTACGTTTCAGCTGCTCGGGGGCCCAAGAAGTTCAAGTGCAATGCGTGATCGTGCAATTGTGTGATGGAGTGTGTCTTCAGAGGCTGCGTGGACTTTTGTGGGTTTGCTCGCTTTCTTTATCCCTCCCACACTTTCCAGAAGCTGCAGGGGTTTCGCTGAGTTGGCAAAAATGAGTCGCGATGCAGGAACAGAAATAAACTGACGGCCTTTCAGACGGCCTCCCCAACCGCCCGCCCCACTCAGAGCTTGTCCTCATCCCACCTCAAAGTTAGAGCTGTGAGGACACAATACTACAGTGTTAACCCTAAAATGATGGACTTCACAAAAGTTGACACACTGTAGATATTTCATGCAAATGATTCTTTGGGTTTCGGCACCCGCCGCTTCGCATAAGGGATTTATTGCAGTTTGCGCGTTCCAAGACAAATGCACAACAGCATTAGTCTCAGTTGTATATAAGGATTCCATACATCCTCATGCAAATAACCTGTTTGTTCAAGATGACTAATGATTTTCCATGTTTAGGTGACGTCTGCGGGACAGACTTTAATAAGGCTTGAATAAAAAAAGAAACCGGGGAAAGTATGATTTTTTTCACCCCCCCCAAAACTTTCAACACGTATTGAAACATCTGCAGGTCTTTGGTTTCTCTGTCAGACATCAGGTTTGTTTTCTTTAATGCACTCATACGTGCCTCTTTAACCTCAGATTTATGTTATATTAATGTAGTCGCTACTATGTGAGGGAGGCATGGGGCGAAAGCTTTATGTCTGCCTTTTATGATCCATGGCATAAACCGTCTCGTTGTATTCTGGAAACCCGCTATCCCTTCAGATTCTAGAAAAGGGACATTAAGGTTGAATTCTGATGTATTTGCCGATTTAAGACGGGCCTACCTGATTGGTTGGCTGGTGATCAAGTCATTGTGATGCTGTTTATTCTGTTCATCTACAAGTGGATGTTTTTTTATTCTAGCAGTTGTTCTGTGCATGACCCCCGTGTCTCGCTCTGTTGCTTCCTGAGGGTTCTGAATGAACTCTGGGTGATTAACAGGAAACTGAGTGTCTGAATGGTGATTGGCTTGAATGGGTGGTGGGTTGTCCAGCCGCTGATTTTTACAATAGGAAATATGGTGAATAGGCTTGTCTGACAAACATCCTTTGTCTGGTGTTTCAAAAACAGCTGTGTGTGAGAGAGAGAATGTAAAACCAGCACATTAAATGGACAAAATGGCAGCTAAATTTAAAAATATCGCATTTGGGAATATCGCATGTCTTAAGTAGCACGATAACATTTGTAGTAATAGCCAAAAATACATTTGTATGGGTCAAAATGTTCAGATTTTTCTTTTATGCAATTTTCTATCCCCTAACCTTATCATTTTGCCTTCTTAAAAGGGGCAAATGATATAAGACTCACCAGCATGTGTGTGTTTGTGTTTAGAGCAGTAATGAGATTGAAATGAGTTCATGTCTATAGAATGTGACCTTTAGTATTTAGAGAGCAGAACTCTGAACAAATTCCATGAAAGCTTGACATCGTTCTCAATACCAGCGCTTCACCTTTTGTAGACACACGCTAATGCAAACACACATGCTCTCTTTTTGGAGGTTCTTGGAACAATACAAGCAGCCACTCGGAACTGCATATCTAAAGGTTTAAGGGTCAAAGGTTAAACTGGGGTGCATCTTTCTGTTCGACAAATAAAGTGAGGTCCAGGGGTGCTGGAGTGTCGTAGAGTGAGCACTAGAACTGTTTTGCTTAAGGTCAAATTCTTTGAATATTACATGTTTTACCGTTTAACTTGCGCATCCATGGTTTAGATGTCCCTGTTAGAGATACGCGCTGTAATTATTACTTGTAACAGTATGTTTATAAACATAATTGTTATCAAGAAGTAGGCATATTGTTTTAATGAATTAATAAATGTTGCCCACAGAGAGCTGCAGAGATTTTTTTATTAAATGAATATGTGAGACTTAGCTGAGCCAGTGACTAAGTAACACTGGCCTCAAATATAATAAATGTTATTAAAAACTTGAACATTTTATTTAAATGTATAAAAATATATATTATATATTTTTATTTAAGTAATTTATCATATATTGAAATGTTGACCCCATACATTTAAATTGAAACATAACAGGAGGTTTCATTTATTATTTCATTTCATTTATTAAAGCCCACCCCCCCAACATTAGCTCAAAGGTTTTGTGGAACCTGCAGCAGTGTGATATCACATCACCGTGGCAACTGATGGAAGTTTCTCATTTCTTCAGTCGTTCTGGCATTCTGTCACTGTCCAGTGGTGCATTCTTAACAAAATTGCCTTGCAACATAAAGTGTCTACTCCATAGCAATCCTTCTTAAAAAGGTAAAAGTTACTTTAGAATTCATAGAGACAACAAAAGCGAAGACACAAGCGTATCTTTAAAGCTGCAATCTGTAACTTGTGCCTTTCTATTGCCATTATGTTTGAAACGCAAAATTGCAGGTGACTTTACAAATGTTTCTTATTTCTTTGTCAAATTAGACTTTTTTGATCTTTTATGCACTTGCTCAATAACAGATTTTTGTTCATTTAAAAAAAAGTGCTCTCGGAACACTTGATTCTGATTGATATTTGTGTTGTTAAATATGTTTGTAAAAGCACATGCACATCATTGGAAACCGCAGGTGGCCATAGAGGTAGCAAGCATTGTGCTGACACGTGAGGGGTAAACGTGCTCCTGATTGGTTAACGTTTTTGGCCATGACAACGTGTAATCAGCGCTGATAGACGAGCTGTGCGGCCGTGACTTGATGTAGGGTATTTTAGGATCTGAAACGGGGCCCCTACCCAACCCCCCACTTCCCCAGAATTCTGCGGCACACCACAAGTAGATGCACTAAAAAAGGGCCACCTTCATAGTCCACTTTAGGATCAGACCACTGCATCTGAAAGCCATCATGGATTATATATTAGACACACTGTATGCGCATGGATGGCGAATATACACTTCTTTTCGGACCACCGCAATACTATTAAGATGGAAAATGAAGGAAAGCCACACTGTACTCCGTTCTTAAAAAATGCAGATTTAACCTAAAAGGATGAAATATGACTGTGTAGTAATTAGACTGGTAAGACTTGGAAAACGTAAAACATGCAAAGAAGAAAAATATACAAATTCTGTGTGTGTCCAGGTCACCAATAAAATATATGCACATTTGTTACATTCAACCATGTTAACTACTGACTTGAATTCAGCAACGTCACAAGATTCTCAAATGTTGATTGAATAACATGGACCATCAGGTTTCTTGAGTGCATGCTGTCAGAAAAAAAGGACGCACCAAAAACTTGCCTGAAACAAAACCTAAAAATTCTGATTTATATTGAACGTTATAATGATAGAACATATTATACTATCATAAATATTTGTATTAAATAGCAGCACTCTTTCCTATTAGTTTTAGTAGCTGCTGTAAATACTGTATAATATACATTCATTACATTCAAAGTCCCAACACTTTGTTAAAGTTAATCTAAACTTGGTCTTTTACATCTTTTATGATTTAAAAAAATCATCTTCATTTACATTCTATAGTAACTCCATATAGTATTTCATTGTAAATGTATGTGTGTGCTCGGGTGTCTTTTGATAATGTAATTCTGCATTTACCATAGACCCCTGCTCACACATCCCCTCTACCCACAATCCCCCTGGATTAACACATCCCTCCCTATACTGCTGTTGCCATAGGAAACCCTTTCACCCCCTGTGGTCGTCTGAAGAGGTGATTTCTCTCATTGAGTGTTGTGTTTGACTGGTATGGGCATTGGGTGTAGGTTTTGAACTTACACAAATGATAGAAATATAATTTTATTTTTGTGTCCTAAATGTCATCGAGGTGTTATTTGACTAAGGGCTTCTTTTCTTGATGTCCTTGTCTCATGATGTAAATTATTTTTTTGTCTTTCAGGAGTCATTCATCCCAGCGTGGAGATCAAGACCCTGCTGAAGCACGAGGTATCTTTTTTGCTGGTCTTGTTGAACATTCAACGCTGTCGGTGAGTTTTTGACAATAAAAAACCATCGACCGTTGACTGTGCCCTGAGGCCAAGCCCACATACGCCAAACGTGGACACGCCCGCCTCTGGCTGTCCATCTACCATTAAATCCGTCTCTTTAAAGGTCATGATCAACATTCATTGCTGTCGGTGGGTTTAGTTTTGTAACAGCTCTCTGAACAATGAATGTAACTACGGCCCAGAACATCACGCTCGGCGAAGATCAGTTTCTTTCTTTCACGCTCCTCTCATCCTCGCGGATCTGGAGTTCTTCAAGGAAGACGCAAATAGAAGCAGCCGCGCTGACTGCTTCCTCCGGCATCTAATTGGTGGTTGTGTGCATGAGCGTGTGTATGTGTCGAGCGGATAGAAGGAAATGGAGGATGAATGTGTAATCATTGAGATGTTCTTCTCATTTGGCTGTTTTGTTTCTCAAATTATATACTGCCTAAAATGGCACTTGCTGAATACCGGGTTTTCTTTCTCAGCTGTGTGTATATGGTGTCCTGGCACTATTTTGTAGCCTTTTCGTGATTTCGTGTATAATACTCTGTGTGAACGTGTGTCTGTTCAGTCTGCAGCTCAGACATCAGAAGAAAAAGCTTCAAGTCTCCAGACACTGAAACGCAACAACACAGTCTTTGTCTGATGCTGAACTATTTCTGTCTTTCTTTGACTATCTTTCATTCTTCCATGTTCTCAGTAGAACGTTATCTGAATCGAATCTCTGAATAATAAAATCTTAGATGCACTTCCACCGTGTCCTGATTTCGAACGCTCTGTTGTCTTGTTTTTAAAGCACCAATTTTTCAAAGAGACTTCTAACCAGGGGTGCGTTTCCCAAAAGCATCGTTCCAACGAACATTCGCAAACACCATCGCAAAGCTGCGTGGTTAAAACTACAGATCTATAGCTGAAGAAGCATCATTCCTCATTATTATGACATGTAGATTAACATACGTCATGCTTTTGAGCAAAATAAGCAAGCGACATGCAGTACATTCTATAGCAATCATTTTAAATATTTGCAAAACCCATTTTATGTTTTTTAGTTTGTCAAAAGAATTAAAGCGCTGTTTTTGAAAAGTGCGCATGTGCGAAGGCACTAGGGCTCTGGAGAATCCTTGGGTGTTATGACGTAGGAGGAAACTTGCGAATGAATGAAACATTTTGAGATAAAACAACAGCGAACAAGAATAGGAAATTATAGGTAAAATAATTTTTTCAAAACAACATTCTATCAGCCAAACGTCTGTGGATAGGATTAATGTTACTCAAGTACATTTGGAGAAATTTTACTTCACTACAAATGCATGGTAGTAACTCAAAAGGGGACAAATTAACCATGCTGGGTTGTTTTAATCCATTGTTGGGTCAAATTTAAACATTTTCTGGAATAATTTAACCCAGTGACGGGGTTTGTCTGTTTGGTTGGAAATAACCCAGCATTTTAGTACATTATAAAGCATAATATCAAGCTATATATATATATATATATAGTTTTAAAAAATGTTATTAAAATGAAAACCAAGTACTTTATTTTACTCAAAAAGTGAAAGTAAGAAAGTATTAGATTTTTATTAAAATTTATAAAAAATGTATTTATGAAATGTAGTAGAGTAATAAGTATGACATTGTGCTTTAGAATGTAAAGATGTAAAAACACTTTTACAGTTGTTGTTTTGTTTTTTTTTACAGATTTTTCATGTATTTTTGAAATGCAGTAAAAAACGTAAAAATTTCTGAAAATAAAATGTAAATTTACAAGAAAAACATTTTACAGGGAAAAACTGTTATTTTACAGTTTATTTTTGACACCCTATCTGCGTCGCAGCTATTTGGATGAGAGGGCTTAAAAGTAGAAGATTTGTGACCTCATCCTAAAAAGAAAGTCCTTACAACAGAACAAGTTCTTACATTTAGTTTTAAAAATGTGGGAGACACATAACTGAAAATCATAGAGCTGGTCATCTCTGTCTGAAAGGGTTTTGACGTCAAAAGATATTCAGACATTCGTTTGTGTGAGCCCATGGGTTCATGTGTCAGGGGAAGTTTTGCTGTTCAGCGTGTGATTGCGTGAAAGGAAAGATTAGAGCTGGGCAGCCGAGCTGTTTTGTTGCCGAGTTCCTGTTTGTGTGTGTGGGTCTTTAGGAATGTGTGTTTCTCCATTATTCATCAGGAAGTCCTCTGTGTGTGCAGCCGTGCAAAGAGGACTGAGCCAATGATGTCATCGCGAAAGTCATAGCTATTAATTAAACCACTCAGCTGCAGGAAGTGTGTGTTTCTGTCCTAATGTCACCAGAATTCTGTTCATCTATTACGAGGGGTTTCACAGAATACTGAGATTGGAAAGGCTTTGTTTTGTTTTTACTTACTAAATCTAGATGCAGCTAATACACTGTCTGAAATGAAATTCTTAACAAGTCCTGACCTAACAGTGAAAAATACCTTTGTCCTAAAACCAGTTCCATCAAAACTTTTCTGTACCAGCATTATGTGATTGAGCCTTAAAAAAATAAAACAATTCTGTCACTTGTAGTTTAAAACCTTTATGACTTTCTTCTGAAGATATTAGGCTATGAAGAATGTTAGTAACCAAAAATATCTGTCATTTTTCAATAGAAGTTAGTTACCAACATTCTTCAAAATATCTTTTTTTGTGTTCTGCAGAAGCAGCAAGTTTGAAAATGACATGAGGATGAATAAATGACAGAGGTTTCATGAACTATCCCCTGTTTCCAAATATAAGAAATCGTTTATAACATTATTATATAACAATAACCTAAAAAATTGGTCTATTGTTTTCATGCTGTTTACAGAACGCTTTTGTATGAACTGAATTGTCTGTCTGATGGGATAGAGCGACACCCAGTGGATTTATGGAGTACTTCACTCTTTATTATTATTTGTTGTACGTGTCGGCTGTCTAAGCATTTGATTTGACATATTATGTTTTTAATTCCTTGTTTATTTTAAACCACGTTGAAGTTTTTCCGCATTCTAGAGATTCCTTTTAGATTACACAATCAATGTTATTCCCAGGGTTAAAGTATGTAGGCTACGAATGAATGAATGCCCAGAAATGTATGGCAACCATCCTTTTCAATTTAACTCTTGCACAAAAACTCTTTAGTATTAAACATTTAAAACTGATTTTCAAAGGTATTATTTACCCTTTAAATCTCAACAATAATCAACATTCCTTCACTTTTTTTGACTGTCCAGTTTTATTATAAAAAAAATACAGGAAACAACTTTTCACTTTACATAAAAAAATAATTTTAATGCCTTGACTTAAAAGCAAACAAAGTAATAAAGAATTAGCGTGCATATACAAATATGCAAAATGGATTTTTATGCGAACTGCATAAAGTAAATACTCCTTCATAATATAAGAATTGCATTACACATTTGGCATGAAGGCACTTTTATCCAGAGCGATTTACATTGGCCTGTCTGGATGTTTAAAGAACTAATTTTTTTGCTTTCTCTTGATCGCCTCCACTTTTAACCTGAGAAGAGAAATCGAAAACAGAATCATTAGCTTTAAGTGCAAACCTTCCTTTATTTATAGCCTGTGTGCGCTTTTGTGTGCTTATTAACAGCATTTTTGCTTATCTTCAAGCTTACCTCAATTTACGGATGTTTTCCATCACCCAGGCTTTAGTTGGGTCAGCGCAAATATTCCTGCCACCATGTGCATGAAATCTAAAGAGGAAGAATCATCGCTTTGTATAAATTGTCTCTATGAATTATGAGTTTATATAGAGACGGTGCAGCAGGTGCGTGTTACATTACACTTACATTACAGCATCAATGTGGCAGTTTTCTCTGTATGACTGAATGGAAAAGCCTCTGATATAAGTCATAGGTATTCTTGCCTGGGTGTACTTTCTACAGCATGCTGGAGACACAAAAAAAGCGAATTAAAACATGCTGGAGGGAGAAGAGGAAGCTTCAGCTGCGGAACTTAAAACAGACGACAAAGCCTCAAATGACAGAGAACTTCAAAGTGAGTTTAAAACAAAGAGAGAAGGACAGTTTTGATGTAAATGCATGTCCACTCTGTTGGTGTATTTCGGAGTGGAAAAGGATCCTGCGGCCTATGAAAATGTGAAAGAATAAACTGGTTAAACTGGTGAAGTAGGTTTATACAGCAAGAAACACTTACACAAAGCTGACGCATCTGTACAGAATGCACTGAAAGCCAAAACCAACAGCATGATCGTGCAGGTAACCGAAAACCGAGCCATCATCTGTCTTTTAGTCTGTCTGTGATCTTCAAAGAGAGAGTCAGATGAAAACTGGAGCAGGTAGAAGTCTGCAGTCGCTTTATACAGGTCGAACTTGGAACCTCCCTTCTGACAAGGCACTTGGTATTTCCAATGCATACGTAAACAGAAGCACAAATATATCATTAACCAAATCAACTCACAATGAGATGTGATCTCTGCCATCAACAAAAATAACGCAACAAGGAAGAAGCTGGAGGAAAAATGGCCATAGGGAAAGTCCTGAACATTGTTAAACATTCACCTTCCTAAAAGGGAGAGTGAACCACCAACATATTTGAATTGTTGGAAACTCCAGGAACGTTGTGTTTAGATCTATGTTAAAGGTCAGGAAATTTAGGACAGTTTCCCAAATTAGACTGCTATTTTTAACTTCAAAAATGTTAGTTATGTAAGTTCAATAAATATTAAAAATATAAACATATCAAACATTTGACAGCAGTACAGTGAGGTAATCTTGAGATTCTTTTATACCAGTTTAAAGTGAGAGTCAGTCGACTGCAATGTTTTCTTGATATTAAAAACCTTTTGATTTAAGGATAAATGCCTTGAATTTAGCTATGTGCTACACTGTAATGTACACTGTTAAAAAATTCTGTAGAAATTACAGTAATACTGGCAACAGTTTGCCAGTAACTTATAGATTTATCTAATTTATTAGCAACAGTTTGTTAAAAGATAAATGAACATTAAACAATTACAAGTCTTTACAGAAAAAATCTATAAAATGCAGCATTTCTGAGAACCAAAAATCTGAAAAAGGTTGATGAGGATTTTTGGTTCCCAGAATGCTTTGCATGAGGCTGTTATTTTATAGTTTTTTCTGTAATGAAAAAGACTTATTAATGTTTAATGTTCATGTGTATTTGAACAAACTGTTGCAAATAAATTAGATAAATCTATAAGTTACTGACAAACTGTTACATAACTAACTACAGCAAAAACATTTTATTACAAAACAAAAATGTTTTCGAAATGGACGATGGGCCAAATAATGATAAGATCCCAAAATACATATAAAGCATTTCAGGGTGAGACCTCAAGAAGCTTGATGATGAGCTTTGAGAGTATGAGTTTGGCAAATTCTAGGTTAAGAGTCGCTACTGAAAAGTCATACAGTATATCATCTATCATATCATATTAGTTTATATTATATAAGACCAATATAAAATCAAATGTGTGAAATATTCCATATACGTTCATATGGCTGGTAGCCAATTCAGATAGAGAACTGCTGAGATAATCTAGATGATTCGTTTTAAAGCATGGTTCCTCTGAAATGGGAGTTTTGACATTTAGCATCAGGTATAATTCACCTGAGCATGGGACACAATAAACTTATGATTGCAATATAAAACCAATACATTATAAAATGGTTTCATAATTATTATTTATAAATTAAACCACACTTTAGAAATGGATTGTTCCAAACCACACAGACATTCGTTCTCATTTTGACATGCAATTGTAGGGTCCATGTGGGTGTACCGGATTTGGTATGTATATGTTTTCTAGGTCATAATGGTTTATGTAACACATGTCCTAAAATTGAAGAGTGAAATAGGTCATAAGAGCGAGAACAAAGCCTTACAGTGTTCCATTACCGCTGAGTAATTTCCTTTAAAAACCGCAGTCTTTGCTTTACTGTTGCAGCATGACTTTAATTTCATTTAGAAGCTTAAAATGACACTTGAAAGCAGCTCACACTGGAGATTTCACTACAACATCCTTTTAAATGAAATCAGGCTATATGCACCTACAGGTTTAAAGAGGTGTTGACCTTTGTGACCTTTGAAAATAATTTCTGTAACAAAGATTTGTGATGTGACAGAACAGAATTGTTCTTAATGCTGTTTTCTGTCATCAGACTAAGTAAACTGATCTAAGCTGCGATAAGAGATCAGAGATGAGTGATCAGGGTTAGATTTCCTGGAAATGCAATGCCTCTGAACACTTAATGTTAGTCTAGACTCTAGATGTTAAAATGTTTATATGATTTATGTAGTTTAACAAAAAAAGATAATTTACCAGAAATGTGACAGATGTTATCAGAGATTGTGATGAGATTGAAGTAATGATAAGAAGATGTGATCAGACTTAGATATGCTGCCAGGAAAGATGCATCTGACTGTAAAAAAAAATATTTTTTTGAGTTAACTTAAAGAAGTAACCTGGCTGCCTTAAAATTCACTCAACTTAAAAGAATATTGGTTAACTAATGAATTTCATGCAAACTCTTTATGTTTTTTTTAGTAGTTCATATTTTTATGTTTTCAGGCAGCCAGGTTACCTATTTTTTTTAAAGTTGGATCAACATTTCTTTATTACAGCGCACAATGGTTTACAAAGGTTTTTGTGCTTCATATCTAAAATGTGCTTTTAATGTATTTGACATTCTCTTAATAATTTTATGTGCAGAATTTAAATATGATTAAAACAACGAATTGGCTACTGTAAGATATTTAGGTTTTATATTTTAAATGTAACAATAAATAAGGGGTTCTACAACATAAATCAAATTTGAAGCAATAAATTATTATTTTTAACAATAACAATATTGTTGGAAGGCAAAAAAACTGCTATGTACAGAGTTTAGTCCTATTTATTGTCTGTTCTGTACTTCTTGGCTTGTCTCTCTGTAGTGTTCAACTGGTAGCATTGCAACAAATATAATATAAAAACTTGCCGTCAGAAAACATTTCTTAAAAAATTATTCTCTTTACCCTCACTCATAAACTTCATTTAAAATGTATTATTTGATAAATTGTCTAATTTGTATAGTTCTGGCATAAAATACATTAATGAATAAACTAAGCATTTAAAAGTACTTGGAAGTCAGATCATTTTTAAATGATTGAAAAACTGCTACTGATGTGACAACAAAAATATGTATGTTTACACCTAATAATAATAATAATAATAATATTAATAATCCATTTATTTTGACATTAGCACCAGCATTAAGATTAAATATCAAATGCTGTTCATAATATATTTCTACAAATGGAATATCCCACTTGATAACACACACCTTTTCCTGACCTACAAACATTTACACCCCAATTTCCCCCTACCTTCCACCCTCCGATTCTGCTGAAATGTGGTCCACAAATTCCCCTCAGGCACATGTATATATTGAAGTTTTTTGGGATGTCAAATATTGTGGACACATAGACACATAAGCTAGTTCCTTCTGTACAACTGTCAAAGTTGTCGTAAAGTTTTTGCAATATCTTTTTCTTTTTATACGCAAAGGACCTTTTATCCTCCAATAATGAATAAATTTCTCCTGACATCATCCGCAGTGCTGTTGTTGTTGTGTGTGTGGGTCAACTTGGGTCAAAGCGGTAAGTGGAAATATTATTATGATTTTTTATCATCGTAGCTTCTTTGTTTCTGTGTTTATCTTTAGGACTGAAACAGGTTACTTTAAAGATCCTTTTGCAGTTGTTCTGATCAATTGAAATCACGGTACAAGGATTATCTCAGACTTCTCTCATCTACTGTATTTCACTCATCTAAACATCTCCGGTCTGATAAATATGGTTCAGGTTTTGGAGCTGCATAAGGGGCCAGTAGGTGGAGTGGTCAAATTTGGTCATATTTTCCTCTCAAGGAAACCAGAGTACTATTTATTCTGTGGAACATAAGACACATTTTGCTGATTTTCAATATAGTGGTAGTTTGTAGTGACCACATCTGTCAAACTGCATAAACCACAATAAAAAAAACACTCCACAGAACTTGCATGTGTGTTTAAAAAACAGGCATGAAAATGAAACAATCTTTAAATAAAACTATGAAATAAAGAGAAATGAGAGTCTGTTTGTTTTATTTTTAGGTCCAGTACGGTGCTGTACCAAATATTCTACACAATCTCTTCCTCTCCGGCGGCTAAAAGATTACAATCTGCAAGATGCCACCATGATGTGCAACATAGAGGCTATCATGTAAGGAAAAATCTATTTATTCATATAATAAACATAGCTGTGTGTTTGTGTATTTGCATATACTGTGTAAATCTTTGTGGGGTTGTATATATAGTAAATGTGATCTTTTTTCTAAAGTTTTACTACGGTGAAGAACAAACTCATCTGTGCTAACCCAAAAGAACAGTGGGTTCAGAAAGCCATATCACATATCCAGTAAGTTGGGCACCACAAACACTTACATTCATTTAAAAAAAATATGTTAATACTTGTCAACTATAACATAAAAAATCATACATTTGTTGTCTTTTGTCTTATGCAGGAAAACAAGAAAGTCTGAATAATAACTTGTGGACTTCACGTGCCATCCTCCTGCGAGGAACCTGAACCTGACTGATCATCCCAGCTCAGCACACGCAATCTTCACCAATAACCAAGAGCAAAGATGGACTGCTTGCTATTTTAATTAATAATACTAACTTTATGGAAATTTCTTCCTGTAAAGATGCCTTGAAACAATGCAACATTGTAAAAAGCGGTATATAAACAAAAGTGAATTGAATTGAGAATAATGTATAGCCTACACACCAAATCTGCATCAAACTGAGATAAATGTACTTGACAAACCGAAATAAAATATATTTTATAATTAATTAATAAAATTATTCATATCTACAGCATGTTAGGATTTCTTTCTCTTTTTTTCTAAAAACCTCTCATACTTAATGTATGGGTAGGCCTACTCTTGAAGCTCACTCAGTCCTTACCTTACTTATTTTGCCCTGACATTTTAAATTATTACACCTGGAAAAGATAGAAACAATTCTAGTCTGAAGTAATGAACGGAATTATAAACTAATAAGTAGCTACTATCATGTTCGTCCGCTTATAATAAAATATACGCTTATTATTTCCCTTCTGTAATGACTGAACTTATTATTTCACTCTCTTTCCCCGTCACTTTTTCTATTGGCATTTAAAATATCAAAGTGGGCTAGTTGATAATGCAGTAATGTTTGCCGCTACATGTCAGTGTTAATTTGTTTTGTTTTTCACAGAAACTAAATTATAAACGTAATGGTTACAGTGAACAATAAAATAAATAAATAAATATTAAGTATATAAGAGTTTCTGGGGGGGGGACCTCCGGAGGTGACGTTTGTGCGACCCTACGTCATCGAGGTTGTCTCATTTCAGTTTTTAAAAAAACATTATAAAATTAACATTTATTTATCTTAAGACGTAATTAATATAGTTTCATTCGTACCTTTAAATGTAACGCTTTTTTGAAATAAAACCTTAAATAATAAACATCGATGAGTTATACACCAAAACACCATTACCCACAACCCCTTGCGCCACCGACGTTTCACAAGCCAATATGGCGGAAAGCAGCGGTGTGTCGCTCAACGAAAATGTGCCTGTTTTTGAATACACTGACGTGAGCTCAAAAGAGTTTCACATCGGTTCTTTTCGAGATTTATGGCTGAGTGCGCTAAACCCGGACGTTTATTCATACAGCGACTTGAGTCCAGAGGTACGAGACGTACAGCTTATTGAAGAAATGGGCATTGAACCTGAAACCCTGGAGGAACTGAAGAACATATGCAGTGTTGAGTCTCTGAAAAGTGAACATGAAGAAACAGACACCTTGCCAGCAGATCCTCAGCTCTCCACTTTAAAACTACGCAAAAGAAGAATAGAGTATAAAGAATCTCTAACCAGGGACCATGTTGACAGACATGAAGCATATGCCAATGAACTAGAGATGATATGTGTGGGTAAGAAGCCAGATGACCCCAGAGATCTAGTCGCAGAGGGAGATTTAATCCTGACTTTTAATGTGTTGTATCCCGTGCTGTTTCAGCGGTTTAAGCATGTTAGAGCATATCAGACGCTGAATGTTTTGGGCTCCCAGAAGTTGACCGAGCTTAAAGATGCCATCTGCTGTGTCAGCGATCTGCAGGTGTTTGGAGAGTTCAGCAACAATCCAGACATGGTGCCACAATTCATCAGCAAGGATCATTACAAGTCGGCTTTCTTCTTCTTCAACGGGACTTTCTACAACGACATGCGCTTCCCAGAATGCCGAGACATCAGCGCCACAACAAGGGAGTGGGCCACAACCAGAGACTTTCCGGAATTTAAGACTGCTAAGATGGAGGACACTTGTTTCAACGACCTGAAGATGAAATTGGGGTTTCCGTATTACTACACCCACCAGGGTGACTGTGAGCATGTTGTCATCCTTACCGACATCAGACTGGTCCATCAGGATGATTGTCTGGACCAGAAACTCTACCCGCTCATCACACACAAGCACAGGGTCGTGACCCGGAAATGCTCTGTGTGTCATACCTACATCAGCAGATGGATTACGACTAATGATGTTCTGGCCCCTACAGACCCTTGTCTGTTTTGTGACCAATGCTTCAAATTGTTTCACTACGATGATAAATTCAACAAAGTAGGAGATTTCCTGGCCTACGCATATGTCGATCCCGGCACGTTTAACTAATCCTCCTGTTCTTTAATACGTGGGGTTTTCCATAAGACGTTGCACTGTGTGTCACTGAAGATTTGTCATGACACGTCATATTGCTTAATACGACATTCAGCAATGTCAAGAGAGTATAAGTTTGTACTGTGAAGTGCCACTTTATATTAAGTTCTCAGTTTTTTGTGTATGTTAAATAAATGTTAAAACTTGAAGTGCAAGAAATGTATGTTGATTTTTTATGTTTATTGTTAGAGTTAGAAAACTGTGTTTTCTTAAATTATTATTTCGTATTAATATACATACAAAGGGCATCCTATTAAGTTTCAATTTAAAGTCTGTTAAGATTAGTGTTGCTTTACCTACTAAACAAAATATGTTGGGGTTCTTAGTTAAGATGCTAATGTAATACAGCCTGTTGTTCTGTATTGTTATTCTTTATAAATTGTTGAAATGTTATGTATCCAGACCCTCTTTTTATGTTTGGGGTTGGCTCATAAAATTATTAAAATAATAAATGCCTCAGCAATAAGACAACAACTTCCAAAAATGCCATTATATGTCTTTGTGAACATATATTAGACTGAGCTTACATTATTTACAGCTTAAGCAATTCGATTAGAAGAAGGCCATTTACAGCTACTGTTTAAAAGTTTTTTATAAACAACATCCAAAATTGTTCCGATTGAGAGTTATTGAGAACAGCTTTAATAAACAAATATTACACATAAAATTGATTTCTTGGTGGAATCCTTAACGTTTTCTACAAAAAGCAGTTCGTAATTAAGATAGTATAACAGCAAAAAAGGACACATACATCAAACCACTTGCATTAGAAACATTTAATTGATGATCAATCTCTATACTGTCATACAGTCAAAATGTTTCATATTGCTGATATATCTGATCACACTCAATATTACGGAATACATCATGTGTGTTAATGTATTAGTATAATGTAGTATAATGGTAAGGACATGAACAGCAGATTGATGTAATTTTATGGCAATGATATTATCAAGAAAAGTTTTTCAAGAGCAAAGCTAACTGTAATGTTTCTATGATTTTTGATCTGCTTAAAATCTTTCATCATACTTTCTCGATGGCTTGTTTTCAAACACCCATCCAGAGTGCAGTTCGTGCTAGTTCGCTATCATACGTTTCATGTTGTAATAAACGGATCTGCATTCCAGGAGCAATTGACAAACTTGACTGGTGTTCAAAGATATCGTAATCCTTTGAACCTTTAACTTTTTCAAATTTGACAGCATACTCATATATGTCATATTTCTTATTGGAACTCTGAAAATTACTGTAAAACCCCACCCATGATTTGGAGAAGTCATTTTTCCAATTTCTGAAGGTGTTCTTGATGTAGAGTCGAGCACAAGCTTTACCATCTTTAGTGAAGAGCTGCAGACTTGCTTCAAACCCTTTTATTTTAGTAGGGAGGACTTTGTTAGCATCATCAAATTCTGGTCCATAAAAGAACTCTGGATTAAACCAGTGTGACAAGTCTTTAGTGTTGATATTGTCACAGTCTGATGGTGAAATCATCACTTTCTCAGTATCCTCCCATGGAGTAGTTTGTGCTAGCACCTTGTTGTAATTTTTGTCCAGTAGAAAGCGAATTTGAAATCCAGGAGCAATCTTCAAATCTGACTGGAATTTATAAATATCATAATCTTTGGTGTTATCTTTTTTCGCATTGTCAAATCTCTCAACATACTGATATATGCTGTATTCATCATTCCCCTTTTGTGCGTCGGTGTAAAACCCCACCCATGATTTATAAAAAACCTCTTTCCATTTACTAAAGGTCTTCTTAATGTAAAGGCGAGCACAAGCTTTACCGTCTTCAGTGTAGAGCTGCAGACTAGCATCGCGCCCCTTTATTTTTATGGGAGTGACTCCATTTGCATAGTCAAGTTCTGGTCCATAGCAAACGTGTGGTACGGAGGATTCATCAAAAAAATTCGATCTGTGCAGAAGCAGTCGGGTTTGGAGACCAGCATTCAGGGGGGCTGAAGTGTCTAAAGTCCCTGATAATTTAGAAATCAAGACTTTGTTTTTGACCTGACACTGATCATCATCCGTATTACTGATCATTAAATGATCACTTTTGCATATAATAATGTGGACACGGTGGAATGTTATCATTATGCTAGCAGGCAGGTCCTTCCATATGAGTTTGGTGTTACCTTCACTGGTTGCTCTTAGCTCTACTTTAAATTTCCCCAGTGTATCACAGTTGGGATCAACTGAATGATTGCTTCTTCTGTTATACTCCAGCTGCGTCAGAAACTGTCTACATCTCTCATCTTCAGTATCGTCTCCATGCGTGCTTATCAAATTATTGTTTTGATCCATGGTGCATTCACGACTGCCCCTTATCTGCTGTATAAGAGAAGAATTAATCTCATGTGTGGCGGCGTGATTAAAATCATCGCTGCCAAAATTGTGGGCTGCAATGTAGACATTGTATACTCTGTTTGGACGCACTGTGTTCACAGAGACAATGAGTCTGTCCATGTTTTTTGCTGGTGAACCCACATTTTTATACTCCTGCACATACACAGGCAGTGCATTGGCTCCAGGAGAATTTAGATTCCCAACAGAGTAGTAACTTTTCTGACTCAGTGTGGGGAGGACAACTTCTTTATTTTCAAAGTGACGGAAGCCAAAGTCGCCTCTTGTTGGATCAAAATTTGAATCTAAGGTAAGAATCCCATTTTGATCGATATTACGAACTTGTTGGGAAAACCAGAAAAGCAGTTGAAGTCCATGACGAGGAGCATGCATGACATGGTCAACGTTTCTCAGGTCATCGATGTTGTTCAGATTTTTCACAGCAGAGACTCTGCCCAAAAGGAGACAGAACAACAAGAGACATAGCCTCATGGCATCCATGCCAAAATCTTCAGGAAAACCAAAATACTGTAAAACAAGTTTATTTACACCATGAATGCCATTTAATCACATGTTACCAATTTTTATAAATACGTTTTTCAAAAGTTTAGGGTCACTTCTTTGTTCATATTTTACCCAGTTTTTAGAATAATAGGAAACTCAATAATAGTATCTGAAAACTATAGGATCTTTTACAAATGTAGCTATGCTCTGTTAGACAAATAAACAAAAATCATGTTAAATATAGCATCTTCAAAGCAGCAATACCTTTTATTAGAATTTGCTGAATTTTTTCTTGCCATTTTATCAATTTTATAAAGCCAGTCCCTTTATTGCTAAACTCTTACTGGCTGTTTATCTTTATTATTCATGAAATATTATCTTATGGTTTCAAATTAAAAAATTTAGGCAAGTAATTTTTAATAAAAAATAAATATTTTAATAAAATACATCAATTATTTATAATTTAGATAATTTAAGATCAACCTACCACAGACAGAATTTCTCCTCAACTTTCACTTAATAGCCCTTAGGTGTAGCTATATAGCATATAGGGGAAGACAGAGTGTCTATTCTGGTGGAAAAGTTGCTCTTTTTTTATTTCTCACCCTAAATTGTTCCTGTTTTCACGCATGATCCAAATAGTTTGTTTGTAGTCTGCAAAGATCAATACAACAATGACCTCATAAAGCAAAGTTCACATTAGCTTTAACAAGAAACCACACAGAAAACAAGTACACTTTCAAAATAAAGAAAAAAATCAATAAATTAAATATAAAAAGTAGGAACTACAAAAAGTTCTTCAAGCAATGCCATTCGTTTTTCCCAAAGGATCATTACTTCATTATCATAAAGAACTATTACTTTTTAACTTTTATTTTATACCTTTTTCCATTACAAAGAACCTTTTCTTTATGGTTCCTTATGGAACAACTTAGCCAAAAATTGTTCTAATGGCATATGAACGACCATTATTTGTGTGAAATGCTTAAAAGGTGTTCAACAATATTTTTAACACTTTAACAATTTAAATGTATATACTGTATTGCATTAAATAGCTTTTAAAAATTACTCTTATACATAAACACCACGGATTTAAGGCCAAAGGTCTAATGACAGACGATACATGACAAATGCAGATGTCTGTTTAATCCATTTGTATTGTGACAACATATTTTATAGCTAACAAATAGTTATAAAAGGTGCTAGATGTTTTGCATGGGGTTTCATTTCAGTACATCAGCAGAGTGTACTTTTGGATAGCTAATAATTACCCATAGTTTTCTGCTGATAAAGCAAATATGTTTTTTAATTCCGTCATCTGTTTTCTGCTGTATCTGTTAAAAAACAGAAACTACTTCTAGGAACTTTAACTTCAACTTTTCTCATTAAAGTTTAAATAGAACTACCCAACATCCCCCCCCCCACACCTAAACTAATACTATAACCCTTACTAATCCAAGCCATAACTAACATAAGAGGGGAAAGGGTTAATAAATATGGTATAGAAGCCCAGTCCTAAACTTAAATACACACACAGAGAGAAAAAGAGAGTTCATACATTTGATTTTGGTTTGATTCTTCGTCATTGGTTTGAAGCCAATTTAAATGTGTTTTTTTTAAATGTGGGTAACAAATAATTAACTTTTTTTGTATAAAAATAATTCCAGGAACTCTTTCCCTTTTCAGAGAAGGAATCTAGCTCCCCCTCCCCACACAGAACAGAAAACACAAAAAGCACAAATGTTTAAATAAGAGCATGATTTTACAATATCATGTTTAATGCAGAATATAGATGCAGTGAATAAACAGGCAGTGAATGTGACAAAAGTTCATAAAGATTTCATTTGTCAGTGTTATGTGCAAATTTAAGGTTGCTCCACCCCCGGCTGCAGGATGTGCGCGTGCCTGCTGCAGCACCCTCCGCCCCGGATGACGGCGCTGTCCTCTGCGTGCGCGTCCTTCCGGTAAAGAAATGCTTGCTCTGAATCAGTGTTTATTTTTGTCAAATGTTTATGTTTTAATCGGCTTCCGTAAAGTGGAATGCTTGATGGATTCAACTTCATTTTGATGCTTTTCGTTTCCTATATCATGTCATTCAAAACTTTCAGCAGTATTTACAGCGGGTTAGCATCCCAACCTAGCTGAAGGTACGTCTGCAATATGCAATAAGTAATGAGCAATGCAAAATTATGATGTTTAATATCTTTGCAGTTCGTCATTGGCGTTTGAGGTTGAAATGGTTTATTTACAGTACTTAACTATAATACAGTGTTTAGTGAGTATCAAATATTAAAACGAGAGAAATCACACATCTGTCTATGCAGACAAATACAGAAAGGCAGTCTTTAAAAAAATATTAAACGATTAAACGTGTTGCATGTTCATAATCTAGAAACGGGTCGTCCGGTTGCCATGCAAACGGAGGCTGAGCAGCATAATGGGATGTTTGTGGATCAGAGCTTTCCCGCTGATGACTCCTCCCTCTTTAGTGACTACACCACGCCCCTCTCCAGTTTGCTGGGTGAGATCACATGGCTCCGCCCACAGGTAAAATAATGTTTTAATCTAGATATCTATGCAAGATGAGCACAAGTACATGTGACTGTATTGAGCAGAGCTTTCTGTTGTCGACCCACTCTCAGGAGATCTGTGAGCATCCTCAGCTCTTCCCTGATAACCCTGGTGAGGCAAACCCAAAGCAAGGCATTCTGGGAGATTGCTGGTTGTTATGTGCCTGTTCTATGTTACTCAAGAACCAGCATCTGATGAACAAGGTAAATCCATGCAAGTTTTGCCATGCGTTTGATTTAAAACTTGTGTTTTTCATTCGATTTCTTACACATCAGATTATTTTACATGTTTTCTTACATATCAGATTATCAGGTATTTCCACAGGATCAACCTTTATGGGGTGACAGTGGCTACCACGGTGATTTCCGGGTCCAGTTCTGGAGAATCGGACGCTGGATAGAGGTACGGGTGGATGACCGACTGCCCTGTATTAATGGTACCCCTTATTTCTCACGGTGTGTGAGCCGCAGGGCATTTTGGGTAGCACTGTTGGAGAAAGCATATGCCAAGTAAGTGTTGAAGAAATGCTGTCACATGCTTGACTATGGACCCAACCTGATTCATGTGTTAGTATAAATATAAACTAATGGACATATACTTTATAATGCAAGGTTACACGGTTCATATGAGAGCTTGTGGGCGGGTCAAGTGTGCGAGGCCATGGTGGACCTAAGTGGAGCAATAGCAGAACGATGGAGTCTTAAAGAGGTGAAGTCATCGCAACAGCCCAACAATATCCAGACGAAGGACACACTCAATGGGACGAGTCTGTTACAACTTTCAGAGGAGCTGAAAAAGCGATGTTCCATCAGCTGCTCCATCCACAGCGCCACCACTGGTGAGAAAGAAAAGTAACTTATGGCAGTGTTTATGTATAAGTGTTTGAGATATTTGAATTTGAAAAATTTTTCTTTGTCATTTTTTAAATATTGTTACATTTATTAAGTCTGGTAATAGGGTTGTTGTTTTTCTGTCTACATCTTCGTGTCTTTGTCCGTTTTTCTGCAGGGGTCCCAGAGCTTGGCCAGTTTCACGCCATGAGTGTGATGGAATGGACCAATGTAACAACAACAACTGGTGAAAAAGTGCAGTTGATCAGGATTCGAAACCCCTGGGGGAGGAGGAGTTGGGGTGGGACCTGGAAGGAAAGGTTATTAAACGTGTTTGTTTGGTAAAATTAGTCATGGCTAACTGTGAATAGCATATGTCTTTTTCTATAGTGGCACTGGTTCATTAAAACATTTCTTTTTTTAATGTTTCTATGTGCCACATCAATGTCAAGAGCACAAACAGATATTCATTAAGTGTCCCTTTAACACCATATAATAAGATATTATTTCTGTCTGACTTGTTCCTTTTCATTCAGTGGATCAGGGTGGAATTCTCTAGAACCCTCATGTGCTCAGGCTTTGCTGTCCCGTACTGCAGAGGGGGAATTCTGGATGGACGAGACAGAATTCCAGCAGGAATTTGATGAGGTCACAGTGAGTTATCCAATCAGTGAGGAAGGACACATTCAGAGCATCTACACTGGTAGTGTGTATGTTTATTGGATGATTTTCATCACGAGACCATTGCTGTCATATAACTCGGTATCCTTTCATGTAGGTAACGTTTTAACCCACAGCCACCAGATTGGTGGTCGCTGGGTCAAAGGTCACTCTGCAGGCGGTTGCCGTAACAACAGCACCTTCAGCACCAATCCCAAATACTGGCTGAAAGTGAGTGAGAGGGGAGAGGTGTTGCTGTCATTGCTGCAGTGTGCTGTACCTGAACCTCCAGCAGAGGGCAGTGTAAAGCAGCACCCACACTTGCAGGCCATTGCACTACATGTGTGGAAGGTAAGAGAATGACAAAACTTATTCTGTAAAAGAAAGTGAAGTTCACATTTGGGGCTTTGGCATCTAGTTCCTTTTAACTTGTTTTTCATAGGTGGAGACGAAGCGCTTTAACCTGACAAGGATGATAAACTACCCACCACTTCTGTCACACACACATGCGTACGATCGTGAGGTGGTCCTACACACCCACCTGAACCCTGGGTTTTACCTGCTGGTTCCAAGCACCTTCCTGCAGGGAGCTGAAGGACGATTTCTCTTGAGAGTTTATTCATCCTGTTCTACCTCTGTCAGGTGACAAATATTATTTTTGTATTCATAAAAGCCATATTATTTTACTTTTATCTAGTAAAAGCTTATATTTATGCAAAGTCAGTTGCTTTAGCTAGATGTTTTTTCAGTCCATGCAAAAGTCCAAAACCTCAGTTTTTTTCTCTAGTCTGATGAAATCGACACATCCTCTTCAGTCCTGTTCAGAGGGAGACTGGGAGTCTATCAGCTTTCATGGATGTTGGACCGTCGGTTCTACTGCTGGAGGAGGTCGCAACTTCCCCACACATGGACGCAACCCTTGCATACCCCTTGCTGTGACCTATGACCCTGGAGGCAACAATGTTAGGGTCACCCTACATCAAAACAGGCCTGAAGATGCCTTACATGCCATTGGCTTCCATATTTATAAGGTCAGAATATATATATATATATGACCATATCCTGAATCTGATTTCCTAAGTAGAAATCCCAAACCAAGATCCAACCAAACATCATCCATCAAGAAGTGATATCATTGTTAGCAGGAAAGCACAGAAAATATGTTTATTAACGTTAGGCATAGTCATTTTATTAAAGTACTAGCAGCAGAAGCATATTATTTTCTTAAAACTACAGTGTTCAAAGATACAACATATCTTGAATATGTGTAATTTGTTCGTGTCCAGGTACCTGATGGTGGCTCTTGCTCCTCATTGGCCCCCAGTGCCATGTCTCCTGTGGTTAGTTGTGTCCCTCATGCCCACTCCCAGGAGGTCAGTGAGTCTTGCCATCTGCAGCCGGGCGAGTACGCTGTTATTCCCTCCACTTACCAGCCTGATCTCAGCAGTCAATTCATGCTGACACTTACACGCAGGATACAACGGTAAAGATACATTTCGTCACTATCTCTCATGCTAGTTTAATGTTTCATTTGTAAACTTAACTTAATTTGTAAACAATGGTCTGTTACACTGTGTACAGTATAGTTGGTTACCACCAAAACATCATGACCATGTTTCACATAATGTCTAACATTTACCAAATAATTTAAATTATTATATAAATATCTCAATCTTGTAACCAATTGCAAATAATGTATAACAATATAGATTTAGCACCAAATGCAGCATCAAATGAAATTGCACAAATAGCTTTTGCCTACAGTACAGTATAGTGATAGACCGATATATTGCCGTGGCCGATATATCAGCCGATATTTTGAAGTTTTTAATTATCGACTGATATATTTTACAAATGCCCGATATTTTTTTCAGTTTGGCCGCCATACAGCACATTAGCGTTTTATTCATAAAAATGCCACTAAAATGTAAACCAGGCATTTTCCACTTAGTAATGTAATATGATGAAATGGGTCGTGTAAGGTGGATGAGATACAAAAATTGTATGGTAAGTAGCAATAATATGTATCTTATTCATATTAAGCCATGTTTATCTGCCCACAATTAATTTAACGTAAGGTGTGGACCTTTTCATGTGTTCAAGCCTGTTACTAACTAGGCACGTAATACACAATAATTGTTCATTTACTTTCACCAATTTTCTTTGTCTCTGATTTACTTATTTAATTGAAATTGTGTTATATCGGCCTCTTATCGGCCACAGTGGTTTCTTAATATCGGTATCGACATCAGCCATTAAAAAACCCATATCGGTCGACCACTAGTACAGTATGCATATTTAGTGCTGTTGGAACTGTAAGATTTGGTGTTGCTTTTGTAAAATCTTTGCGTTCCGGTACTAAAGCTGTCCAAATTTCCACAGGAAATCATTGCAGTGTCAGGAGCGTCTGGGTAGAGCCATTCATGAGGTAAGAATCTGTGTTTAGATGATCTTAAGCTTAGCAAAATTTGTTTGAGAGAGTATTCATTGACTTTATTAATTTGGAAATCTATATTGCACACTTTTTTCTTTTCACTTTTACCATCATCCTTGCTGTGAGACAGTAAAGTATCCTGAATGATCGATTGTGATCTGTAATGCACCATCTGGGTTTGTAAGATGCCCTTTTTTTCTACAATAGGTCTCCTGTATCTCTGTGATGAGACGATAGTCTGGGGAGGTGGATCAGATGTCCATGCTGATGTGTGCTGGTCTCCTCCTCTTGGACTAAAAATGAAAGTCTTCTTACAGCACGAAACAAGGTTTACAATGTTTACGCCTGCCAAAAAGTGCTTACCGCACCAGCACATAGGGTTCAGTTGATATGCATTCAGAGGTGTGTTCGTATTAACCATTTTACAGCTTTGAATGTGACTCATCCTTATTTATTTACATCAGAATTTAAAGTTGGAACTACTTTTGTTTTTTTAAGTAACGTGTTACATCATGTAAGGCTGTTTTTACACTGATGTTAGACATTCATTTGTTTTGCATTTGAATAGTCTATATAGTATTCTTCTGTTTTGCACCCAGGTTACAAATAAAAAGGAATATAATTATATATAATGTAGTAACTCTTGGAACTAGGCCAAATAAGCATTACCACAGTTATTAAAAAATATTACTAACATGTTTGTGTAAATACAGTATGTACACATAACAAGACCACCTTCCTAATATTGTGTTGGTCCCACTTTTGCGGGAACTGCGGGAACAGCTTTGTTCCTTTTCAACTTCCACTTCAACTGATATATGTACATAAATGGGTGTTTTTTATATCTGTTCTGGTGGAAAGATTCTCTCTTTCATCACTATAGTTCTGTAATTTAATTATGTTTTTACATGGTTCAAGTCTGATTTCTGTAACGCTCAACACAAACATGAACACAAACATGAACCTATAAAGCAGAAGCATAATCCGGATCATATTTTGAAATATCAAGTACTCGGTAAAATTAAATAAATGTGTTACTGCCTACAATAAAAAAAATGTAATGCTTTGTTTCAAAACATTAAGGGTGACTAATAATAATGAATGAAAAATTAATGTTTCAAATGTTTGTATGTTGTTCACTTAAGGCTGAAATGAGGGAGAGTTTTTCAGAGAACTCAAAAGGTTTGGTGATTCTTAAACAAATTACAAAATGCAAAGACAATCAACCCCAGAGATATTGTTATTAGGGATGTCCTGCTGGAGAAATTGACATTTTTAATTCTTAAATTATACTTTACGGGGCTGTGGCATTTCTCTTAATTTAAAGTGTTAAAATCATAAGCTGCCAAATGAGACCAACCATGATCCAATTGCAGTTTGTGTTGTAACAAAAGTTATATCACAGTATGTGTTTTGGGAAAATATGACCAAATGGTTGTGACCTGAGCAGATCATGCATATTAAAGGTGTTCTCTCAGACTTGAAAGTAAGGATAAGGATATTCCTTAATATACGTAGATTAAAGACTCATTCATGCATTACAGACTATAGAGACAGGACCGAACATTCAAAACAATCTCGAATCATTGCAGAATATATGTATGTAGGTCAGTATACTACATAAACTGGCCCTCTTCTAATCATTAAACTGTACGAGTATATTTACTGTTACAGTCATTAGTTTTAATGCTGATGTTTCACAGTATGGAGGATTTTGATTTGGCCAATCAGTGTAGATTTGGCCAATATCTTTTCTTAGTGACAATGCAAACCATTTTAAACCACATATTTTTCTTCTAACATCTGTTTTCTGATGACGTTTGTTTTGCTGAAAAGCAGAAGCTAATTCTAGGAACTCTAACTTCAACTTTTCTAAGTGCAAAGCTAATCCCCCTCCACCCACAAATGCTTTAGGGAACTAACTTATAGACCACCTCTGATGTAAACAACACTGGTCCAGAAGAACTTCCTGTTTCAGTTTTTTAACACTACACAAACATTTGAACAAATTATAACCAACAGAACATTTATAATGGAATGTTAAACAGATATCTTCATCTCTAGATTGATTTACATGTGTGAAATATAAATTATTATTCATAGATTATTGTTAAATTATTACAGGCTATAGACACAAACATGCCTCATGTATTGGATGGCCGTGCTTCACTGATTACCCCAAGTGTCTAAGAGTTTCTCCATGCCACATAATTTCATGATATTTGTTGATTGACAGCATTCATCTGAAGAGCGCAAAGAACTGTATTACAGTTTTTGTCTTTCTTTCACTGTGGTGTTTTATAATGAATATGTGTGCATTGATATTGAAAGACAAATTAAAGTCAAGGGTCAACAGTTCAAGCAAAGGAAACTGATCACCCTAATAGTAATGTTAAATATGCTTTATCAACATAACCATGTGTTCTTTAGCTGTATATGGCTCATATATTTGTGTATTTGGGAGAATATTTGTGACAATATTTATGAAAATGGGCAAATAAAAAAATATGATGCATTTAAGTACTGTAGTATTTGACATACATTTTAAATCTGTGAAAACCATACATGCGTGTTTTAATATATAATGCGTTGTTTCTCATTTTTATATTTTATTAAAAAAATCTAAAACATTCCAAGGAAAACAATTTGAAGTAGGGGGAATATCACATTGTAAAAAACTGTTTTTACCCCATACATGTTGGCCACAATTATTGCCACCATTGTATGTATTACATTCTGCAACCTCAATTTGTAAGAAAAACAGCTCTGAGTTTTTTCTGATGAGAATACATTGAGAGTCCATTCCTCCATGAAGAATTTCCACAGATCCTTCAAATGTTGATGCTCCCTATTCTTCAGTTCATCCCACTCATTTTCTATAGTGTTCAGATCAGGGAACTGGGATGGCTATGGCAGGATCTTGATTTTGTGTTCAGTGACACATTTTCTGTTGATTTGGATGTTTGTTTTGAATCAATGTGCTGATCTAACCACGACCCGTTATAATATTTCTAGCAGAGCAAGTCAGGTTTGGATTTTTTATCTGTTGGTATTTGATATAATCCATGATGTCATGTATCTAAACAAGATGTCCAGAACCTCTGGTATAAAACAACAATAAAGATCTGGCGATATATTTAACTGTGGACATGGGGCACTTTGTTTGTGTGTGCTGTGTGCACCAAACCTATCTTGTGTTATTGCTGCCAAAATAACTCTTTTTCATTTCGTATGACCATAGACTCCACACTCCATAAGTTCCAGTATGGCAGATCAATATGGTGGAGTTTGTTTTTCATGAGAGCAGAAGATTTGTTTCTTGAACAGTGTCCCAAATAACTTGTGGTGATGGAGGTGCAGTTTTCCTTTATTTTATTCAAAATTCAACTTATTTCTTCAATTCTCCATCTGTGATCTTTGAAGAGTCTTTGGCCACTCAAAATATTCTCTTTGCTGTGCATTAAGACAATATAGACACACATTCTCTTTCAGGCAGATTAACATCTCCAGTTCATTAAAACTTCATAATTATTGCCCTGATGTTGGAAATGGGAATTATTTATTGTTTTAACCATTTTCTTTCAAATCTGCTTTCTATTTTGTGTAGCTCAACAATCTTTTGCTGCACATCAGAACTATATTATTGGTTTTACTCATTGTAATGAATGATTAAGGGGGTTTGGGCTTTGTGTTCCTTAATATTATTCTCCTGTGCAACAAGAAGTCATGACTGGACAACATCATGCTTCTAGTCATTTTGGTGTGCTGAGAAAATGTATATACTTGGGAGATATTTTACTGAATTTCTGTGGGTTCCAATAATTGTGGCTGACGTGTATTAGAGTAAAACATTTTTTTCACACTGATATTCCCACTACTTTTTTTTTAAATGTTGGAATTTTGTAGATTGTTTTAAAATAAAAGATCAAAATGAGAAACAATGCAAATTTATTATTATAGCCTTCATTGCTCATATTTACCAAGGATGCCAACATTAGTGGAGGGCACTGTATATTGGTACTGTATGGGTCCCCACAGGAACAAACATTTCTGACATTGGTGTAACACTTAAAAACAGGACACATACTTGCATTATAAAAAGCTTTTTAATAGTTCAACAATCCATATAATACAATTAGAACGTTACATATTGCTGATAGATCAGATTTAATTTAACATTACATAATTGATTCACAAAATGTCATTGATGATTAATGATTATTGAATCATGAATCATAAAACTTAATCAAGTATATTAATCATTTTAATATCTTAATTCAATTTAACAAAATTAAAATGATTATGGCACAGGCAATTAATTATCGTGTAAAGCTTCTTAAGAGCCCTACGCATAAAATTCATTGTAACTTTGATTTATTCAAATGTATACTTTGTCATAATTTGATTTATTGGTGACATCTTTTCAAGCACTTATCCATTGTGGAGTTCGTGCTAGTTCAGAATTATACTCTTTGTCCTGTAGGAAATGAATCTGAACTCCAGAAGCAATCGTTAAACTTGACTTGTATTCATACATTTCATAATCCTGTATGTCTTCCACTTTTTCAAAATATATAGCAGACTGATTGATGTTACATTTGTTATTGCGTTCTTGTGAACTACTGTAAACCCAAAATATCACAGTTTGATGGTGATATCATCACTTCTTCAGTATCTTCCCAGGGTGTCGTTCGGGCTAGAACATTGTTATATTCTTTGTCCAGTAGGAAGCGAATCTGAACTCCGGGAGCAATCGCTAAACTTGACTGGTATTTATAAATATCATAATCCTCTATGTTATCTTCCACTTTTTCAAACTTTGTAGCATACTCATAGGTGTAATAACTGTCATTGGGTTTTTGTGAACTACTGTAAAACCCCACCCATGAGTATTTGAAGTCACTTTTCCAGTTACTGAAAGTCTTCTTTATGTAAAGTCGAGCACTGGCCCATCCGTCTTCAGTGTAGAGCTGCAGGCCAGCATCAAACCACTTTATTCTCGTGGGCATCACTCCATTTGCATCATCACGTTCTGGGCCATAGCAAGTGAATATATTATCCCCATAATAATTAAAATACAGCTGCAGTCGGGGTTGAAGATTTCCATTTAGGGAGACTGAAGTATCTAAAGTACCAGATAATTTCCTGATTCGTTTTATTTCCTGACTCTGACATTTATTCTCACTATTGAACACTGAATGGTCGTTTTTGCAAATTTCAATGTATACATAGTATTTTTCCATTAGTTCAGCAGGCAGGTCGTTCCATATGAGTTTGGAGTAACCGTTTCTGTTTGCTCTTATCTCTATCTTAAATTTCCCCAGTGTATCACAGCTGAGATCAGCTAAGCGTTTGTGTCGTCTTATATTATATCCCTCTAGAAAATCATGCCATATTTCATCTTCTCCATTATTTGTGAAAATAGAAAGATGATGATTTTGATTCACATTGCATACAAGATGGCTCTGAATCTGTCTTACAAGATTAGAATTAATCTCATACGTGTCATCAGGATTAAAGTAATTTCTGCCTCGATTATGTGATGTAATGTAGACATTGAAAACTCTATTAGGAAGGTTTTGGTCCACAGAGATCATAAGCCTGTCCATATTTGCTTCTGGTAACCATGTATTTCTATTCTCCCGCACATAGGCTGGCAGGGCATTGGCTCCATGGGAATTTAGATTGCCAACTGAATAATACGTTCTCCCTGCGCTCAGTGAGGGTAAAATACATTCTCTATTTCCAAAGTAATGAAAGCCAAAGTCGCCTCTTCTTGGGTCTAAACTTGAATCAAGGATAAGAATTTCATTTTGATCGATATTACGAACTTGTTGGGAAAACCAATGCAACAGTTGAAGTCTATGACGAGGGGCTTGGATGCCATAGGCAACATTTTTCAAGTCCTTGATGTCATTCAGTATTTTCACAGAAGAGACTACAGCCAAAAGAAAACAAAAGAACAGCATGCAGAGTCTCATGGTATCCATGATAAAATCTACGGGAAAAACAAAATACTGTAAAACAACCAGTTTATAAGTTTAAACATTTTTATAACTACATTGCTGTTCAAAAGTTTAAGGCCACAACCCTGAACCTGAGCCTATTCCTTACCCATGTATTGTTGCAATAGTACACTGTTTGTGCATATAGTGTAAAAATAAATAGCCATTTTTTCCACATTTTGAAATAATAGTAAACTATTATGTTGTTTTAGCATCTTCAAAGCAACCCAGGAATCACGTCTGTCATTTTATCATCCAGCTTCTTGAGGTTAGCCAGTTAACAAATCACCCTTTATGCTGAACTCTTATTGACTGCTTTTTCTTTATTATTTGTTCCCCCATTAGTCAAACATTATAGTTGACTTTGAAACACATAATTACTAACACAGTATAAGTGATATTAGGCAACACATCAAATCAATAGTTAAATAACACATGCTTAAATTAATTAAATATTTCAATATAATATATGATTGTAATTATAATATTAAGACTTAATATGATATGGATTAAGATCTTCCTACCGCAGACTGAAGATAACCTGCTTTACTCTTCCTCAATTTTCACTTCATCTCATAGCTAGATATATCTAGCATATAAAGGAAGTAATACGTAAGCAGAGTGTATGTATACAGTGTATATGGGTAAGTGACAAAACAGGGTTGGCAAGATGAGAAAATCAAAACTCTTTAAAAAAGAGGCATGTATCTTTTATATGTACGTAGTGTATTTATGTTGATTTTGTGTAATTACAAATAACATTTTGCACCATTTTTTATAAAACTTAAGACTGAAGGTAACTGAAAATGTCAAATGGATGAGAAATATTTTATCCTGGATGGAATGTAAACATAAACATAAAAATAAGTAATTTATTTTAAAATATCACATTGAAAAAAGTTTTTATTGAAGTTATCTCAAAATATATTTTTAATGCGTTTTTGCAACATTTATTGGGACATGCTAAAAACACCTTTGTTTTCTAAATAATCTTGGAAAAACTATGTAAAAATGGCAAAACAAACATATTAATACACTAACTAGATGCTTCTCTTTTATTGCACAATAATTGTCCTGTATATAATAATATTTTTATGAAAAATACTAATTATGCCAATTGACACTAACCAGTTACATCACTTGACCATGTTGCTTCTAAAGCCAATGCCATTGTTTGTTGAATACTTTAACACTGAAAATCAAGCATAATGGTCAACAAGTTCAGCTGAAGTGCTGAAAAAACATCTGATGACAAGAAATCATCATGTCTTGTTAAACAGTTAAAGGGTTACTTCAGGGATAGAATAAAGTTAGATTATATCATGAATTACTAATCCTTAGTCGTTTTACAACCATATGATGTTAGTTCATCTTCAGAACACAAATTAAGATGAGATCTGCTGAGATTAAGATCTGATTAAGATAAATTTTGATGAGATCAGAGAGATTTTTGACTCCCCACATAGACAGCAATGCAACATACACTCAAAGTGGAGAAAGTTAAATTCATTTTATAAAGTGAGAAGAATATTTTTTTGTGCGCAATAAAACAAAACAAAAACTTTATTTAACGATTTCCTGACATCTGTGTTAGTCTCCAAACGTCTGTCCATGAGAGTATACAGAGCATGTGCGTAGTCTTATATTGTATTAATGATAAAATATCAGTATTGTGAATGTAATCATTTCTTTAGCACTGAATTTATGTTCTAGACACCCACTTCATTCTGCTACATTATTAAATCATGTATATATTACATTAAATTATATGATATTATAGCTTAAACTTTAAAATGAAAGCAATAGAAATATTTAAACTAAGGTTGAGCAACATAATTATCTCATGGACTTTCAGAGATTTAATTCTGAAGTTGTGGATAAAGCACCACTTTTTTAAAAAAAATATAACATTGAACACTTGAAAATAGTTCCAAATAGTAGTTTATTTTATTTGACATTTTTAACTACTTGACTCACATGATTCCCCAAATTAATTATAATATATTATAATATATTTAGAACAATGGTGTTTCATTTACTTTTAGTCACTATTAAAAAAGACTAATAAGATTATGCCAGCTGATATGGTTCTAAATTAGAATTTCACCTTTTTTAAATGAAATGAATTAAAACCAGAATTTATGCAAGTAGATAATGTATGCAAGTAATTTGCAAGGTATTAACCCTTTTAAATGTAATTAAATTACAAAAACAAATGAGTGTCACCAATATCTGTTTACATAGGCTATACTGTAAAAAACAACTAGTAGGATTTACTTAATTTTTTGAATTTATTTGTATTTTTATTTGCACACCTTTTTTTTTTTTTGCAAATAATGCCCACATTTTAAGTACATTTTACAAAATAAACCGTGTGCTAAAACACAATAGCACAAAGAATTAAGTAAATCCTATTAGTTGTACAGTGCAATACAGTTAATGTATTTAAAAACACAATTGTCATGTGTCATTTGACAACTGATTAATAATTGACATCAAGGTTATGAACACTTTAGCTTCCCGTGCTATCAGGATTAAATAAAAAGATTAAAAATCAAGATTAAAATAGAGAAGACATAAAACAACCATATGTGAGGACCCCAATGTTCTGGAGAGCTTGCGGAACAAGAATATGAGTTAAGTACAATGTTACAATGTTCAAAGCATGAGCTGCAAAATGAGACCATATGCAAAAACAGAAAAGTTAAACTGAATTGTGTGCTGTGAAAAAACACGACCAGCTTTTGGTGGCCTAAGCAGATTCAAATTATAAGAGTATATTTGCATATTATTATAATTTACTTGAAATTTCACAGTCATTACTTTATTGCTGATTTCATTTCAGGTGTACAGTACATCATTAAATTGTACATTTGGGTAGCCAATAATTATCCATCTAAAGCAAAGTTTAAATACATTTTTTTCTTCAAACTCTCTGTTTTTGCTGAGATGTGTTTTGTTAAAAGGCAGAAATTAGTTCCTTTAAGGAAGTCTTACTTCAACTTTTCTCAAAATGAAACTAACATTCCCAAACACTATCCTTTATTTAGCTATAGTGAACTAGGGGACTAACAGAAAACATTTGAGGACATTATATCAACATCTTCTATGCCCTACTTGGTTAAAGAACCACACACACAAGTCTAAAATTACAGAGGAAGCTGTTTTTTGTTTCAGTCTAATGGCCCTATACAACCGGCGCAATGTGACGCCAGATGCAACGCAAGTGTTTTTTTGCTCGTTTCAGCCTCACCTAAACTATAGGTTAAATATAATTTTTCCATTTTCTGTTTGCAGGATACAGCACCAATTCTCTAATGTATAAATCTTGGTTTGTTTTCTTTCTACTTTTGCCGCTCCAAAGTGATCAGCATTATCCTTGTTGTGAGACAGTAAAACTTCCTGAATGGTTCATTGTTGTTGCAGCTTACCACACAAACACAAAGTTCAGAAATGTGTGCATATTGACCATTTCACAGCAGTTTTGAATGTAACTCGTCCACATATAGCATATGGAAATGCCCAAACATTACCACAGTTACTTAAATGTTAAATGTTAAATTCCAAATTAAAAATAATGCAAGAATAATCCCAGCTAGCACACGCATGTCTGTAAAACGTCCGCTAAAGATCTGGAAAACATCTGCTAAATATCTTTAAAAAAGCAGTTTTACACTATTTGAAATAATCAACATCTTACAGATGTCTTCTGTCTTTCTGACATCTGACAACAGACATCTCAGAGCAGATGAGCAAAAATGTCTTGCAGATGTATTGCAGATGTCATAGACGTCTGCCAGGTGTAGTGTGCTATTAGGGATGTTATATATGCAGGTGCCATAATAAAAATACTAAGTTTTTGTTATACTGTTTACAACAGAAATAGACCAAAGACAGACAATGAAAATTTCGGTTTCTGCTATTTGTGCTAAAAAGCACGATTTCTATACAGTTCCTGTCATTTCAATAAAACAGTGTTAAATGATTTTGAATTATTCTTGGAGGAAAATCCTAAATTACGGTAAATTAGCATGTTTTTGTGAAATTATCACTGAAATGACATAATTCAGCTAAGAATGTTTTTAACATTCTCCAATTCTCGTAATAAATGGCATTTAAATATCACACCTGTGTAAAGACTAAATTTAGAGTTTAAAAAAAAAAAAAAAAAATTTAACAAGCGGACACGCTGTGGTGCGATGCGCGCGCCCGCCACCAGTCGTGCGCGGCGCCGTTGCTGCGGAATTGACGGTGCTGCCGTCGGCGCGAGAGCGGATACGGACACCCACCTAGAAAATAATGAACAACAAATTTGACGCGTGAGTAATGAAGACTGCGCCGCGCTTCACGCGTGCGTTATTATGCGTGAATGCATACTGTATGCATGCGTTTCCCGCGTCCCTTTAACGCTGCGCGAGAGAAAGAGAGAGAATGAGTAAAAGAGGTGTGTCTGTACGCTTTGGCATGGGCTGGGATGTCACTGTGTTTTGGTGCATGATCGGACTCTCACGTTTTGGTGGCAGAATGAATCGGTTTTGAATGCGTGCGGTCAATGCATCATGCACGTAAACCGTCAGAGGCCCCGGAGCTGCACGCGCACGGCCTCCGGGCCGAGATCGGATCACCGGGTACGCGTGCGTGTGAGCAGCGGGGGCAGGTGCTCTGCGACCCGGGTACAAACTCTCTTCTGCTGCCGTCCTGAAGTAACGATATAGTTTGCTAATAAACGAAACTGTAGTAGATACTCACTGTGACATTATTAAACTAATATGTTTGTTAACTTTTCATGCACGACTGGGTCAGATAAAGTACACTCCCTTACAAATATTAACTTTGCTTTTACTACTTTAACCATAGCTTAACTATGGTATTTGTGGTAAAACCACAGTACCCACAAATTTTCTATGATCTCATTACAACCATTGTTTAACCATACTTGTAGTAAAATATGGTAATACACATGGTTTCTACACTTTTACTATAATAAAGCTATTATAGGAGGGCTGTAATTCGGCCAGCTCAGACTGGGCATATGTCATATACAGTGCTGCTTGAAAGTTTGTGAACCCCTTGCAGAATCTGAAAAAAGGAAAATTTAGGGTATAATAAGAGAAATTTAGAAAATTACGGGTTATTTTTAATTTAGTCCTGCCCTGAGCAAGTTATTTTATGAAGTAAATGTTAACCTAAAGTTCACATCAAAGAATAATAACAGAATTTCTAAAAAAATACCCCAGTTCAAAAGTTTACACCCCCCTGACTGTTAATACTGTATGATGTTACCTGAACAATCAATGACAGTTTTTATGTTTTGTTATAGTTGTTTAAGGGTTTCTTGTTTGTCCTGATTCATTAAACTGTCCACTGATCTTCAGAAAAATCATCCTGGTCCTCCAGAATCTTTGCTTTTTCTGTATATTTGACTCATGTCCAGCAGTAACTGTATGATGTTGAGATTCATATTTTTACATTGAGAACAATCAAGAGACTCAACTATTATAATAGATAGAAACATTCAGTGATGCCAACAAAGCAACACGATTCATTTAAAGTCTGACGGGCAGGGCAGGACTAAATTAAAAATAAACATTTTTTTCTAAATTCCTCTTATTTTTCCCAAATGTTCAGCTTTATTCAGATTCTGCAAGGGGTTCACAAACTTTCAAGCAACACTGTATGTGATGACATTAATGGCAAGCTTATGCAGTTGTTTTGTCTCTCTTTAAGCCTGAAAGATGATGACAGCGGAGACCATGACCAGGAAAACAGCTCGAAAGATGGGGAGAAGGTAAAAAATGATGAAGAGGAGAAGGATTCAAAGAGAAAGGTGAGTGCTTAATTTAAATGAAAATAAATTAAATTAAAATAATTTTTTTTGACACAAAGCAAAATGATTCATTTTGTTTTATATAGGTGGCGGTCCCAGGGGCTGGTGAGCACCCTCTTCAATACAACTACACATTCTGGTATTCTCGTCGCACACCGGGGCGGCCGGCGAGCACGCAGAGCTACGAACAGAACATCAAACAAATCGGCAGCTTTGCTTCGGTGCTTACATATTGACACAAATATTAATTCACATATATGTAATGCACTTTGAAAAGTTAGATTAACTTGGTGTAGGTCATATGATTGACAGCTCAACAGTTGTTTTGTAATTGTAGGTGGAGCAGTTCTGGCGGTTTTATAGTCACATGATCAGACCGGGCGATCTGACAGGCCACAGCGATTTCCACCTGTTTAAGGAGGGGATCAAGCCCATGTGGGAGGTGAGTGTGACTTGAAAATTCTCTTTTTGAAAATATGAAGTCTCTAAATTTTTGCAACACGGCAAAACAGCGGGATTACGAACGCTTTTAAACTGATATCCCGAACACTGATATGCCTGTTCCAAAATATGTTTCTAGGATGATGCTAATAAGAGTGGAGGTAAATGGATCATTCGGCTTCGTAAAGGCCTGGCGTCCCGCTGCTGGGAGAATCTGATCCTGGCCATACTGGGAGAACAGTTTATGGTAGGGGAGGAGATCTGTGGAGCTGTCGTGTCCGTTCGCTTCCAGGTACTGCAGCATGCAACATCTCATCTTCAGTTATATTCTGGTTCCATATTTTAGTTTACTTAAGCTTGATTTAGCATTTTTCCTGTATACCTTTATTATTGTATTATTGTGTGAGGCTATCTTTTATCATCTTTTCAATCTCTATTAATGTGACTTTATTTAATTCTCAATCTGTGTCTATTCTGTTTACAGGAAGATATCCTTTCGATCTGGAATAAGACTGCCAGCGATCAGGCCACCACCGCTCGCATTAGAGACACTTTACGCAGAGTTCTCAATCTGCCTCCTAATACCATTATGGAGTACAAGACACACACCGACAGCATCAAGTGAGTTACAGGACACGCACACACTTCCCACATCTCGGCCTATTCAGAACCATATTTGATTGTAGCTTTAAGGCTGTGGAAGAGAGCAAAAATCTTTAATATTTATAATATAATAAACTATAGAGATGCACAATATATTATCAGCCATATCAGTATCGGCCATTAAATGGTAATTTTATCAGTATTGGCCCAATAAAATTAGCTCGCTATATTATAAATCATTTTCTCTGGTTGATTGATTTCTGTTTTGAGACTTGTTAGAATTGTGGTTCTTTTCTGGGTTGCACTGGAAGAACATATATAATCTGTTTATTAAATATACATTATAATTAACTTTACTTTAACACATTATAGTGTAAAGTATGCTTGGTACATGATTTTTGGAAAAAAGAGAGCTAAATCTTACCTTGTTTTCTGTATTCAATGTTTTAAAATAAAAGAAATTGTCCACTTTTTACCTTTTGTAAAATTATAATGTCAGAGAATTTAAATTTCTAAACCAACAATGGTGAAAGCTTATTGTTTTTGTGTAGTGTTGATATTTTGTGTAGTATCTAGTTTTAGTATTTGTTAATATTAATAATTTTGTGTTTGTTGCTTTAGGGCCTGGGAGGATTTTCATGGTCTAGTCAATGCAAGCGGAGGTCGCTAGGTTTCAACCTGAATGTGTGTAACATTTATATACTCTTCATATTTTACACATACTGTAAAATGTCATTTTTAAGACAAATCTTTACAAACATACAATGAAAATTGTGTTGCCAAGCTGCTGTCATTACAACACATACACAATGACTGGTCTTATTGCAGCTGCTAAATCTATTCTCGTTACTTTAGCTTCCATATTTCATACATCACTTTTTCCCATATCTACATTTTTAAGGTAATACTCCCAAAGAAGAGGACGTGTCTATGGGAAGTGACCGGATCATTTTCTTTTAAAAAACAAAACAAAAGGAATATCATCGGCATGGGACGTTTTACGGCTGAAAGTATCTGGATGTTGTTTTTAGGAATCACCTGAAAGCTCTTACAGAAGAACCAAAACATCAAAAAGGAAAACAAATTGACTTACCAGACAGACGTTGAGATATCAGAGTAAAGCAGTGGGACCACAGAGCTCAGCCGCTGCGATATGAACTAATGGCTGGGAACTGCCACGGTTGTCTAAATAAAATAACACACCCTTGTGTAGTACAGACACATTTACCTGAATTAGCGTTCGAATAACGCGGTGTCCAAAAAAGCGGAAAGACGGATTTTGTTTTAGGTCACGTGAGGTCGCAGGTTGATGGGAATATTATAGTGCAGTATTTTAGCTACAGTGTTGAGAGTTGTTTTAACTTAGAACTGTTGTACAAAAAAAGAGTTATATTTCTATTTGAAAAAATCTATAATGCAAACTTTATTTCTTGTTGATGGAGGGTAAACCCAAAGAACAGTGCCCTCCCTGAGGTGAGTACCATGGGTACCATGCTGCCTGATTCACTGTGCCTGGCCTTCAGGCCTTCGCCTCCGGCAAAACACATTAATGCCGATTTTCAAAAATGCTCTACATCCTGGCACTCCGCTGGGGGTGTCATGTGACAGTGTTCTCTCAAAAGAAGCTGATTTTAGAATCGGCAGAAATCATTCAAACATATTGATGAATGTGTAGTGTTAACACTCTTATCGAGTTAATAAGGGTTTTGTATCAACACCTAAACTGCCTGAAATTCAGTGCTGGTGCTGAACAAAGTTGTATTTGAGGTACAAAAGGAGAGATAATGTGGTTGATCACAGCAATAAATGTTGATTATGCATCTGCTGCTAATTTTCAGCTGTGGTGTGATTCGCTGGTTATATTATTTATTTGGGTAACAATGTATCTAGTTGTTTTTTATCAGGGTTTTATAGTAAGTATTTAGTTGGGTTACATTTTTATGTTTATTCTGTAATTGATATATGTTGAAGTTGCCCATTTTATATTTGTTTAACAAACATGTATATGTGACCCTGGTTAGTGTTACATTTTCATTTATCTTTTCCAATTAGGTAAACAGGCATTTTGAAACTTGAATTTCTGCTGAGCTTCAAAGACAATCTTCTGAACAATTGTAACCACAAAACTCAAAAATATAACAAACTTTTAATCCCAAAGATTTACTTTGTGTAAAATAACACTTAACTCTCCAAATGGAGTCTTCTACCCATGACAACACAAATCATTCATGTTAGATGACTGAAAAAACCCTGAGACAGCATTTTTAAAAATTGTGTTGAATTAACTTGTTTAAATTAACTAAATCAGACAAGTAGCAAAATTATTTTTTCAGTGTAGTTGTCCTAGTAACATGATGCAGTGCAATACATTTTGCTATGAGTCACACATTTCATAATGCTGGCTTCACACAGTGCCATCTGTCTGTGACATTTGCAGTCCTGAACATTTATGTTGTTAATGCCCTGCACTTCCTTAGCTCATCTCAAAAAACATATGATTCTGCAAACAAAAAAGAGAGAAAACAGCAGATTTAGAAGGGCTTATACAGTTTTTAAGTCTGTATTCCTCAGCCAGACCAGAATCTGTGTCGGTATCTTACCAGAAGAAAGGTGGCAGCTAGCAACAGCACTTTTACTTTCAAATTCATTCCTTGAGGTACTAAGAAAGACAAAGATGTTCTTAATAATTACCATTTGGTTACAACTTTCTACTGCACCTGATATGAACGTGGATATTAATCTTACCATCCAGTCCGAAATACTCATGATCCATGTTGCATTCTTCTCTATATCCAGGCCACCTCTTCCATATTCGCCCAATGGTCTCACCAATACTTGATACCACCTTACATCCCCAAAATGAAACCGGGTCATTCTCATTGCAATGTATGTAGAAAGGGGCACTAAAAACTACAAACTGAAGAGGTTCTGACCTGAAGTTCCTGCTCGGAGAGACATCGAGTGTTACAGCAGGAACCCTGGATCCTCACGGTCGAGACGCCTTCAGAGTCACAGACCTCAAAATAAGGTGTTAACAAACTCCACCTGATAAACACCAATTAAAGTTTCGGGTTAAACCTCTTTTCGTCTTTTAATAAGTCTCATATCTGTTTTATGGTTAAAAAAAGTAGAGATGCACTGATGTATCAGCTGCCAAATAAAAAAAAACAATCATCATATTTGCTAAAGAATTTAAACCTCTGATGCAACCAACCAATAGTTCATTAACAACTAAACTGATATGTTTACTGGACATATGGTGTACTGGAGAAAAGGAGGTTATGCTCATAGTATTTCATTGCATCCTCAAAGCGGTCTGACTCTGACGCAATTCTTTATTACAAGCTGGTGACCTCCTCTGACATCTCACAATACTTGGCACCAGAATAAAGAGGGAAAGGGGAGCCAAGAAGACGAGGACATCTTGATCAAAAGAATTGAATGTGACTGTGATGTAACATTACAAGGGGAAAAGCAAGCTGATTCTGCAAAATAAAATAATTTATTATGTATAAAATAAATTCTTAAATTTTACGTATGTTCTAAACAAAAAATATAAATACAACACTCTAAATTAGGCCTTCTTTCCAAGAAAAATTCCAACAGTCAATACTAGTTTAATGTTAGCAAATGAGACTCTGGATCACAAAACCTGTCTTACTGTTAAGTATGGCACAAGAACATTTGTAGTAATAGCCAAAAATACATTGGGTGAAAATTCTCTTTTTTTCTGTTATGCCAAAAATCATTAAGATACCGGAAATATATTAAATCTTTATTTTTGTGAGTGGATGCAGCAAAATCACTAACAAAAATGGCTGGAAACACAAACTTCACTCGTTGCTGCTGCTCTTTGTGAATTACTCAAGTTTGGTATCCATGTAAAGTTTAGAATTTCAACTTTCGGGTTCATCTATTCTCCACAATGTCACTACAGCGGTAAGCCAAAAGAAGTATTAAAATAAACCACCTTCTTAGCAGCACCCTGCTACAGCACCTCTGATGAACAACTTTAAAGGTGATTTTCACAATGTTTTGATTTTTTGCACCCTCAGATTCCAGAGTTTTAAATAGTTATATCTCGACCAAATATTGTCCTAATAAAACATATATCAACAGAAAGCATATTTATTCAGATTTCATTTATGTGAATATCTCAATTTCAAAAATTGACCCTTTCGACTGGTTTTGTTGTCCAGGGTCACAGGTGTCTTTATATAGGCCTATTTAAACTTTAAAATCATTGGTTGGAGTAGCTTCTTTTTCTTTCTTTTTCTTTTACATGTGCATCTTCCAGATTTTATGACCAAGAGCAAAACTGTCTTTGTGTGCTGATCTCTACCTTTGATAGACTGTCCCGATCAGTTGTCTGTCAGGTGTGAATGCTCTCATTTCCATCAGACAACATCCAAGCCAGCACACCTCTGCTCTCAAGGGCCTCTCGAACCAAAAGACGCATTCTGAATTTTTGTCAAAGCCCTTTAATGAGCAGGACCGAGCTGGACCGCAGAACTGCACACAAACACACGAGCTCTCTAACAGAGAAAGACACGTTATTCACAATACACATCATTTCAAAGCATCTTTACAGAAAATCATACATAGCATACTTTTAGTATTACCTAAAGCTACAACTAATGCATTTAGTGTGAGTGGATAATTTTCAGGCAGTGGATTTATAACATGATTCTTTATATTTACCCTCTACAGCCACAAAAATCTGATCTCTGGTTTCTGTGGAAATGCCGTATGTTCTTCGGGCAACACACTGTGGACCTGAGAGATACAACAAATATGCATAAGCTCTTTCATAAACATCAAACCTTTCAACAATTGTTAATGATGGAAAACAATATAGGTCATTCAATTGTAAATGACGTAAACCATGTATGTGCTATTCCCTAACAGTTATGGAGATGCTTTCTTTCTAACCATGTCTCAATACAATGAGGGTGACGTGAATAAATGATGACAGAATTTTTATTTTTGGATGAAATATTACTTTAATTTGACCCAATCAGGTATTTAAAAGCGCACCATTAACTGGAAAAACATTTATTAATTATAAAAACTTACATTTGTACTATGTACAAATGAATATTTTAAATTTACTTTGAAATATCCCGTTTTACGTTTAGATGGTATAGTAAACATCTCACCTTGCAGCTCTGGTCTGGCAGTAATGTGGAGTCGCTTGACTGTTCTCAATACAGCTAGTTTTCCAAGTCTTTTATCCTCACTGTCTATCTCTGTCTCTTCAGGACCTGCATCCTGGACCACGAGAGAGAGGTTCTGCGGTTCATCTGCAGGTCTAACCTGCCTGTGGAAAGCCCTGAAGATCATGTCAATGTGTTTCTCCCTCTCTAGACCAAAGGGAAGAGGTTGGGCGGTCACAGATGAGAAGGCCTGGAGAGAGAGAGAGAGAGAGAGAGAGAGAGAGAGAGAGAGAGAGAGAGAGAGAGAGAGAGAGAGAGAGAGAGAGAGAGAGAGAGAGAGAGATTGCAGGAGGTAAAGCAACGCAAATGTTAGTCAAATGTTTTACAGCTAATATGTATTTCTTATGAGACTTTAATGCTAGAGGTTTAAACAGCATTTTGCATTTACAGTTTAATTTTTTTTAATCAATTTTATATTATCTGCGAAGGGTTGGTGAGAGCTCTTTTTACCACAAAAGCATAAAAAAACATAAAAGTCCATAGCTTCAGAAAGGAAAAACAAAAGCTTGATCTCTGGGTTTGCTGTAGTGTTACATATCTGATCTAAAATACACAGACATAACAGAGCATTTATTGTGCAGATATATTAGAAGCTTCTCTTACCATTTTATCTGTTTCTTCTTAAAGTTCTTCAGAGTCGTGAAGTTTCAGGGGCTTTTGGTCAGGTGCACTAAAGAGTGAAGTAAACTTTAAATGGTGTGTGTTAGTAGTTCTGATGCATCCCCTAAACTGAACACCCCTTCACCCCCGTCCCTCTCTTTCTTTCCCGGATCTGGTCTTTGTGAGACAGAAAAGTACCAGTCAGAAGATCCTTCTCAAGTCAGTGGGGGGTAAAAGAGTCTTTGATGTTATCTAAAGCAAGGCAGCCACACAGATATATTTTGTAAAATTACTTCATAAGCTATACTTGTTATTGTTGAAGGTATAAAGAATCAGATTTTTGTTGTATCTGTATATAATGCAGTTTTTTTACTACCATAATTTTTTATAATAATCTTTTTTTACAGATTTTCCACGAAAAATGTCATAAAAACAGAATTACAGATTTTTCATGTACTTTTGAAATACAGTCTATAATAATAATGTCTTGTTTTTACAGTTTATTTTTAAACTAAAATTACAGAAAAAGACAGCAAATTTACAAGAAGAATGGGGGAAACAATTTATATCTTTATATCCTGTAATTTTACAGGATTTTTTATTTTACGGTATATTTTTTATCACTGTCAGTTGACAGAAAATGTCTGTTTTTTAACAGATTTTTTTACAACGTATATACAGCTGAGAAAAATAAGAGACCAACTCCAACTTTTTATTTTAAACCAGCATTTATAGATGTATTGTGGTCATTCAGTGTTTGTTGAATTTCAACAAAATCAAACCTCAGGAGTGAGGTTATCACATAAAAATCCCTTTTGAACTTTCCCTAAATACATGTACAAATATTAGTGTTGTATTGCTTAAAAGTGAATAAATACTTGTTTTATTCGCAGTAGCCTATTTGAGAGCATCTTTTCTGTTATTTTGACATGTTTCTCCAGTCTCGTTTTCTGCAAATAAATGCAAATAGAAACAATTTGATATGCTATTTAATATTTGGTAAAAACATTGGTAGTAGTTCACAAAATGAAACAAGAATGCTAATTTTACCTAAACACCTAATACATTCAGAAAAACTGAAATGATGCTTTGAAACGGTCTCTTAATTATTTCCGCAGCTGTATATACAGATATGTATACAGACAATAAGCAAAAAACAAATAACTTCAACAATGCATGAACACATTACAACTTTAAAAAACTAATCTAAGCACTAAAATGCTTTTAGATCTGACATTCTTTTTCTCCAAATCACTTTCGGTCCACAACTACTGTAAATTGAAGCAAGTTCTTTTTTTCGTAGTTTTGCTGCTTTAGTCGATTTCTAAAGTCAACGACAAACAGTTTTCTATACTGTTTGTGAAGTGTTTCTAGCTCTAGCAGACTTCAGCTTGTGACGTCCCCAGGTGAGATTTCGGGCAGGTATTTTTTAAGATCTCCAGGGAAAGGCTGTGATGGTGCCTGGTTAAAATGGCCCATCAAGAAGATTCCAATGGTGCCCAGTGTAAACAGCAATGCCATGACGATGAAACACATTCTGTCAATCACCCTGGCGACCAGAAACCACTCCTCGTTTTCCTGCAGAGGGAAAAGAAAGGATAGCCACAATCCACACATCAGCTCAGCTGTGTTTTTCTGGTATTAGAAAGCTAAACCCTAGTGCAAACATTGACTGTTGGGAACAGATATACAAATGAGAGGCTTTCTTCTTGAGGTTTAGAGAATTCGGGATCAGTGACTCACACTTTGAAAGTCATTTTGATGTTTGGCACTTTCAGCGATGTGTTTGCAGGAAGCCACACACTGCTTCACTTCTGGTGACGCCAAAGCCAAACTGGATTCCAGATCCTGTGCTGGGTCTCCTGCCAGACCGTTTTCTGAGGTTAAGATATAAAAAACACATTTAACACCGTTTAAGAAAAACATAACTGAAGCCATAATGGAGTGAAACTTTATCGCGTGCGTATTTAAGAGTTTTAGGTGGTGTTTGGTTCCTATTAAAGGGTTAATCTTTCATCAATGTCATTCTAAACCTGCATGTATGACTTTCTTACTTCTGCAAAACACAAAAATAAGATATTTTGAAGAATGTTAACAACATTGGCCTCAATTGACTTTCATTGTATTGACACAAAATAGACATTTCTCAAAATATCACAAACAAACAAAAAAGTCCCTGGGGTTTTTCTTTTCTTTTTGGGTAAACTATCCATTCAATCTCCTGTTGCTACTCTATTCTTGGTTTCTTTGTAATGCTCGACTCACGTATTTTTTCTAAAGTGTTCTTCAGCAGTCCTTTCCTCTCCTTCAGCCGGCTGAACATGAGCTCCGAGCGGGCCGTTCTGAACATGTACTCATCCGCCTTCGCTATCAGTCCCAGAGAGCTGCGTCTCCTGCGCCGGAGCGGAGTCCCGTTGCCCAGGGCGAACATCTTAAAATCCCCCTCTTCTTCACTGTTCTCGGGTGTCCAGCGCTGCATCGTCATCCTCAGCAGACGTGGAAGAATGTTTAACAAGACCTGAGCAACAAAACATGGAGGAGAAAGAGGTCATAGAATTCTAGTTTGGTTTTTAAAGTGATGGACTACTTTTTCATACCTTTCTGACGGTGTTGCTCATGGGGTGTGTGTTTGGAGTTCGTAGGGAAACGTTCAGCACAACCACACAGTTCATCACAGTTATAGTGGTCACAGACATCACAAACATTAAATACCTGAGAAAAAGAAAAGCATTTCCAATCAGATTATTAAATAGGGGCAATAATAGTTACTCCATGTATTAACCTTTAATACATGGACATGGTCTATTAAGTGATTTATATTATATAAACTTACTTTGAAAACTTAAGATTTTGGGATAAATTTAAAAGATGTTGTTTAGTGACTTTCACTAATGCTTTAAACTACTTTTGTTTCTTCTGATATTTTAAAGTACTTTAACAATATTTTTTTAAAGAGGATGTTTTGTACTTAATTAAAGATTATACAGGGATTGATAAAAGATTTCTTATAAAAAGAGGTGATGAAACAGACTCACTTGCCAATGAGAGGCACAGCTTGTGAGGTTTCTGGAACTTTCTTGGCGATAAGAAACAGGAAGACGGTCTGGCCCAGCATGATTAACATGGTCATGGTACATTTCTGTCCTCCAGCTATTACATAAACAAACACAGGCCAATTCATTAATAAACATAGATCATTACCCAAACAGTCACTATGAACTGTTGCAACAATTAACAATTGCACAGGTTACTCTGTCTGTAAAGTTTAGTCACAACCGTATAGTCTAATAAATTAACATATTTTCAAAGCCATGCATTTACATTATCTATTCATCTAAATGTCTAGACCTGTCTACCAAGGCCTTCCTTTTAATTTAAGTATGCATTAACAAAGCACTCTTATGCAATGAAAATATATTTTCTGTTAATATAGCTTATTAAATCAATTGATATATATTAGCAAATATTTAAAACAATACATTGTTAAATTATTACAATAATACTAATACTACTTTATCAATTATTACCACAATGCTAATGCTGTGCTGTGCTATACTATGCTATACCATACCATACTGTACCATACCATACCATACCATACCATACCATACTGTACTATACTGTATTGTACTGTACTGTAATACTGTACTGTACCGTACTGTACCGTATGGTACTGCTATATAATACTATTAAATAGTGAATTAAATAGTACATTAAAAATGCCACTTTTCATATACTAAAAAAATATAAGCAATTGGTTCCAATATATAATATTTGAATGCATTATTTAATATATTCATCTTATTCTTCCAGTATATTCCCATATATCATAGTTGTACACCGTTTTTCAGGAAATTCTGTAAAAACACTGTAAAATTCTGAAAAAACTTTTTCAAAGATAACATACTGTGTTGATTAGATATTTGCAAAACCCAGAGACAGACTTAAAGGGCGACCAATAATAATAAATACAAATCACAAAATGTGGAGATACAAGGTTTCAGGCAGCGATATATTTGTTTTGTAAGGGCTTTTACTCATACATTTCTCATATACAGCATCTTTAATAGAGTATGACAGTGTAAGAGAGCTATAATAAAGAGACTAAACAGTGAACGCGTAATGGAAATTATGCTGGTTTAGTTTAGACCTAAAGTCTCTAGTCAGCCTAGTGATTAAAGTTATGTTCAGGCTGTGGGGAAGTGTAGAGTTATTTTTAGCATGTTACCATGTGTGTGGCATAGATGTAGCAAAAACTACAGTGTCTGTTGGTAGATAATTCAGCCTGAGCTAAGGCTTATGGGTAGAGTAATGTTGTAATTATAACTGCAACTAAATTTCTCACACAAAAAAACATTGAAAAACATCAGCATCATATGTTTTTGTGAATTTGGATTTCTAAGCTGTTGTTCAAGTGCCAAGCCTGTTACATTCACCACACTTACATCTCTTAGCATTGGAATCTGACCTTTGGCTGGCAGGAAGTTGACAAGCAATCCAAGAGAGGAGAAGAGAACGCAGGGTACAATGATATTAATGATGTAAAACAGTGGCTTCCTCTGGATGATGAGGAAGAAGATGATCTCCTGGTGCTCCAGCTCATCTGGGCTGTATCGTGGATTTACAATGTTCTTAGCAGGTCGGTGCTTAATAATCCATTCTCCATTCTCTGACCAATCAGGACACAGGAGAAATGCAGTTAATGACCAGAATGATAATTATTTGTGGTCGTGTTTAAATCCCATTTCACCGAAATATATATCTGTATATGTGTTTACTTTGTCTTTCTAATTTCTTTTAGTATACCTTGTGTCTTTTAAAAAACATATGGCTTTCACATGGGTCCATAGTTATGTGTCCATACAATTGAAATCAATGGGACAAAATTAAAAAAAAGAGCGACAGAAATTTACCGTAAAATATCATTTTTCCTGTTAAATTACAGTATATAAGGATATATAGGCTAATAAATTGTTTCCCCCATTTTTCTTGTAAAATTGCAGTCTGTAATTTTACAGTATTTTGACTATTTAAAAAATAAACTCTTAAAAAAATCTTGTTAAAAAATGAAAATTTTCTTACAGATGGGGTGCCAGAAACTGTAAAATAACAGTTTTCCTTGAAAAATAATAAGTCTTCCCATTATTATTGTAAATTTGTCATTTTTATGTTTTTTAACCGCATTTCAAAAATACGTGAAAAATCTGTAAAAACAAAATAACATAAGAATTCTGTTAATTTACAGGTTTTTTTACTGTGTAGAATAGGTGCTAGTACCTGTAAAAGCTTCCGGATCGATCTCGATCCATTCCATGGTGATGTTGTCCTCGTCTGCCAGCTTCAGTGTAATCTCATTGGCATTGTATGTCTGGGACCTGTTAAAGCAATCGGAGTAAAACTCAGGATGAAACTAACCTTTAGGTTCATTAAGAACAATTATAATATATCATTTTGTCCCAAATGTCAAGTTATATATTCGTAGATCAATCATACCTGAACACCATGCTGCAGTTCTGCCAGTCAAAGGGAAAATAGTTGACTTTAATGGCACAGGAGCTTCGGTAGATGGCCGGGGGCAACCAGTACACGCTGCCATAAGGATCTATCAGAGCGTTTGTGTAAAGGGCCACTTCGAATTTCCCATCCACACTACACACAAAATATTGTGATGCACTTGGACCAAAATTCTTAGAAAGATAATGTTTCACATTAAACAAAATTTGGCATCTGTAAATTAATCTTCAATTTTTTAATCACTCACTTGTTTTCAAGACCAACGTCAGGTAGCCAGATGGATTTAGAAGGAAGACGCATGCGAGTGATGTTTTCATAGACTTCAAACCCTGTCCTGTTAGCCCAGCTGAGTCTATAATCACACCATTGCTAGAGAGAGAGAGAGAGAGAGAGAGAGAGAGAGAGAGAGAGAGAGAGAGAGAGAGAGAGAGAGAGAGAGAGAGAGAGAGAGAGAGAGAGAGAGAGAGAGAGAGAGCTACAAAATTAGTTACGTACTAAGAAATCAATTAACAAAAGAAATAAAAGAAATCTATGAACCTTTTTTGATTTAAAGTATATAATGAACACAGTCTGGCAAAATGTAGAGGCTTTGAAATGGCTCTCGTATTTTTGATGTTTTACTTCGAATAGCCAAATCTACGTCTTACCATCTCAATCCAAACACAAGTGGTGAGAGTCTCCTCTTTCTCATTCTGAGTATGAAAAGAAAAAGTTTTAGATATTAAAACCATACAGTGTCACGTATTACACACATATTGATTTTTTCTGACTGGCACACACCAGAGAAATGAGGTTGGTGAGGGTCATCTTGATTTTTACATTGGTGATGTCTTCATTGTGCTCCGATGGCCGTATGTTTTTCTTGTAACCTCTCATCAGATCTCTGTGCAGAGACCCTTCCAGATTACAGACCACAGCTGAAACACAGACATATTATAATGTAAATTTATTCATCAAATGTGTTATTAAAAAACATAGTTTGACAAACAACGTGCATTACGGTAGACCTATGTTTACTTTTTATGCAAACAACACAAAGACACAAAGCAACAACAGTCAGCAGAAAGCTATACTCTGAATTACATATTATATGCAAAATCTGATCTATTGAAGTCATAGAAAAAAATCAATTTAGAAATATAGAAATATGGGCCTCATCATTCTATGTATGGAACCAGGATCCCACATCAAGCACTGAACTCGCACTAAACACACTCTTACCTGAAGGCAGAAGATAAAGAAATATCCATAACCAGATGATTGATATGGTAGAGATCAGACCCATGTCTGGTATCCACAGAGCAGCATTAAAGAGAATATGGTGTCTATATCACAGTACACATTCAGAAGCAGCACCTGGCCTGTGAGTCAAACACAGTTGTGTGGGGAAGGGAGGGATTATGGGAAAATGGGTGTGGTTTCAAACTTGAATCCACATTGTTATTTTCAGAATGCCCATACAGATCCTCGCATTGTCAGCTGTCACCATACACACCCAACACACACACAGTATATCACAGACATTGCATCCAGACAGGTCACAGGATCCATGTTGCCTTCACTCGTTCTCTCTTTGTTACTTTATGTGAAGTAAAGCTAAGATAAGGTTACAGTATTTTCTCACAGGTCAGCTCACAGATGGTGTGATCCGAGATGATCCGCAGAGGGACGCCTGTCATCAGCCGTCCTGCGTTTACCCCAGTCTGACGGCCAGTGTCGGCTAGACAAAAGACTCATGCCACTGTCAATTCCATGTACAAATGCTAGTTTTGTGAAGAGAAAAGTGAGAATATCTTAAATGATGTTTTGGGGAATAGCAAATGTTAACTGATATTAGATGAATAAATACACCCATATTTATACACGGAAGCAGATTTGTAATCTGTGGTGCTAATGGGGACTTCAAAAATATAATCTGCTGTGTATTATCTTTCACTTTATACTGTAGAATCTCTTAAATGCTTTTTATAAATGCCAAAGAGGATATTGAGCAGCAGATAAAATAATATGACATTGTTATTATAAAAGTGACAGTTCACCCCAAAATTCTGTCATCATTTACTCATCCTCATGTCATTCCAAACCTGTATGACTTCTGCAGAACACAAAATAAGTTATTTTAAAGAAATCGGTACCCATTCACTTCTATAGTGTTGAAGCAAAAACAATGCAAGTGAATGGGTGCTCTTCTTTAAAATCGTTTAGTGTTCTGCGGAAGAAACTCATACAGGTTTGAAATAAGGATGAGTAAATGATGACAGAATTTTAATTTTGGGGTGAACTATCACTTTAAATAGGCCTACAACAGAACAGTGATCTTAATAGATTTTTTTAAACAATAAACTTCTTAATGTCCTTGTCATTGCTTTTAGGACTGAGGTTTAATTTTACCTTCCTAAATTAAATCTTGCCTCACATGATGTAAAATCAGACCTTAACTCACAATTTTATAGTGAAAATAATTTGAATGCCACAATTATTAATGATCGCTTGAGAAAATGATTTGTTCCTTAAATTTACAGAACATTAACTGAGCCTATTGAAAAATGTAAGTGCTTGGAAGATCATGAGTTGGAGATGTAACTTGCAGTAGAGCTAAATGGTCTGCGTTAAAGTAGATTTAAACATTCCATTCTTAAAAACACTTTGGAATTGGGAAACATCAGATTCTAGATTTGTTTTTGAGAATAAAAGATGAAAGACATATTCTAATAGAATAGAATAGAATTGCGTATTGTTGAGACTGGTTGCATACATTTTTTATTGGCTCAGTTAGTTTTGTAAATTAAAAGAACAGTCTATTGTCACAAGTAATTTGTCATTTATTAGATCTAAAAAAAATTCAATTTGCACAATCACTACAAGATTATAATGTAATGTAATAGAATATAATTCTGTAGCTCAGTTGGGAGAGCATTCCATTAGCAGCATAAAAGGTCATGGGTTTCATTTCCATGAAACACACATACTGATACAAATGTAGTTTGAATGCACTCATATTGCCTGTTAATGGTGACAATACTAGGCTAGATTAAGAGTTTGTGGAGGAGGCCGAGATGTAACAGACAACTATCAAGTGCTAATGCGACATGCCGTTTCTCGAGTATCCTGCAGAATCTTTAGTGCTCCCACTGAAAGCCTAAGGGATTATCGTCACTTCCAAATAAAGAATCTGAGCGGCGTTTGCCAGTAATTCAGAGACACCTGTCACAGAAGAGCACAGTTAGCACAGTTCCCGTACACCACAACACCTCACAGATCAGATCTGAGCCAAATAAAACACAACTCCCCTGTGTTCTCTAAAGCTGTTTACTGTTGACAGAGATGTTCAGCTGTGGATGAGCCCAAGACTTTTATGTGCCGCACTCTGGCAGAGGTAAACAACCTCCAGAAGACTTGATCAGAAAAATCATCATGTCATTCTAAACCCGATTTTCTTTCTTTTGCAAATCCCCAAAAGAAGATATTTTGAAGATCTTTGATAACTAAAGTCTTATACAGGTTTTTAAAGACATGAGGATAAATAAATGATGCCAGAAATTTATTTTTTCCTCATACTCTTTAGCAAAACAGAATAGTGCAGATTATGCAATGCAATTTTCTTGTAGGAAATTTATAGAAATGTGTGTCTATGGAAAGTATAAAGACAAACGTGTATTTTAAAGTAGTCAGGTCTTAAACTTTAATTTTGATATTTTCCATAAAGATTTCAATGATATAAAAATACAAATACTTGATACAAATAAATATATAACAAATATCAAATAAAATATCTGTACAGTTTCGGACAGTAGGATCTGTTCCTGCTGAATAAGTTAAGCAGACATAGCATCACTGTCAGGTCAGGTCAGTCCTAGATTGCAGTGACCAACTGGGATCCTTCACCGTCCAGAAAAGTGCCAGCTGTCCTGCAAGACTCATTCTGAGAGGCAGAGCTGTTGAAAAGCGATCCCTTTGTGATGTCACAACAGAGTTGTGTAAAGCATCCAGTATCATTTCCACTTTCATTTACGTTTTGAGAGCATCGATGGCTACGGCAATGATGCGTGGCATGCTGCGGTAAAACGCCTCTGTCTCCAGACCCACCAAACTGTAAAAGGTGAAAGATCGCCCACCAACAGTGGCCTTGATCCGTGACTGATACAAACCATGGTCATTCTTAGACTTCAGGTCAACCAGGACCTGACACAACACACACAATAAGATGCACACAAAATTAAAACACTTACAGAGCGGTTGTTACACGTAACCAGTGTTATGTAACTTTCGACACACACCTCTTGGAAGTTCATGTTTAGGTTGTTCGAAGGAACAGTCAAGATCCAGCCGTACATCTGCTTGGTAGTGCTGACCAGCTGAGCAGATTCTGTTACTCCTGAGCAAACTACCCAATGCAAAAAAAGTGCTTTCTTTAACATCATGAATAATAAAAATGTGTTTTTAAAAAAGATTCATTTTGAAACAAAAATGAACGGAAGTGAACAGAGCTTGTATACTTATTTGGTAGTAAAATAGGAAAATTGTACCTTTGTCATTTGTTGCTCGCGAACGTCTCCTGATCAAATCTCTCCTCCTCCTGTGAAGGACCTCTGAAATAACATCAAAAGCATATTTTAACAGCATATTAATTTACATATTACTCTGAAATATTGGAAAATGTTCCTGGTTCAATAAAATTTTAAAAGAAATTGCTTCAGATATTTTTACTAAAACCAACTGATAAGCAAGCATCATATCATTTCTTGCTTGGTAAACTGTATTTCTTTATTATATTCTTTTATGTGTTATAGAGGATTCCAACTCATACATTATTTCATACATGAATTTATAATAACAGAATTGTAATTTTTAGGTGAACTGTTTTTTAAACTATAAACCTTACTTTTGAAGAGTGGCTGAGGATTCTGGGTAGGAACAGAGTTTTTATGAAGCAGTGAGTCAGTAGCGCCCAGGGTTGTGATCAGTTGTGCGGAAGTTTCCACAGATGTTGGTGCTGCATCCATATTCTCTTGAGGGAATGCGGTCATCACCGGACTTCCTGTGACACTTCCTGTGTGTCTTCCTGTGAGAGCTTTAAATATCAGAGCAGTGTTATCCTGTTGTGCTATCCCATTGGTGGGAATAGTGAAATCCCTCTGAAACAGAAGATATTCCAATTCTGGCATGACAGGAATGCGGAGTGAATCCAGTTTGGAGCGCAAGGCAGCAATGGAGGAGCGGAGTGCTCTGTCTAGCTGATGAACAGGTGATTTTTCAATGTCTTCATCCTGAAAATGTTATTCAAAAACCAGTTTATCTGTCTAGAATGATTTAGCATAACAAAAATCCAGTTAGTATATGACTTTATCACAAGAAAAACATGATATGTAATTACAGAAATATACCGGTATGAAGAGTTGTTCCTCCTGAGATAGCTGCTCTGAGTTCTTTAGCTTATTTTGCTGATCCAGATCTTCAGCAATGTCTCTGAGGTAGTTCTCCCAGTCATCCACTAGGGGGCCCACTTTCTGGAAGAGTGCTAGCAAATCTACCTGCTCTTTGAGAATAATAAATTGATAATAAAAATAACAAAATTTAATTAAGATCCTGAATTATGATGGTTAATTTAACATATACCATAATTATATAGAAAAGAATGACTTCTAATTTCTGATATTATACTGCCTTCTGCAGAGCATTGTGGTGTATATCCTCTCCATCTTTTATAAATCTGTAAATGTACAGTGTAGAACAGTTTAATGGCTGTACCTGTTTCATGTGTGTCTCTGCGTTGTCGTGTCATATGAGCAGAGTTGTAGACGTTCTCCACCAGCTGAGGAAGAGTCTGGGTAAAAAAGGTCAGATCGACATTATCTCTGATGTAGTCATCGGCCCTCTGAAGCAGGTCCAACAGAGTCTGTAGGAAGGAATGTAACTCTACAGAGAAAAGAGAAAGCCAAACAGTGAAAAAGTACAAAGAGAAATATAAATTCTTACAAAAAAGTTTAAACATTTAAACCAAAAAAGATACACAAGTATACAAATATTATATTATCTACTATACATAATATAAATAATAAATAAATAGTAAACTATAAGTATGATGTTAAGTTCAAGAAAATTTGAATTTAACTTTTGATGTAAACTTGTAGTATAAAAATGACTAAACTATAACTATAACTGTAAGTATACTTCAAAGTGTACTTTTATAAACAAAAAAATAAATATTAAACTACGGTACTAAACCATCATTAAAATTAATCTTTAGTAAAGTTGCAGTACAAATGAAAAAATGTAGTTGTGTACTCGCTGTGTACCCACAAGTTTACTACTGTCACACTTATAAGTAAACGTTCATAAACGAAAATGTGGGCCAATTTAGTACCAAGTTGTACTGAAATGATACACTTACAAATTTTTCTTTATATTTCTATACTTATTACGTATAAAATATACTTAAAATATACTTACGGTTTATTTGAGAGTACTTATCAAATGAACTATAATTTATACAATAATAATATTTGTATGTTTCCTTTTATCCAAAAAGATGAAAATGAATGATTCATAGTGATAGAAGAATGTGGAGTTGATTCCAACTTTTGATTAGTGTTCTCAAATCATCAACTTCATCACAGTGATATATTTCTCTAAAACACAAACAGAATCACTTATAGAAATGAAACGTCTGGGCAACTTACGGCACTTCTTAAATCGGCTTTGGCATTTGTCCTGAGCGAGTCGCTGGCAGTCAGAGGGGTCAAGAGTTGAAAGGCAGGACAGTGTGTAGAAGTGGCACAAGGTGGTGAACTCTGACATCTGTTGCTCTTCAGACAGGTCGGTTGTCTTAAGCAGCTCAGGACACGTGGGCTCTCGACTCCCAAAGGATTCTGGAATGCGGAGAATGTAATTCCAAAAATTACAACTTTTCAAACGGAAAGAAAGGTTGGTTTAATAGTATGTATGTAACATCAATAACTCACTCTGTATCTCTGTCATGACCCAGTCAGAGAAGGCAGTGACCCGTGTGTACACCCCAGGCTTTCCTTTCTCCCCACATCCATCACCCCATGAGGTGATGCCAAAGAGCTGAAAACGTCCTGATAAACGGTCCTGGAAAATCAGCGGTCCTCCTGAATCGCCCTATAAATATGCAAGGTGACATATACAGGTGAGATGTTTTTAATCCAGGTTTGATGTTTATATAAAAAACAACATTTTTCTTTATTAAGATTTGGTGTTAATAAAGCAAATTAAATGTTTTTTATAAAGCACATGAGATTTTTCTAAAGCAGGTCTGGTGCTTATAATGCATGTGACTATGATGTCTAGATACCTGACATGAATCTATGCCTCCAGAGAGGTACCCAGCACAAAACATGGTGTTGGTGAGAAGCTCCTTTCCGAGTGCATTGCGACAAGTGGTCTGAGACAGCAGAGGCACCTTCGCCTCCATTACCACATCAGCCGAGGGACCGTCTACACATAAAGAAAATATAGACATTGAATTAAAAACTATTTATAGCCCTAAACCTTTAGAAAATATCATGTTATGTGTACCCTCATACAGCGAGCCCCAGCCGGCTACCAGACATGGTGTACCAGTTGGTGGATCGAGGTCAGAGGGCAAACAGACAGGTGTGACCCGTTCAGACAGAATAACCGGAGAACTGAGCTCAACCAGAGCAATGTCGTTATTAAACGTCTTTGGGTTAAACTACAATGAGAAAGTGCATTTAGTATTAACATATTGTTTCTGGATTAACAATAATGTTTTTACATTTATTTGCAATTCAAAGTTTAGGGAAAATAAACCATTTGTGAATTGTGTGATGTATTTACCTTCGGATGGGTGATGATGCGATTGACCTTCATGATCTGCTCATCAGGGTCGGTTTTCGTAAGATCAAACTCTCCCACCACAGCCGTCCAGGAACTCTCACTCCGGCTCCTAATCATGGAAGTTGTACTTAAATTTAATTTGTCCATAAAATCAAGTGATGATGTTAGGCGTGATGCTCGAGACATCATTTTTGTTATTTCTAATAAAATTATGACAATACATGTTTTTCCAGCAAGCAGAAATATAGTTCCTTAGTTTGTCAAATGCTGTAAATACAGACAGCAGTTAATATGAAGTCACATGTGATGTGCATATAAGCTACTGTATATGTGACCCTAGACAACAAAAACCATTTTTTGATGATTTTTACATCATCTGGAAGCTGAATAAATAAGCTTTCTATTGATATATGGTTTGTTAGGAGATATTTAAAATCTGAGGGTGCAAAAACATCAAAACATTGACAAAATTGCCTGAAAGTTGCCGAAATGACGTCCTTAGCATAGCATATTACTCACAAAAATAAAATATATATTTTGATATATTTACAGTTGGGAATTTACTAAATCTTCATGGAACATGATCTACTTAATATCCTAATCATTTTTGGCATAAAAGACAAATCGATCATTTTGACCCATACAATGTATTTTTCCTACTACTAAATATGTTCCTGTGCTACTTAGGACTGGTTTTGTGGTCCAGGGTCACATATTACAACATGGCTCATCTATTTAGATTTAAAGGCAATCATATCACATATCTTTAGTATACAAAAGTTAATTCTCAGAAACCATTTTTTCCATACTCATGGAAGAAGATATGCATTTTTTGTTCTCTTACCCAGCAATACAGTGGGCAGCAGTGAGGACCCAAGAGCTGTCCACCAACACACCTCCACACATCAGAGCCCCGTCCAGCCGCAGGTTCACCAGCCACGGCCAGCTGCCCGGTGGGGCGGGAGACCCTCCCATGATACGAGAGCGAGGCTGTGTGATATTTTGCATGATGGACAGACGCTGACCACAGACAGCTGCATGAGGGCAAAGTGTGTTACATCAAGTTTTTCTTTAAAAAAGTATAGTTTATGCATGTTGATCTATTCCTTGTATATGTGTGTGTTTACCCTGTGTTGTTGTCTGTGTGGCCGGCTCCAGGTTCTGCATGGTGTTAAGCAGACTGCAGTGAAGGACACGAGCGCTGCAGCTCTCCCCCATGACTCGGACGCACGGGTCTTTGTTCATCTGCGCAGGTGTGCAGCGGCGTCTGTAGAAGCCACAGGCTTGACTCAGCAGCCAGCTCCTCTCGCCTTCATCTGCTTCCTGCTGAGCACGAAAGATCGTCTCACAGCTCGGCTCCGACTGTGCTGCTTCCGGAGATGCTATGGAAATGCCTCACCATCACTATTACAACTTAAATTCTTCAGAGTCAAAGAGTCCTGATGGTGAAAATGTGTGCGTTCATGCTTACCACATGTGCCTTTTCGCTGTCCACAGTCCTGAAACAGACAGGGCACGCATCCTCTGCAGCCCGCCTCCGCCTTACTGCGGTCCGATATGGCTGAATCTACCGCAGACAGGGCACGGGACAGAACTGCCTCCATCACTACAGTTCCTCTATCAGACAGAGCTACAGAGAGAGACGTGCAGGTAAAAAGGACATGCCTTAAAACAGCACACAAAGCCAACCAAGCGAGCATGTGCTAAAAACAATCAAATCAATTTTGTACACTTGCAACTTGGAATAAACAGTGATTTGTGGTTTTCGTCATGCAAGACTAACTGCAGGCTGTACATTTCTGAACATCATTCAGTTTTCCTCTCCTCTCTATATGCTAGAGAGCAACAACAAAGCTGAGACCTCAGTTATTTAAACACCTGGCATACCTTTGAGCGCGCTCTGTGGCATCCTGTAGACCTCCCTCGCTGGTGGTGCTCCACCGCACCAGCCAATCACCATTAACAGCAGCAGCAACATCAATCCCATGATTCCACTCACCTGTCCACAGTGAGTCTTCCTAAAATTAAATTTGTATGGACAGACTTGTTGAAAATGTTCCAGTTTCCTTCCTGCGGTGCAAAAGATGAGTCAAAGATGTGGACACCGATACACTTCGGCTTCTTTCGCAAAGAGTGCAGTACAAGTGTTTTCCACCTCCTGACTGGCTTAGCTGTCTCGCACGATCCAAGTATCAGTTTGGGATGGATGCTGATGGAACAATTGAAGTGCATGGAGTATTCCTGTAGATATATGCAAGAGCACCGCTCTTTGAAGGGGTGGGCGTGCAGGACCAATGCACTCGCCGCTGAATTCATGAGAGCAAATCGAGAGGAACTCGCCAAGGCTGGAATTGGTTTAGTTCAGTGGTGAGAGAGAAAAATAATAGATGGGAGGGGAAAGAAAAAGATGGGTAGGGGGCGGGTCATTTGAAATCATTAACGTTGGAGAGACGGAGAGAGAGAGAGAGCATCTGTCATTCAGCCAATCTCTGAATGAGAGCATTGTGCTCCTCCCCGAGAGTTCAAAGCGAGCGAACGTGGCGATCACAGGCACGCCGACCTCCTTGATCACTTTCACGCTTTTATGTGCTCCATTAAACTATTGTCAGTTCAGATCATTGCATCTTTCTCAGCTCAGCCTATCCCCATTGCATAAATACACACAACATCAAAAAACAACAGCTCATCGTTTGTTTACTCAGTACTGGTTTGAGGGTTCATGGAAAAGCTTGTTACACCTCCAAATTTGGTGGTATCCCAGCTTTCTCAACATTGCAAGGTTGTCAGTAATATTGCAAGCAATTACATTGCTTTGTATTTTGCTTGCGTTTACGGTTTAATATTTGGCTTTAACAATACTAAGACCTGTAAGAAAGACTGATATGTATATATTATTTCTCCTAGACATCAAGGAGATTAAATGGAGAGCAAATGAAAACATTAAATGGAGAAACTTTTGTTTAAGTTTCCTACATGCTGACATTTTTATTTTAGAAGACAATATCACAAACTGAGCTCATCATTGTCTCTATCAAATGTCAGTATTGCTGAAGATTTCAATATTATATTGTAATAAAATATTCACTCATATTCAAAAGTTTCCCAAATCCACATTATTTACCTATACAAAACATTTATTTTACACCTCCATACCTTAATGTATTTTAACAATTGTTTTATTTGTTTTTATTTCTCCAAAACAAGTTTAGGAGAAACATTTAAGACTTGGTTGATACTTAAATGACAAACAAAATCCCATCAATTCTCCTGAGGTCTGAGCAAACAATGTTTCAGTTTTAAAATTGTTCAAAATGTGTTCAAATGCACCTTAAATCCTTGCATCTGTTCTAAAGATTCTAACAAAAGACCTAACTATCCAGCTGGTCTTATCTATATGCATAATATAAGAAAAAAACAGAAAACAGATAATAATTTGGCACTAAGAATTTAAAGTCTTTTTATATCCCATGGCAATATAAACCAGGGGTGTCCAAAGTCAGTCCTGGAGGGCCGGTGTCAGAGTTTAGCTCTAACTTGGCTTAACACACCTGTTTGGAAGTTTCTAGCGGTGCGTTTCAAATGGGATATATCGCCCTCCGAAGGGCACTTCACTCCAGGATCATCTTTGGACACATAGACGTTTCAGCGGCAACAACATAAGCGTTATGTGGCCCAAACTTTACTTCCAATGGACCACTGCAAAGAATGAATAACTGAATTAAATTACATTAAAACAACTCAACAATTTATTTCTAATAAAAAAAATCTGATGAAACATCTATAGACAGCCCATCTCAACAACATTTGACAGATTTAGTCTCTATTATGCCAAGATCTCAAACAAAAGGTTGAGTGGCCTGATTCGTGCAATAAAGTGTGACATTTTTGCTTATTGACCCTTTTGAAAATGCCCCAAATCTTTTGTGAGATAAAATTCAATGTCATCTTATCAATTTAATAAAAACATCATAACAGCCATGACCTGATTGTTAAATGGATCTCGTCTTCAATCGTATTGCCGGTTTAATAAGGTAGGACATGACGACATCACACAGACATTACTGAATAGCAGAACAAAGCGTAACATAAAGAGAAAACGCAAAGCCAGAGATGCTCGTCACCTCATCAGAGCTAATGAACGATCATTTTACACTGTCACATGGTATCAGGTTGGTAGCATCTCTTTGATGTGGACATGACATGCTTTGTGATGATGTGTGGAGAGATTAGCAAGTCTGTCTAAAGACCAGAGAGGAACACTGTGTAATATACGTGTGCTGAGTCTGCAGTCAGTATATCAAAGGCTCAAATTGAAGTCATCTTTGAGCCAACTTAGCAATCGAACACAGAGAGGGCACGCGGAACGCCAGCCAGCTTTAAAGTGCTTCACACAAACCCTACGGCACACAGGAAGGGACTGTACGTGAAACAACCTCTTTCAAAGTACAGCAGAACATGGAAGGTGTGGAGCAAGATGAATATTTTAGGAATCAGGTAAATATCAGAATGGAGGAATCAAGTATTTAGTTATGTTTGGTGAACAAAGTTTTCAATTATGATCAAAGAAACAGATCAAAAGACAGAACATATCAAATGGAAATGTGGACTAGAGTCTATCATTCTCCTCCTCTTCTGGCACGCAGATTAAAACCAGGAGCCGACAGCGTGTTCCAGGCGTTTCATGCAGACCCAGCACAATGATTGTGCCATCCGACTGCCAACAGAAGTACAGAGGGATGGCACAGAAAAGCAACAGGCGGACAGGCGGCTGGTGTTCATTTATCTATTGCCCGGTTTCCTCCCTCCACCCTGTTGCTCTCTTTGAAGTTGCCTGATTAATCTGGCCACCGCTCCCACCCGTGTTGTCCACTTTGTGGTGCTCTACCACTTTCCTCCACAGCAAGATGCTGATCACAGCGCTAAACGCAAGAGCTGAAAGACTTGGAAGAAAGAACTTGTGTGCAATAATGCACTGAACAAGTGAAGATAAACAATTTAAGGTGATAATGAATTATATACACTCTAAAAATGCTGGGTTGACAAAAAATTTAAAGCAACGCAGCATTTTTAGACTGAAATGTTGAATGCAAAAATGCAAAGTTTATACATTTTAAAGCCCTTATAGCAACTCTTTTTAAAGATTATTATTATGTTGTGCAAAATTGTATACATTTTAAGCTTTTAGCTCAAATCTAGTTGTTTTGCAGGCTGTTCCCCTCTATCATTCTGTTCCAAGAAGTTTCGTCATTGGTTGGTTGAGCCCTGAAACAGCAGAACCCCTCATGACATCATATCGGGGTTTGACGCACAATTAGAGCCAATGAGAGTGCAGCTTGAGTGTATTTGTGTGTCAGAAGGGGTAGGGGCAAAGTTACAGGGGGGCAATACAGCAACAACAATACACCCAAACAAGCCCATTACAATAAAAACCTGCACAGCCATAATGTTTAAGAACATACAGGTATAGTTATGAAACCTTTTGTCTCCATTGTCTGGCGCTGAGGACAATTGAAAAGTGGGTCAGTGGGCTGAAAAGTTTAAGCGTTTTTCCCCAGACAGCAATTTCAGTGACACACATGACCACATTAGCTCACTTACTAAACCCTTTTAAAACAGAACCTTAGTGAGGAGGACATCTGTTCTGTCTGCATCAGAAAACTGGTTAAACGGCAGACAATTTTACAACTTAACTGGAAAACGGTTGTGTTTTAAAGTTTTTTTAAAGCCAAAAAATATGAATTTAACCTTTTTTTCGTGATCATATTAGGGGAAAATTAGGAGACGCCCTGCTTCTTCAGTAAATTAATTAAAGAAAAAAAACTGGACTCCACAGACCCAGGCCTGTCAGGGCCGTACCAAGCATTAGAAGGCGCGGGGCCCGACCCGGTCCTGGCTAGCGCTTTTCTGTCTTAATATAAAATCTTGTATATGATATTAAGTGCTACTACAGTGTTTTATTGGTCAAATGCGCAAATAGAATTTTAATGCACAAGTCAATAATAGTATCCTACATTACATTTGTGTGAGGGGATCTTAATCTCTCCTAAATTAGTCATCATAACATAACACAAATCAAAGTTATATAACATATCAGTAAAATAAGCTTATTTAAGAGGTCTTGCTCTAATAAAACATAATGTAAACTTGCGATTATTGTGATGGTTGTACACAACTTTGGAAGCCATGCAAAACAGTATGCCTTACATAATTAGATAAATAAACGTATACTTTAAAAAACGACTAAAACACGAGATTTTTAATTTTTTTTAACTATTATTATTAATATTTTTATATATCCCCTTGCCGCGGGCCCCCTGGAGGGAGGAGCCTGGTGCGGTCGCACCGGTTGCACTGCCAACAACGCCCTGCCTGTAATACAGCAGGAAGATATATTGAATAAACACAAAACCTTAATCATCACATGATCCTCCAACAAACAGCTCTTTGAAGATATTTGCTGCTGTCCTTCTGAAACCTCGTATCTCCATATTTTGTAAGTTTTATTTTTGCCATAAATAATTAGTCACCCTTTAGTGTATGTCACTGGGTTTTGCAAATATCTGATCAATGTGGGTTAGAGAATGTAGCTTACCTCTTAGCATTTGGTAGATCTACAGTAAAACTCACCAAACACAAAGAAAAATATATTAACGTATAAGAATGTTGGTCAAACTATTTCTTAAGGTCAACTGGTAACGTTAAACCCTTAATGATTAATGGCGCAAAATGATTGTGAGGAGCTAAACTATACATTACATCTTACGTATACTTTCATCGGACTGTTATTAAATTCGCCAAATAAAACAATTTGAGTGTGCAAAAGCTGTTTACAAGGGGTAAGAACTGCGCATGCGCGCTGTTACCAGAGGGAAATGTAGTCAGGTGGTCTAGTGAAGGTGGACAACAGGGCTTGTCAAATTAAAGGGAAAAAAAGGAATAAGGAATAATACCTATTTGAACATATTGGGAAAATGTATAATATATTTTTTTTTGCTGTGGCATTTAAACTTGGATTGTCAAACAGTCATCCATTTTTTCTTTTCTTTTATGTTTCCTTTCAGAAACAAACATTTTGGCGGCAGTGATACTACAAAAAACATGAGGAAACCGCGACTCTTCCAAATCACTTGCTGTCTTCATGAGCTTCTGTATGAGACTGACATCTAGTGGTCTCGTTTATGATATCACCGGCATTGTTTGTACGAAACAGGACATTCTATCTTGCACTCGGGTAAAACGAAACTAAGCTGTCGCGCGGTTGTATGCTTTGTCTTTATTTCTGAAACATACAGTAAAATGGCAGAAGCCAGTATTTCAGTGGCTCATGATCAGTTCATCTGTTCGATCTGTCTGGATCTTCTAAAAGATCCAGCTGCCATTCCCTGTGGACACAGTTACTGTATGAGCTGTATTACAGACTGCTGGGATCAGGATGATCAGAAGAGAATCTACAGCTGCCCTCAGTGCAGACAGACCTTCACTCCAAGACCTGTTTTAGGTAAAAACACCATGCTGACTGAAGTGGTGGAGAAACTGAAGAAGACTAAACTACAAGCTGCTCGTCCTGATCTCTGTTATGTTAGACCTGGAGATGTGGAGTGTGACGTCTGTACTGGGAGAAAACACAAAGCTGTCAAGTCCTGTCTGGTGTGTCTCAACTCTTACTGTCAAAATCATCTTGAACAACATGAGAATTTCTTCAAAGGCAAGAAGCACAAACTGACAGATGCCACTGGACGACTTCAGGAGATGATCTGCCCTCAACATGAGAAACTTCTTGAGTTTTACTGTCATACTGATCAGTGCGGTATATGTTATCTGTGTATGGCAAACAAGCACAAAAATCACAATACAGTATCAGCTGAAGAAGAGAGAACTGAGAAACAGGTAAGAGCTGTAAGCACTGAGTGATGTGTTAATGTGATCAGTTCTGCTCCATAATAAATGTGACTTTGTGTGCGCACTACATATTGTAGCGAAATTAACACACAATTTATGTAAATTGTATTGTTTATTATTATTTCCACATTCAACAGAAACAACTGAAGGATACACAAAGTAAATACCAGCAGAGAATTCAGGAGAAAAAGAAGGAGCTTCAGGAGTTGAATGAGGCTGTGAAGACTGATAAGGTGAGTTTTGATCAGAAGATCAACTCTATAGAACTGAGCTGGGTGAATGGATTGATTCTAATGTTCTCTCTCTCTCTCTCTCTCTCTCTCTCTCTCTCTCTCTCTCTCTCTCTCTCTCTCTCTCTCTCAGCACTCTGCACAGGCAGCAGTGGAGGACATTAACAGGATCTTTACTGAACTGATCCGCTCTATTGAGAGAAGTCGCTCTGAGGTGATCCAGCTGATCAGAGATCAGGAAGAAGCTGAAGTGAGTCGAGCTGAAGGACTCTTGAAGTGTCTGGAGCAGGAGATTGATGATCTGAGGAGGAGAGACACTGAGCTGGAGCAGCTTTCACACACAGATGATCACATCCATTTCCTCCAGGTAACAGGGTATCAGAGATAAGAAAATTACCATTAATAAGTGTACTTGTGTGCACCTGAGAGGGAACCTGTTGTGTGCCTTTGTGTCTGTGTAGAGTTTGCAGTCGCTCTCTGTTCCTCCTGGATCTACAGACTCATTTTGCATCACTCTCAGTTCGCTCCCCTCCTTTGATGATGTGCAAAAAAGTAAAGAGAAACTGGAGTGTTTGTGCAGAGAAAAGATAGAAAAGATATTTGATAGAGGTAAAGCACCTATTTTAAACATACACATAATAAAGATATCCTTTTTATGATGCTGATAAATGTATGAATTAGATTAGATTAGATTAGATTCAACTAGAATAGAATATATGACTATTAGAATAGTCATAATATACATTTTAGTCATTTTAAGACCCTGGTTTCCAGACAGATTACAATATAGAAATTTTGTATTTCACATTTCTCTCTATCAGATTTTTGTCAGGTCACTGTGGATCCAAACACAGCCCAGAAATGTCTTCATCTGTCTAAGCAACGAGTAAGTACTCACACTATCAGCAGGAAGTGAGGGACTAGTAAGTGTTGTCTTGTCAGCATTTTAAACAAAAAAATTAAGGGACAGTTTGCCCCCCCCAAAAATACTCTCTTCATTCACTCACCCTCGAGTCGTTACAAATCTGTATACATTTCTTTGTTCTGATGAACACAACGATATTTGGAAAAATGCTTGTAACTAAACAGTTCTTGGCCACCATTGACTACCATAGTTGAAAAATTACAATTGTAGTCAAAAGTGCCCCAGAACTGTTTGCTTTCCTACATTCTTGAAAATATCTTCTTTTGTGTTCGACAAAACAAAGACATTTATAAAGCAACTTTTTTAATAAAAAGGTTTTTATGAGCTTGAAGCACATTAACATGTTGTGTGTTTACTCTGGATAAGGAGTCTGAGAAGCTCAAAAAGAAAGTGCTGACTGCAGAGGAGCTTACTAAACAATTGGACAGGTTGTTGCAGGATAAAGCCGACAACCAGACGATCTGTGACTGGATAGAGGTGAGCTTGTGAATTTTGTCTAGGGCTCATTTAAAAGTTATCATATGGGATGAGTCCTCCTAATGGCAGTTTTTGCCCTTTAAAGGCCAACCTAGATGGACAGCAGATAAGCTCCCATCAGTTTGTGCGGACACTGATGACGTGTGTCTGTCAATCGGCCATTATAAGTAAGTGAATCCATGTGCAATCCACATTCCTTGGTTTGACCTGTTTCCTGGTGTTAAATTGCATTGGGCATTTATGAATCTGCACAGGTAACAGATGCCTTTACAATGTGGATGTGACTCAGGTAAGTCAAAGGGCCATACTTCTATCGAAGTACCTGTGTGATGAAGCAAAGGAGTTACAGGCGCTCTACGCTCTCCAGGCTCTCATGCTGAGGATGAAGCAGCCCTCCAGTCAGTTCCTTTTTAATTCTTCCCATATTAGTCCAAATTAAGTATAAAACATTCAGAGGCCTTTTAACTTCTCTTTAGAGTGTAGCTGAATAATGTTTGACTTTTACCTAGATTTGCTGCGCATGTTCTTTGACTGCCTATACGATGAGGACATTATAAAAGACGAGGTCTTTTTCAAATGGGAGTCCAGCAAAGACCCGGCAGAGATGCTGGGGAAGAGTGTGGCCCTGAAGTCCGTCACTGCCTTCTTTAGTTGGTTACTAGAGGCTGAGGAGATGAGTGAGGAGGATATCTGATAACCAAGCTGAACTTGATCTTCATGAAGCCCGTCTTATCTGTTCAGGGTGCCTTAGATAAAAACATTTTTTAGTAATTTATTTTATTTTTTTGCTTTTTATATCTTGTGTGGCTATAGTTAATCAAAAACAAAATGGAAACAAATCTGCAGGACTGCTTAAACATATTTACGATTTATAATCATTTATATTTTGAGAAATTCTTGAAAACATGACAAACTACTAAGCTTCATATATAAGTGTAGAGGAGGGTATGTTGGTGGTTATGCCCTTTAGGTTTGTTATGTCAGATGAAACCTGGAGCTCTAGGGATTGTTTTGTGTGTGTTTTTAAAATCTATCAAGAAAAATGTATAAGGGCATTGTATTCTAAAAAAAATGTCTAGTACCTTTAAAGGTCATAAATGGACCTGTTGAACTATAAATAACCTTTGATACACCCTGTTAATATGTTCTGTTTAAAGAACAGTTTTAATATATTACAACAGCTACTATATAAACAAATTAATGTTATTACAGCAAAAAATATTGTAGTCTACTTGTTGCTTAATAAAATTTTATTAACAGTGAAAGTTTTTGATTCGTTCTTCCCTATATTTGTGGACCCTTAACATAAACACACAAATGTAGTGCTATGTACAGCAGTAAAAATTATCTCATATTTTAATCACGTATACTAATAGTAATTCTTACAGTGATGTGAAATATATAAGATAGCACAGTAAAAAGTATTTGATCTAATAATGAGTATAGAATATAAGAAGGAGCAGAAGGAATTCATTAATTAACTTGAGAAATGCTCATATGTCTAGGCTATTTCTTTCATATTGTTAATTTATCTCTTGCCTCAGCTCTAATCTTACTTGTAAAACATGTTTAGCTATGTGACAAAATGTTAAATGATCTCATTTGTAAGGTGATTTGGATAAAGGTATCTGCTTAATGAATAAATGTAAGGAAAATGTTAATCAATTACATTAAATGTTAATATAATAACAGTGTGTTTCTGTTTATAGTAAGTTTCCACATGCAGGATTGTTGAAATTTCTTCATAATAAAATAATAGGTACTGATCTTAAAGTAAATTAAGTTATACCCTGATGTGTATAAGGATCTCCTACCAGTTATTACAGCTTCTGGCTTGATGTTTTTAAAGTCCTATTTTACATTGCAAGACCCAACATGTGCATATTTTTGAACATTAAAGGGACAGTTTAACTCTCCAAAAAAACTAATTATTTTATTTGGAAGAATGCTTGTAACCAAACAGTTATTTGCCACCATTGACTACCATAGTGGGAAAAATGACAGTGGTAGTGAAAAGTGCTCCAAAACTTTTTGCTTTCCTACATTCTTCACAATATCTTCTTTTGTGTTCAACAGAAAAAAGTCATTCATATTTTTTCCTATGGTAGTCAATGGTGGTCAAGAACTGTGTGGTTACAAGCATTCTTCTAAATATCTTTCTCTGTGTTCATCAGAACAAAAACATTTATACAGATTTAGAACAACTTAAAGAAATGAAGACAGCATTTTTATTTTTGGGTGAATTGTTATTTTTGGGTGAACTGTTCCTTTAGTGTGTTCTTGTTAGCATATACATGTTTTATGTAAAAAGTTTTACATTTCTTGTTGACATTGTTTGTTATGAACTTTTATATTTAGTTTATGTTACTCAATAAATTCGTCTGACAGATGACTTGTGTCTGTTATCTATTGTACCCTTGTGTTTGTCTCTCTTTACGATTTTCTGTAAAAGGCTGCCATCTAGTGGACTTGTTTCTAATATCACTAACACTCATTTTCGTACGAACCAGGAAATTCTTGAGTTCAGGGAAACTGAAACTACTTGTTGGGCTTTTGTTTGTTTTGTCTTTCTGTCTATACATACAGTGAAATGGCAGAAGCCAGTATTTCAGTGTTTCAGGATCAGTTCAGCTGTTCAATTTGTCTGGATCTACTGAAGGATCCGGTGACTATTCCCTGTGGACACAGTTACTGTATGAGCTGTATTACAGACTGCTGGGATCAGGATGATCAGAAGAGAGTCTACAGCTGCCCTCAGTGCAGACAGACTTTCACTCCAAGACCTGTTTTAGGTAAAAACACCATGCTGACTGAAGTGGTGGAGAAACTGAAGAAGACTAAACTACAAGCTGCTTGTCCTGATCTCTGTTATGCTGGACCTGGAGATGTGGAGTGTGACGTCTGTACTGAGAGAAAACACAAAGCTGTCAAGTCCTGTCTGGTGTGTCTCAACTCTTACTGTCAAAATCATCTTGAACAACATGAGAATTTCTTCAAAGGCAAGAAGCACAAACTGATAGACGCCACTGGACGACTTCAGGAGATGATCTGCTCTCAACATGAGAAACTTCTTGAGTTTTACTGTTGTACTGATCAGTGCGGTATATGTTATCTGTGTATGGCAAACAAGCACAAAAATCACAATACAGTATCAGCCGAAGAAGAGAGAACTGAGAAACAGGTAAGAGTTGTAAGCACTGAGTGATGTGTTAATGTGATCAGTTCTGCTCCATAATCAATTTGACTTCATAGGCACACTATACTGTAACGAAAGATCTTCATAATTTATTTTTAAGTAACATTTCTTTCTTTACATACAACTTACATACAGTTTATCTTGTTTATTATTTCCACATTCAACAGAAACAACTAAAGGAGACACAGAGTAAATACCAGCACAGGATTCAGGAGAGACAGAAGGAGTTTCAGGAGTTAAGAGAGACTGTAGAGACTCATAAGGTGAGTTTAGATCAGAAGATCAACTGCTGACTGCTGGAAGATCTGTTTCACACTCAGTTAAGATTCTCATCCAGTCAGTCAGTGAGGAGTTCAGTGCTGGAGCTGAAGTCCACTGTAGATAACAGACTGTGTGAGGAACCAGTAAGAACTGAATAAATGGACTGATACTAATTCTCTCTTTGTTTGTGTGTGGTAACAGCACTCTGCACAGTCAGCAGTGGAGGACATTGAGAGGATCTTTACTGAACTGATCTGCTCTATTGAGAAAAGTCGCTCTGAGGTGATCCAGCTGATCAGAGATCAGGAAGAAGCTGAAGTGAGTCGAGCTGAAGGACTCTTGAAGTGTCTGGAGCAGGAGATTGATGATCTAAGGAGGAGAGACACTGAGCTGGAGCAGCTTTCACACACAGATGATCACATTCATTTCCTCCAGGTAAAAAAAATCTAAAAAAAACAGAGGGAGAAGCATTTTTATAGAGATTGTAAATTCTATTTAATATTTGTATTGTTTGTCTTTGTGTCTGTGTAGAGTTTCCAGTCTCTCTGTGTTCCTCCTTCATGTAAAGACACACGCAGCATCAATGTCAGTTTTCTCCTCTCATTTGATGATGTACAAAAAATTAGAGACAGACTGGAACATTTGTGCCAACAAGAGATTGAAAATATATTTGATGGAGGTAAAGCACATTTTTCTCAGACATAAAGCACACATCATGTAATTTCAATATTAGCTATATTTTGTTGAAATACAAATATCACTGTTCAAATCAAATTTTTTCCCCTTAGTAATTTCTGAACCCAAGACCAGGGAGCAGTTGGTGAAATGTGAGTCTTAACCAACATACAGACACATAATGAAGATATAATTTCAAGATACTGTTAAAAATATGAACAATAATTCAATAATATGCATTTCAGTCGTTTTAGACCTCCTCTATAATGATGCTCATAAATCACACTGAATATGCAGAATCAACTGAAAATAAACATCTGAGAGGTTTCCAGGCCTCCTCATAGACATAATGGTAATAGTTTCTGTCAAGGTCCAGAAAAGTACTAGAGATATCATTAAATTGGTCCATCTGATTATAGTGGTTCAATTGAATTTTTATGAAGAGTCGAGTACTTTATGTGCACAAAACGAACCAAAATAATGAGTTTAATCAACATATTCTTCTCTTCCCTGAGAGCACCACGATTCTTGCGCATCCAGGTTGTGAATCGAACGCTGCATGCCGCATATATATATATATATATATATATATATATATATCAGTGTGTATATATATATATATATATATATATATATATATCAGTGTGTATATATATATATATATATATATATATATATATATATATATATATATATATATTTATATATACACTGATCAGGCATAACATTATGACCACTGACAGGTGAAGTGAATAACACGGATTATCTCTTCATCATGGCACCTATTAGTGGGTGGGATATATTAGGCATGAAGTGAACATTTTGTCCTGAAAGTTGATGTGTTAGAGGATTAGAGCGAGTTTGACAAGGGCCAAATTGTGATGGCTAGATGACTGGGTCATAGCATCTCCAAAACTGCAGCTCTTGTGGATGTTCTCAGTGTGCAGTGGTCAGTATCTATCTAGTGGTCCAAGGAAGGAACAGTGGTGAACCAGCAACAGGGTCACGGGCGGCCAAGGCTCATTGATGCATGTGGGGAGCGAATGCTGACCTGTGTGGTCGAATCCAACAGACGAGCTACTGGAGCTCAAACTGCTGAAGAAGATAATGCTGGTTCTGATAGAAACGTGTCAGAATACATAGTGCATCACAGTTTGTTGCGTATGGGGCTGCAAAAGTGGAACTAACACAATATTAGGAAGGTGGTCATAATGTTATGCCTGATCGGTGTGTATATATACATACACAAACACAGGGCTATGATGTATAATACAACAAACATCAGGTTCTTTTTCCAAATTTTACAAAATTTGTTACCTTCTTATACAATAACTTTACATAAAAATAAATAAGACTTAGAGATTCTTAACCCAAAAATTTTTGTACTTTCTTTATTCTGCAGAACAGAAGAATTGAAAAATGTTGCTAACAAAAAAACTTTGATTTCTATTGTACATGTGAATGGGTATTTTTCAACATTCTTCAAAATATGTTGTGTTCTGCAGAAGAAAGAAAGCCATACAGGATTAAAATGACAAGAAGGTAAATAAATAATGACAGAATTTTCATTATTGGGTGAAATATCACCTTAAAGCTTTCGAAGTTTAATGGAAATGCAAATGTCCTAGTTCACAAACTTCTTTGTCTCCACCAGATTATCGTCAGGTCACTTTGGATCCACACACAGCACGTAAACATCTCCTTCTGTCAGAAGGAAACCGAGTGATTACTTACACTGGCACACTGCAGCCATATCCTGATCATCCAAACAGATTTGATGGATATCTTCAGGTGTTGTGTAGAGAGAGTTTGAGTGGACGCTGTTACTGGGAGGTCGAGTGGAGTGGTGTTGTGCGTATATCAGTGTCATATAAGAGCATCAGCAGGAAGGGATGGGGTAATAAGTGTTGGTTTGGATGTAATGATAAGTCCTGGTGTTTGCTCTGCTCTGACTCCAGTTGTTCATTCTGGCACAATAACATTAAGACTGAACTCCCTGCAGTATCCAGTTCTTCTAGAATAGGAGTTTATGTGCATCACAGTGCAGGAATTCTGTCCTTCTACAGCGTCTCTGACACAATGACCCTCATCCACAGAGTTCACACCACATTCACTCAACCTCTCTATCCTGGGTTGTTGGTTTGTAAAACAGTTAAACTGTGTGATCCGACAATATAGATGATACAGAAATTCTACAAATACATTATTGTTGTATTAGAGATTTAGGTTTAATGAATCCATCAACAACTGTAGAAAATGTCTGATTAAAAACTTTGATCAGTTAAACTCATTTCAGATATGAGTAAAGAATTATTTTAGATCAGGTGTTCCTAGGCCAGGGGGCAAGGGATTTAGGAAATGTGTCTCAGAACAAAATATATTTTGAACTGTACATCCAAAGAACAGAAATTTCACCAAATAACCGGAGAAAAACTTTTGTAAAATATAAAAATGGACGGAAGGAATATAGAAAGTCATTACTGATTGTATCAAAAAGAAATATATATATCTGTGTCCCAATTTGAGTCAAAAGAACACAGACTTTGCATGAATTGGATAGCAAAGGCTGTGAAGTATTCATCCATTCTCCACAGCCTAGATGCGTTTTGAAGTGCATTTAAAGGAGCCTTGCCCCACTGTGATGCTTTCAGTCTTGAAATGCAGCCTTTGGAGGATGCAGCCTTTGAATGGAGACAGCTTTTACAGAGTTTTTACATGCAGGACTGTTCTTTAAAATATCAATAAACATACAGTATATAGCACAAATGAATTAATAATGTTTATTAGAGCAAAACTAATTATCTAATGTTTCTTTCTTAAATAAATTTGGCTGATGTGGGTTAATGAGTCTTTCATTCATTCTTGTCTATATTTTTGGTTCATCAGCAGATGCAGGTGAATGTAAGAACTTGATAAACACACATGTAGAGCAGTATACAGCACAGACTGATATTACATTGATCTGTGAATCTCAGTTACTGTCTGTATGTAGCTGCTGGTGGACATGTTTATTCTCTCACTGACATCTGTTTGCATATTGGTATGTCTGAATATTATAAGTGACTCTTTGTTTTTTGTTTGCAACATGTTCCCTGAAATTCCGAACCAGAAAGATTTAAACTAAACTGATGTGACTCCCAGTATTACCGAATCAATAGGAAGCACATACATGTGTTTGTGTGGTTTAAATCATCTTATAGTTTGTATGTTTGAATGTTTTAGTATGTCCAATACCTGCATATATTTATACTATTGGGGTTATTATATGAAGCTGGCAAACAGAATGAGTGGGATTATCAATAATTCTCCAGGTATTGAGCATTGTGAGACATATTGGTATTAGGCAATGAGAGTTTAGTTCATGCTTATCAGTTTATAATGAATAAATTACACCCAGAAATACACACACACTTTATATATGTGTTATCATAATATCTCAATGGAATTTTCAGTTGACAGCTAACATTACCAACCTGAAGGAAGAGAACTGTCTACTAAAGAATACACACAGCATCCAGATACATTTCTATTACTCAGTGAGAATGTTTAGTAAATAAATAAAAAATAAAAATGAAAAATTCAAATCCTCAAAAGATTGACAGCAAACGATCTATAGAAAATTCACAGGACATGCTAAAAAAAATCTGGCAACAACTTGGTTACACAGACTACACAGAAATATCAGCAAGAAGATTTGAACAAAGTTGATCCAATGATTGAAAACCAGTGATGTGATCCTGTAAAGGGGCCTCTCTTTCCCCAAACGTTCAACTCCCATTTTCTTTCCACTATATAATGCTGTATAAGACTGCCATCTAGTGGATTAGTTTATTAAATAACTGACACTCGTTTGCACGAACCAGGAAATTCCTGATTTCAGGAAAACGAAACATACAGCGAAATGGCAGAAGCCAGTGTTGCTTTGGCTCGGGATCAGTTCAGCTGTTCAATCTGTCTGGATCTACTGAAGGATCCAGTGACTATTCCCTGTGGACACAGTTACTGTATGAGCTGTATTACAAACTACTGGGATCAGGACGATCAGAACAGGTGCCCTCAGTGCAGACAGACCTTCACTCCAAGACCTGTTTTAGGTAAAAACACCATGCTGACTGAAGTGGTGGAGAAACTGAAGAAGACTAAACTACAAGCTGCTCGTCCTGATCTCTGTTATGTTAGATCTGAAGATGTGGAGTGTGACGTCTGTACTGAGAGAAAACACAAAGCTGTCAAGTCCTGTCTGGTGTGTCTCAACTCTTACTGTCAAAATCATTTTGATCATCATGAAGAACTTCATTCTGGAAAGAGACACAAACTGATAGACGCCACTGGACGACTTCAGCAGATGATCTGCCCTCAACATGAGAAACTTTTAGAGATTTACTGTCATACTGATCAGTGCTGTATATGTTATCTGTGTATGGTGGATGAACACAGTGACCATAAGACTGTATCAGCTGCAGCAGAGAGAACTGAAAAACAGGTAAGAGCTGATGTTTACGTAAACGGTTTTGCTTCATAATAAATGTTCCCTTATGATCACACTGTAGCTACACAAATAAAGATCTTTATGGCCTTTTATATATCATTATTTCTTTGATTTTAAAATGTACTCTTATATAAAGTTTGTCCGATTTATTACTATTTCCAACAGAAACAACTAAAGGAAAAACAAAGTAAATACAAGAAGAGAATCCAGGAGAGACAGAAGGAGCTTCAGGAGTTGAGAGAGACTGTATCGACTCATAAGGTGAGTTTAGATCAGAAGATCAACTGCTGACTGCTGGAAGATCTGTTTCACACTCAGTTAAGATTCTCATCCAGTCAGTCAGTGAGGAGTTCAGTGCTGGAGCTGAAGTCCACTGTAGATAACAGACTGTGTGAGGAACCAGTAAGAACTGAGAGATTTGATCGATACTAATGCTCCCTCTCTCTCTCTCAATGTGTTTGTGTGTCATAACAGCACTCTGCTCAGGCAGCAGTGGAAGAAAGTGGGAGGATCTTTACTGAACTGATCCGCTCTATTGAGAGAAGTCGCTCTGAGGTGATCCAGCTGATCAGAGATCAGGAAAAAGCTGAAGTGAGTCGAGCTGAAGGACTCTTGAAGCGTCTGGAGCAGGAGATTGATGATCTGAGGAGGAGAGACACTGAGCTGGAGCAGCTTTCACACACAGATGATCACATTCATTTCCTCCAGGTAACAGAGATCTGAAAAACAGGACAGTGATCTTTAGGAAGGGATGTGTTTTACAATATTTTTTCTCTGTTTTGTCTCTTTCTGTGTTTTGTAGAGTTTCCAGTCTCTCTGTGTTCCTCATAGATCTCCAGACTCATTTTGCATCATTATCAGTTCTCTCTTCTCATTTGAAGATGTACAAAAACTCAAAGAGAAATTGGAGTGTTTGTGCAAAGAACACATAGAAAGGGTATTTGACAGAGGTAACGCATCTATTTCTCTATGAAATTTAGAAAGATTATTACATTCTGATGATCCATGACTACTTTTTCTGATATATATAGTTTGTCCTGAACACAAAACCAGGGAGGAGTTGCAAAAATGTAAGTCACAACAAACAGACACATATAGAGGTATTGTTTCGAGATTATTTAAACAGCAATAATATGCATTTTAGTAATGATGATAACCCCCTGTAGAATGGTACGACTCATCAATCATAATAAATGTTGTTTGTGCACAAAGAAGCGTAACTATGATATCAATTAAATAACTATTGAACAGAGGGCTTGAATTTTTATAGTGTTCATACATTCAAACACATATTTGCACACACAAGATTATGACATATACTTTATACCAATAAGACTAACAGATCATCTTCTTTCACTAAATGATATAATCGCTGTTACCTTCTTAACACAAAGACTGTCCATAAAAACAAAACAGATAAAACTTGAAGCTTTATTTTAATTATTGAAACAAACATTTCGTAATTGACATACATGTTTTTATCAGATTATCATCCGGTCACTCTGGATCCAAACACAGCACATAAGTATCTCCGTCTTTCTGAGGGGAACAGAGTGAGTACTCGCACTGAAGAAGACCAGCAGTATCCTGATCATCCAGACAGATTTGATCATTATCGTCAGGTGTTGTGTAGAGAGAGTTTGAGTGGACGCTGTTACTGGGAGGTTGAGTGGAGTGGTGGGGTCGATATATCAGTGTCATATAAGAGCATCAGCAGGAAGGGAAAGGCTTATGAGTGTTCACTGGGATGCAATGATCAGTCCTGGGGTTTGTACTGTTCTGAGCTCTGTTGTTCATTCTGGCACAATAATATTGAAATTGAACTTCCTGTGGAGTTAAAATCTTCTAGAATAGGAGTGTATGTGGATCACAGTGCAGGAATTTTGTCCTTCTTCAGCGTCTCTGACACAATGACCCTCATCCACAGAGTCCAGACCACATTCACTCAACCTCTCTATCCTGGGTTTAGAGTTTGTAAATCAGTGAAACTTTGTGATCCAACAGTATAAATGATACAGACATTCTACAGATATTACTGTTATATCTGAATTTTGAAGAGGCAAAAGAGATCTAGAGAATCACTGATATTAACAACACAGTTTGTATCACACTGTGTTTTTTTATAGTTTTTTACATGCAGGATCGATGCATAGATATCAGCCAGCAACAGTTCAGTTTTCGATCAATATTAATAGTAAACACAGGTACTACAGTATAAATAAATGAATAATGTTTATAATGTTAAAAAAGTAATTTGTTGTTTTGCTCAATACTTTTGATTGATAAGAAAACTTGCCTTGTCATTTATTCTTGTCTATATCAGCAGATGCAGATGGGATGTCACAGTTTGATAAACACAAATGTAGAGCAGTACACGGCACAGAGAGATTGTCACCAGAATACCGAAATGAGATGCATTTGCCGAAGCATCACAATAGTTTATACCTGAGCTTTCCAGTATTAAGTGCCGTTACCATTTGTTGTAGCTGATGCCAAACACACATACAAACTTATACACTCACATACGTTTTATACTCATATTTGTAGCATAACTCCACCCAGTAATTTGCAAAGATTTAATCTACCAATTTTCTGTCTACAAGGTAGCATTCAGTCTAACACAATTAACAGTTGGAAAACTGATGTGCTGTTCTGCTGTTTGTCGTATGCCGTCCCTTATTTTGCATGCTGTGCTGTATCAGTGTTGTTTTTTTTGTGAAGTACAATGGGTTTACATGTACGAGGAATTTGTATTTAATAGAAATATATATATTTTATATTTAGGCCTAGTTATTCCTGAACCCATGACCAAGGAGACATTCCTTGAATGTGAGTCTCAAAAAACAACAAACATGCACATACTTGGGATATCATTTGATATCAAGAAATGAACCGTGATAGCATGCATTTCAGAATTTTATCAGTATAGTTCAGGAAAATATAGTTCTCTTCATTTTAATAAAATTAATCATTTGACCTGAGAACTCACAATCTGTGTATAATTTTCTAGCAGTATATTAGTTTAGCTATTGTTTTATTGTTGTTTATGTTTGATATATTGCAACGTTTTGTATGAATTGCAGCTTACAATTCGAACTGCAAATGACAGCCTGCAAACAAAGCGACACACGTACAATATCTTTAGTAAACAGTAGAGAGTAAAAAGATAAATAATGTTGTTTATTATTACAGCACAAAAATTGAGTTCTGTTGCTTTGCTGAATAAATTTGACTGACAAGTAAACTGAGTCTCTCATTCATTCTTTTCGTTTAGTGTCTTCTTTGATCACTAACCAATTATTATAAGGTTATTTGTGTTTGCAAATTTTTCTTTGATAGCCTATATGAACCATAAAAAGCATCTTCCAAGGGAAACATAACTGTAGTGTTTAGATGGTGCTGTTGTGCTTGGCCTTGCCTGTTGTATTAACTGATTATCAACATTATCTCATTATTAACTCGTGGACTCTGTCTTCTTTCTAAAACATTTTTAGTAGCACAAACACACAATACAGTACGACAAGTCAGCGACTTTTGATGCAGGGGTGTTGCTGTAGCCTCTCTTAAAGCAACAGAACTTTTGCTGATGGGTATGTGGTTGACAAGAGTAAATGTCTGTTACCATTGTTGCTAATAATGTCGCTGTATAGTTTCCATGTGGACAGCACAATATACACAATGTTGTTTGGAAACCATATCGCACTCTTCCGCATGCAGGGGATGGACGGGGGCTGTGTGTGTACTGACCCGAGCAGAACTTACAAGTGCTGCTCATGAAGCAGCGGCAGAAAATTCGTCCAGTTAAGAGTTGTTCTACCACTGAAATCATTTTAGACACAATATTATAAGGTCGAAAAACGACATAGTGTTGCTTTAAAGTAAGGCGCTGGCTGGCACCGGCCCCCCGACATATGATTGGTTCCCCCAGCTTTGAGAATGCTTAACGCCATTGGATCAGAGCGCTGTCAATCACTGCTTGGTTTTAGACGCGTCACTCACGCGGGATCACAGTAGCGCGTTTCTCAAATAGGAAAGACATCGATCACGTCTCTGTTTATGGTAGGCTATGTAAGTTACACAGTTACGCTAACTGTTATATTTATATTCAGAAATATTTAAACTGTTGAATAAGCGCATAACAACAGCGGTGGTGAGTGTTGAAGGCTACCGAAGTGATTCATTACCGTAGGAAAGAAGCGTCATTGCTTTAAAAGTTATTATAAGTTAGTTATATTGGATATCTTAGCTGAAGTAACGTTAATAAATATAGCGACTTGTTATTCTGCAGTGGTGCACTGCCACGAAAATAGACAATTATTTAACTCTTTCATCCATGTTGTTATAAGTCACAACGTTTTCCCAAATGTGATACAAAAAGGTGGAAAAACTATACGTGGGATTTGAGAATGTTACGTCAGCTTCGATCTGACAATAATGGTAACTTAATTATAATGTTTTGTTTGTTTAACAAATAAGATATCCACAACAAAATTATTTGATCTGTTTATTTCTTAAAGACTTATTTCACACCCCTCAAAAAACTGTCGTCATATGTCGTTTCATTCATACATGGTACTTTGTATTATGAAATGTAAGGCAGTTATTCAGACTGTATAAGTTCCTGTATGAGATTGACATTTAGTGGACAAAACTAGGAAACACTGTGTGTTTTGTTTTTCTGTCTGTTTGTACATACAGCTAAATGGCAGAAGCCAACATTTCAGTGGCTCGGGATCAGTTCAGCTGTTCTATCTGTCTGAATCTACTAAAGGATCCAGTGACTATTCCCTGTGGACACAGTTACTGTATGAGCTGTATTACAGACTGCTGGGATCAGGATGATCAGAAGAGAGTCTACAGCTGCCCTCAGTGCAGACAGACCTTCACTCCAAGACCTGCATTAAGAAAGAATGTGATTCTTGCTGAAATGGTGGAGAAACTGAAAGAAACAAAACTCCAGACTGATGAACATGCTCCCAGTTATGCTGAAACTGGAGATGTGGAGTGTGATGTCTGTACTGGGAGAAAACACAAAGCTGTCAAGTCCTGTCTGGTGTGTCTTGACTCTTACTGTCAAACTCACTTTGAGCGCCATGAAGAACTTCACACGGGACGGCGTCACAAAGTGACTGATGCCATCGGACGACTTGAGGAGATGATCTGCCCTCAACATGATAAACTTTTAGAGATTTACTGTCGTACTGATCAGTGCTGTATATGTTATCTGTGTATGGTGGATGAACACAGTGACCATAAGACTGTATCAGCTGCAGCAGAGAGAACTGAGAAACAGGTAAGAGCTGAAAACACAGAGTGATGTGTTAATGTGATCAGTTCTGCATCAAATGTTTCAGTATGATCACACAAGGAAAGATCCTTTTTTATCCTTATCCAACAGAAACACCTAAAGAATACAAAGAAAGAATACCAGCAGAGCATTCAGGATAGACTGAAGGAGCTTCAGGAGTTGAGAGAGACTGTGAAAACTCATAAGGTGAGTTTTGATCAGAAGACCAACTGTGAATGGACTGACTATAATCTCTCTCTCTCTCTCTCTCTCTCTCTCTCTCTCTCTCTCTCTCTCTCTCTCTCTCTCTCTCTCTCTCTCTCTCTCTCTCTCTCTCTCTCTCTCTCTCTCTCTCTCTCTCTCTCTCTCTCTCTCTCTCTCTCTCTCTCTCTCTCTCTCTCTCTCTCTCTCTCTCTCTCTCTCTCTCTCTCTCTCTCTCTCTCTCTCTCTCTCTCTCTCTCTCTCTCTCTCTCTCTCTCCCTCTCTCTCTCTCTCTCTCAGAACTCTGCACAGGCAGCAGTGGACGACACTGAGAGGATCTTTACTGAACTGATCCGCTCTATTGAGAGAAGTCGCTCTGAGGTGATCCAGCTGATCAGAGATCGAGAAAATGCTGTAGTGAGTCAAGCTAAAGAACTCTTGAAGTGTCTGGAGCAGGAGATTGATGATCTGAGGAGGAGAGACACTGAGCTGGAGCAGCTTTCACACACAGATGATCACATTCATTTCCTCAAGGTAACTATCTGAAAACAGGACAGTAATCTTTAGGAAGGGAAGAATGTGTTTTACAGAGATCGTATTTTTGGAATAGAATGTTTAGTTTTGTCTTTGTGTCTGTGTAGAGTTTCCAGTCTCTCTGTGTTCCTCCTGAATCTACAGACTCACTCAGCATCACTGTCAGTTCTCTTCTGTCTTTCGGTGATGCACAAAGAATTAGAGAGAAACTGCAGCATTTGTGCAAAAAAGAGATAGAAAAGATATTTGATAGAGGTAAAGCACCTATTTCTTGCAGAAATAAGGAACATATGATGTAATAACAATATTATGTTATGTATAAAAACGAAATTAATTCTGAATGTGTGTTTTTCCTAATACAGTTACTCCTGAACCCAAGACCAGGGAGCAGTTTCTAAAATGTGAGTTTTAACAAACAAACTTAAGATTTAATTTGAAAATATCAACAGTGATAATATGCATTCAGTCTTCTCAATCACACTAAATGTGCAGAATATAAATAACTATGTAACACAACCTTAATATTCATAAATTAAGATTATTGTCATTTGAAGTTTTGCTTTAATAATTAACTTCAGAGTTCTTAATTGACACAGTGATTATATTATTTCTCCATAGATTATCATCAGGTCACTTTTGATCCAAACACAGCACATAAACGTCTCCATCTGTCTGAGGGGAACAGAGTGATTACTAACACTTACTCAGAACAACCGTATCCTGACCATCCAGACAGATTTGATGGATATGATCAGGTGTTGTGTAGAGAGAGTTTGTGTAGACGCTGTTACTGGGAGGTTCAGTGGACTGATGGGGTGGAAATATCAGTGTCATATAAGAGCATCAGCAGGAAGGGACGTGGTGATGAGTGTTCGTTTGGACGTAATGATCAGTCCTGGAGTTTGTACTCCAGTGGCTCTTGTTGCTCATTCTTCCACAATAACATTAAGACTAAACTCCCTGCAGTCCCCAGATCTTCTAGAATAGGAGTGTATGTGGATCACAGTGCAGGAACTCTGTCCTTTTACAGGGTCTCTGACACAATGACCCTCATCCACAGAGTCCACATCACATTCACTCAACCTCTCTATCCTGGATTTAGGGCTCAAGGATCAGTGAAACTGTGTGTCTGACAATATAGATGATACAGAGATACTAACAATATTGTGATTTTCAAACTTTGATCTAAATGATGCATTAATGCATGAAGATATCTCTTATTTCCACTCGCTTTATTAATACTGATTCTGTCAGTGAAATGAAAAAACATGCCAGTTATCAGAGTAAAAATTTTATTGGATCTAATAATGATTGTAGTGTATAAAAAGGTATCTAGTCATTGATGACAGCAACAATATAAATAGTGTCAAATTTGCATATTCCTGAACATTCGTGTGTTCTTGTCAGCATGAATGTATTATTTTGTTTAGTTTGTTTTATTATTGTTTGTGTTTGTTTATGTTTAACAAAATAGTGTACTTTGTTGATTTATTAACTAATAAAGAATGAATGTGAGACACATTGTCATGTATTTAAAAAATATTTTTGGACTTTGTTCATCAGCAGATGTAGGGGATGTCTGTATGATGCTAAAACCTAGATGAAATGTATTTTCTCACTGGCAACTTTCATAATCTCTGGAGGGCAAAGTAAAATAAATTAAAGGATATCATACCCTCATTGGCATACACATGTATAATAATCTGGGTAATCAAGCTCTAAAAGTAACCCAAAATCTCTAATAAGCAGCACTTTTATCTGCTGAAGCCACACAATATATTAAAGCTTTAAGGACTAACAACACCAAACCGTTTATACAATCTCAGCCTTTTGATTTAAAGTAATCAATGTTTGCCACTAGAGTGCGCTAAAGTCTAAATCGCGAGATTAAAGTTTTTAGTTTTTTTATTTAGAGGATGCCTCCTTAAAAATGTTATAAATTTACACAGGCCTAACATTAGAGATTATAGTGACATTATCTGTTATAAATTAGCCATGTTTCTTTTTTTTGTGGTAAAAGCGTAGCTACGTATTTAATCATGTTTTTGATGTAGGCCTATTGATTAGCTACAGCAACCATGTGGGAAGGTTGGCGTAAAACCGCGGTACGGGTTCTGCCATTCTTATTGCCTTCCTTGTAGCCTGTCTGTTGATTTAGTACATAGAACAAGTTCCTAAGAAAATAAAAACATGTACATTTAAAGACTCGAGTAAGATGGTAAGAGGCATCATCTTATATGTATTGTGAGCGCGTGCGCGTGAGTAAATGCGCGCTGTAGTGAAGTGACTGGAGCGCGCCTCCCTCCGCCCAGGGAATGATGGAGAGATGGAGAGAAAAGAAGAGAGAAACCTGTAACACCTCATTGTCCCAATCCCAGCAAACCAATCGCAGCAAACAGAACAGCACATCAAGTAAGTGAAGCCGGTAAAGTATATTTTTCTCTTCTAGCATAAAGCAGCATTGTTTTGACAGAACATTGGATATCATGCGATCACTGATGTTATATTTGCTTGCTTACATGATGGTTATTTTACAGTCAAAGTTATTATCATTTCTTAAAATAGTCTGAATGATGTATTGATAGAATCATTTAAAGAATATAGATCTGTTTCCCATCTGATTTATCCCCTTAATACATTTTATTTCGGGGTTTTTTTGGTTTAGTTAATCATTTTATTAATTTATTACATTTATAACTTGTGTAGTCATTTGATATGGACAAACATGTGCAACCCTCTACATTCAGCATCTTAGAATTTTTTTTTTTAACTTACAAAGAGCTAAACAGCTCAAGTCTGTTTTTTTGTGGAACTTGCTGGAAAAGTAAAGGTATAGAATAACACAACATCATAAATGTGTCAATATGGATTATATACAGGTTCAGTACACAACTCCTTAACAGTACCTAAAATATGCATTTTACTTTGCGTTTACCCTCGATTTACAATGCATGTACCTGTCATTGTTATTTTTATTTTGTGTTGCATTGTGCTATGTACTCGCTAAACTTTGAACTCCTTTTAAAGCACTATAATAATAATAATGTATCTATATTTTTATGCAACAGAAAGTCAAAAAGACTTTAGATGCAAGACATTTTATAATTGCCAAGGCCATCTTAAAAGCCTAATAAGAACAATTTACCCAAAAACACTCACTAGTGTGATGCTCATGTTTGTGTATGCTTGACATTTAATTACAGTCCAGTAAATCACAGCAAGTGTCCAGGTGGCAGGTTCTGTACTGTACACCCACACCAAACATCACCTGAGACCTTGTGTCCAGAAAAAACACCCTGGCATGCTTATTTTCTTTAAATGGTTATTCCATAACCTAAAAAATTAAAATAGAAATTAAACCGAATTGGATGGCTGTCAGAATTTTCTGTATGTTGTCTAATCATATCAGAGAATATTTTATCTTCTCCAATCATGTGAATTTGGTCTTCAGATCCTCAACTGCAGGTGTTTGGATGTATTTTATGGTGTATTGTTGACCAGTCTGTTAATGTTTGACAAGTACATTCTCACTGTGACAGGAAGAGTGCCGCCTGTTGCCGGGCAGCACGAAAGGTGGAAACTTTCAATATAGGGTGAATGGGGGTTGTGCCATTTCTTAAAATCTTTCATGGTTGCTGAAGCAAATAATCGGATAGGAAATCTGCAACTATTGACAGATAAGTTGCCTAAACATGGCCCAGCCTCACATCACCAAGACTTTAAAGGACTTTTTCAACTGCTGCAAAATTTTAGCAAATTTAAAGTTAGAATTGCATGAATGGTGTTGACTGTTTTAAATCTTATGTAACTGTAGTAATATGAATAAAATTATACATTTGAGTAAATAACTAAATATATGCTCAGTCATGATAGGAAACATATTTTAAAGTGACAGTGACATGAAATTCTGAAGAATGTTGGTATGGTAACCGAACAGCGCTGGCGCCCATTCACTTCTATTGTATGGACACAAAACAAGTGAATGGGTGCCAGTAACAACATTGTTCAAAATATTTTCTTTTGTGTTCTGCAGAAGAGGAAAAGTCATACAGGCTTAAAATGAAAAGAGGATGAGTAAATGATGACAAGCATTTGTATTTTTGGGTGAACTGTCACTTTAAGGCTCCTGCTGCATTGTTGTGTAAAGATGCCTTAAAAATAGAGAAAAAACATTACTGTGTAAATGGAGTGGAACAATCTTTCTTAGTAGTTTTTGACAAATGCATCTCACTATAATGACTCTTCAACCATATACAATAGGAACAGAGGGGTTTTATCAAGAGACATAATTTTCTTCAAGAAGCATCTAAGTAACATGTACTGATAAAACATCTTTTCTCTTAAGGAAAATGCCAGGATTGAAAAACCGCGTCACATGGGCACCGCTGCTGTTGAAGACGTCCCGCATCACTTCTTGTGCCAATGGCTGCTCTCTGGGCATCACCGCTCATCTGACATACGTGAATACTGATCCTGAACCAGTGGAAGGTAAGACAAAGCACTATACCAGCCTAAACTCAGATTTCAAAATTGTCAAACCTAGTTAGGAAGCTGTTCAGCAAAATCACCCTGTATTATTTCATATTGCATAAATTTAGCACAGTTTTCAAACACGTTGACCATGTGTTACATATTCTGACCCAGAAATATCTTCCTCACCTGCTCAGGTGTGTTTGTGTATCCTCTGGGGGAGAAGGAGGTGGTAGTGGGTTTCGAGGCTGTGGTGTCCAGCAGGCTGGTCAGTGTGGAGCTCCAGAGTCGTGGAAAGCTGGAGGAATGCTGTTTGACCTGCTGCCCTGGACCGGCGCTTCATGCCCAGTGTGGCCACAGCAAGGAGTGGGGATGCTGTGGAGGAACAAGTCTAGAGATACAGTGTTCCAATGGTGAGGGACGTGACACCCACAATGATACACAATAACATTTGGTCCCCACAACGGAGGCTACACCTGAGACACACACACACACACACACACACACACACACACACACTCCTGTGTCCATATTAACACTGTGGTCCATTTTATTATGACAAGGGCTGCATAAATATCTCATGTCAAAGAATGAAGGCAGCTACACCCCCCACTAAATCACCGTGGCAGTTACTGAACAGTATCCAACATAATCCGGTTAGGAAAACCGTCGCAAGACATGGCAGCTTCCCGTTTGACCATACTGCTATTATCTTAAAGCTAGTTTTCATAGACACTTGGACCACCCATCTATCTTTATGCATGTTTAATATATAATTTCCACAGACCCCCCAGTTGAAAACCATTGACTTACCTACAAAGAATTCTACAATTTTAGTGTATTTGTTTTTGTCACGTGACTGTTCAAAAACACACGCCACTGAAATGTATTCCCTGCTCGTAAATCTTCTGATTTGTCTTTATAGTGCTTTGTGTCGGTCCACCTTGAAATGTACAGGCGGCGTTCATTATTTCAGAGAGCTGTCTTGGCTCTGTGCCCATTTGGATGGTTTTTACATTATATCTGGCATTCATTTGCAGATTGTGAAATACTAGATATCGAACATCAATATTATAAAATATCTTTAGTCTTTTTGTTCTACGCAGAAAAACAAAATTGGTTGCTTTGTCATTGCTCAGGGGGCCTAATCCAGTTCAAAGACTTGTCACAGACTTAAAAAGACTCAATCTAATATCGTCTCTGTCTGTCGCGGTATCTCAAACAATTTTCCGCTGCTACGGGTTGTGTTATTGACTGTACGTTTGCTGTTTCAGGTCATCTGTTGCTGGATGAGGACCTGGAGAGAAACACATTTATAGTGAGCACAGGCCAAATTGGACCTTTAGAAATTGTGTCGGTTGTCATAAGCATCACCCTTGAACTCCCTACGCTTGAGAATGGTGCAATCCGGCTGGTCTACCCCACAGTGTTTACGCCTATAGTCAGAGCTCGGCTCCAATCGAGCAAAAGTGAAAATGGGGGGAAATCAGAAGAAAACAGGTACAATTCACCTTTAAAATTTTCAATTTACATTTAGTCATTTAGCAGATGCTTTTGCCCAAAGCGATTTACAGAGAGTTACATCGGTTTTAAAAATAATCTCAACACTCAAAATACTGCATTAGACAGTCGTGTGCATCCTGAAGTTTGGTTATATTATAATCATTTCTTTTAGATTTAATTGATATTAATATTAATTCATGATATTACATTTACATTTATGCATTTGGCAGACGCTTTTATCCAAAGCGACTTACATTAAATTGTACTATACATTTGTACAGAGCTGTACAAATATGTACAATATGATATGAATATTATATTGTATATTAATTGTATTAAATTACATTAAAACTACTCTACAGTTATTGATTCTTTGCGGAGGTCTACCAGAAGTTATGTTTGGGCCACATAAGGTTTGTTTATGTTGTTGCCTCTGAAATGGTCTCTAACAAAATGTTCCATCAAATGGAAATTTATTATAGAGAAAGATTGTTTTTTTTTTAGTTAAACTATGAACAAGCAAAACTAACATCATACATCAATTACAAATGACCTAGGAGCCAGCTGCATGGTTAACAATAATCACCAAAATGACATAAAAAAGTTAGTTATACAGAATAAATGAATTTCAGAATCAGATGTGTTTCCTCTTATATTTTTGTGATTCTAAATAATAATGTTAAACCATTTAAAGTCTAACTTAAAGTATAATCAAAGTATCTAAAAGTTTCAGATACTATCAAAAGCATATGGATGGCATCAAACAGCACAACACAAATACAAAATTTTCATTGTAGCAGTACTGTATATTTCGTAAAACAACACACGCATTTTGCTTTATGAGTTACACAATGTGAATAACAAATTATCGAAATGGGTTTGACCTCACTATAATCCCATATCACGTTTCTCCTTCAGCCAGACTACGTGCTTTGGCAGTGCGTCTGGGAAGCAGGAGAGGATGCTGGGAATCGGGCAGCGGTGTGCCCACGCTGTCCTAACCAGCTCTGCTTCAAACCTTTCATGTTATCAGCTCAACTTCCAGCTGTTGGTTCGAGGAGCCTGTCTTCTAGCCGGTAATATTTACACAATACTTTCCAATTGATACTGCATGAGTCACCACTACAGTGCAACAAAAGTCATTATAATAAAACATCATCTGGGTTGGCACACAGCCTAGGACTGATGTCTGGAGCATAAAGCATGACAAAATCTTACACAGGCCCACCCTGCGCTCTGAAATAATCCAGTTAAAGTAAAACTTGGCATGGACACAGGTGATTATGATAGACATCAGTGCGGCTGCTAGAAAAAGCCCAATAATGTCTGTGAGGGTGCGTACAGTGGGGAGAGAGGGTTTGGCTCACTCGAACAGAGAAGAAAGATGGAAGCCGTCTGATAGAGAGCACTAAATCAAAGTTGTCACGCTCTTCTGTCCCAGAGGAAAGTGGACGCTTTGTTTCGGTTAAATGGGCACCAGAGAGGTGTTAGTATACTTACATAAAAGTACAATGGCTTGTTGAATATGTACCACGGTATACCATAGGGTTAAGACCACATATCAAAACATGTCTACTACATATTATCCATCTATACAATTAAATACTATACCTTTCATCAAACCATTTTATACGTATATCTAGATTCATATTAAACGTCTGATCGACGTGAAATTAATTCACAAAGTCACCCCCCACCACACCCAGACAATCAGCATCGGTCTTCATTTCATCGTATCTCTCCCCTGAGGCACACATGTCAAAGATTTCCATCACCATAATAGTCTAACGTAGCCACTAATCAAATCATTGCTGAATCGTTTTGTGCACAGACTCTTTAACCCCAGCAGACGCTGATCTCTCCATCTCCAGGTCTGGAAAGCCCCACCCACGCTCTGCGCGCAGACGCCGACCCCAGCGCACAGTGTGCGTCTGCGACCTACATCACGCTGGCCGAGGAGCATCCATGCGACCGGCATCTGGAGATAATTCTGCATCTTAGTGGTGAGAGAGAGACTTCTGATTATGAGCATTGCGATAGCAGCTCGAAGGTTGTGGGTTCGAATCCAAGGGAATAAAATTGTACCTTGCCAGCGCTATAAATCACTTTGGATAAAATGCTTTGACTGTTCTAAACTATAATTTCCTAAAAGAAGTCACTGTTTCTCACAGAGCCTCACAGTCCAATGGTCATTCTGGAGAGGGGACGGCTCACCTTTAGCGAATACGAGCAGCAGATCCGCGCTCGACGTGATTTCACTCGCTGTGGCCGTAAGGAGGCGGAGTCTGAGAAGAGGGTAACGTTATTAACATCCCAGTCTTCCATTTCGGACTTTATTTCCATTAGTTATTTTTCTAAACATTTTTTTAGTTCAGCTGAGATGAGTTTTTAAAGTTTTATTTAGCTGTTTTATCAGCATATTCGATTTTTAAAGGAATACTTTACACCAGTGGTTCTCAACAGTGGGACCGTGGCCCACATGGAGACTCCAGCTGACTTCCAAGAGTGATGACTAATCATTTCAAATGTGACAAAATGAGCATTGATGTACATTCTTTTTTATATATATAATAATATAGGCTAAACGTTTTTCCAGTTGTTAAGCTCTAAAATATTTTAACATTTTTAAATATTTAACAATTTGAATATTGTTGAGTACAATGAGGGGCCTTGGAGTCAAAAAGGTTGAGAGGTCAAAAAGATGTTTCTGCTTTTTGTGTTTAAAGTGTAAAGATTTTTTTGTTTTAGGTCAAACTGTTTCTTTAAACTTTGTGTGTTTGGTTGTGTTCCACCTCAGCTGGAGTTCATTCGGAAGCGTTACCATAAGGATCTGCTCTTGAACCCTGTCCTGATGCTTAACTTCTGCCCAGATCTTCTGTCAGAACCACCAGAACTTCAGCAGGCCAGCAGAGAGCTCATCTTCCTCATAGATAACAGCAGCACTGTGACGCAGCACAGCATCAACAAGATCAAGGTTCTGTATGATCTTCTGTTATTAAAACCACCATTTATAAAATGTTAGCATAGTTGCTTTTTTATTTTGATATCAGGTCTTTGAACTAATAAAGGTTCATGTCATATACATTTGCCTGTCTTGCCTCTCTTCTTTTGGTCATTTTTAATGAAGCATACACTGTAAAACTTTTTACTGTAGTTATGCAGCAGTTTGCCAGGAACTTACTGTAGATTTATATTTATCTAATTTATTTGCAACAGTTTGTTCAAAAATAAATGAACATTAAACATTAACATATCTTAATCTTTACAGAAAAAATGATAAACTAACAGCCTCATGCAAAGCATTCTGGGAACCAAAAATCCTCATCAACCTTTCTGTTTTTCTCCCGATTTTTGTTTCCGAGAAATGCTTACATGAGGCTGTTATTTTATCATTTTTTCTGTAAAGATCAAGACTTATTAATGTTTAATGTTCATTTATATTTGAACAAACTGTTGGCAATAAATTAGATGAATATAAATCTACAGTAACTTACTGGCAAACTGCTTCCAGTAATACTGTAATTTCTACAGAGATTTTTTGTCCTTTGAAATCGAAATGGTCAGACAGTAGCTCTCATTTTCATTTTTTTGGGTGACTCTTTTAGTTAAAATAAACAGGAATATTACCGCTTTTATCTTTTTAACAGGAAGGAATGCTAGTGGCCATTAAGAGCTTGCCGACTCGCACCAAGCTGAACATCATGGGTATCTGCTCGACAGTCCGACCTCTGTTCAGCTCCAGCAAACCCTGCACAGATGTGAGTGTTTCTCTGTTGTAAAGCTGTTTCTGAACAAATGATTAACAAAGTGCTACCTTTGCTTCAAGGGAAACTCAACTTTTTAATGGTCAAAACAGTGTTGTGGACGCACGTGTGGTGGTTATGTTTACCTGTGAGATACTGGATGTGCTTCTGTTCAGATGGTAATCTCTGTCCAGGTCGCTACTGCTCGTTGCCATGACGCTGCAATATCAGGTTCAAGCAAAACCACGGTCTGGCAGGACAAAGTGTTTTAAAACATGAAGAGCCATATGGCACTGCTATGCATTTTACAGCATGAAGCAATCACAAACAAACTGGTTTTGCTCCATCATGTACCTGCTCTCCGCCTCTTCTTCATACAGGTGTCATCTGGAGTAATCACTGTTTGTAGTGAATGCTGTGTTAAACTGGTCTAAATAAAGATGAAATGAACTAATAATACATTTACAATAAGCCATCTCAAACATACCGTGACCATATTCTTGTTTCTCAGAGCACAGTGATGCAGGCGTTGGAGTACATCCAGAAGATGCGGTCAGAGCAGGGTGCTGCTAACCTGTGGGGGGCGCTCTCATGGGTCTATCGGCAACCTGTGCACCGCACCTGCCCGCGACAACTCTTTCTCCTGATGGATGGAACACAGAGCAATGTAGGGCGAGTTTTAGAGCTGGTCAGGAGAAATGCGTGCAACGTCAGGTAACATCTGTAACGTCACATGAATTTAAGGTGTCATTTTTTGGAGGATTTTGTGCTCAGAGGTGTATGAAGACCTTACATAATGAAGCATTATGTTTTTATTACCTTATAGCTATTTCGATCTACATCCCCTTACATGGAATTCGCCATGTTGTTTCTACAGTAGCCCTAAACGGACAAACTGCTCTACAAGAGCGCGTTTCATAAAAACGTTATTTCCATTGGCAAAAGAGCAAAAACGTGACTACATCTGTCAGCCGGTGTAGTGCTTTGGAAGGGAGGGGGGAGGAATGGATTGAGCTGTTAGTTGCAATTCATAACCTCACAGCTAGATGCAGCTAAAGAATACAAGTTTATCACTTACAATGACACATTACAGTGTTTACATTTCTGCAATTCAGAAAGAAATTCAAACTCCACACACATTTAAAGTCAGCTTATCACCCTACATAGTGATAAACACTTTTAACACTAGCTAAACACCTTGTACATCGCACTTTTAAACCAACAAATCTGTCACATCAACAAACGACTTTAACATCAGCTAAACAGCTTTTACACCCACAAACCCCTTTTACATCAGCTGAAATTACTTTACATTTTCCACCAAAGTGATCCCTATACATAGACTGATATAAGCACAGAATTACTTATTGCTTTGAGGAAAATACTCTGGAGTTAAGCCAGCGGTGCTTCTCCTCAAACACATACACACACACACACACTTAAAGCTTTTACTGTACTGAAACACAGACTCTTTATAGATACTCAGTCAAGACATTTAAAAGCCTTCGACCCAGACGGACCAGACCTGAATTCCAAACAGCATGCGTGTGTGTGTGTTGTCTAGCTTCTGGTTTCCTTCAGACATTTAATTAGCGAAATGGTCCGGATTATTCTCAGGAGAATACTAAATGTATCCCTCTTTCCCTCTCTCACGTTCAGTTCTTCAAAGCACACTGGCAATCTATCAGAATCAAACATACATGTGTTCAGTCATTAGAAATCCTTACTGTTGAGTGTTTTCAGATCTAAAGCTACATTTGCACCTGCATATACAGATGTTTGTACATCGATTTTGTGTGCACATGTAATGACATTATATTGATGTTGCAGGTGTTTTGGCCTGGGCCTTGGTCCTCTGGCCTGTCGGAGGCTACTGCAGGGCGTTACCAAGGTTACGGGAGGCTGTACGGAGTTTCTCAGTGAAGACGAGAGGCTTCAGCCAAAGGTGCGAGGGCCCACAGCGCCCCCTGTTGGGGGCACAGGCAAAAGCACTATCAGCAACTGTTTTCAAGCCCAATTTGAGGACAATTTGGCATTATTAAAAGTAAACAAATAGGCCTAGTTAGCAATGTTTACATTTTTCTCTGTAGCTGATTAAATGTCTGAAGAAAGCTCTGGAACCCGTGTTGACGGACGTACGGATCGACTGGTACGTGCCGGAGAATGTGGAGGCCATTCTGTCACCCTATGAAATTCCTCCGCTGTACCCTGGCAACTGTCTGATTGGCTATTGCACTCTTTATGATGTGGGCAGATTCAAGGCACAGAAAACTGAAGTGAGTGCATGTCACTTCCTGTGCCTGTATTCCTTTTTGTTAATAAAAATCCATTAAAAAAAATCATGTTCAAATGTATGCAGGTAAAGTCCCACAAAGGACGACCACATGATTCAGTCGGGTCCGTTTTTGAGCTGTCTCCCTCCACGTCTGAGCTCCTTCAGCCTTTGGTTCCTCAGGAGGAGCGAGAGAGCGAGACGGCTAAAGAGTGTGGGCTGGAGGGAGACTTTGAAGAGGCGTTGAGGGAAATCACACGAGAAATCTCGTCCGAGTTCTCCTGCGCGCATGCCAGCGATAACGTCGGAAGCCCTGGTACGATCCCTGAAAGCATTGTGGGATATAATATTTCACTTTTGTACTGAATATATACTGCACATATCTCAACCCTCTCAATAACAACTATATCCTATTATTGTGTATATACAGTAAAAATGAGTAATATGCCATTCCAGACATAAATTTTGAAATTGACTTACCATCAGTTTAAACCTGTATGAGTTTCTTTCTTCTACAAAACACAAAAGAAGATATTTTGAAGAATGTTGGTAAACAAAAATGTTGGTCCCCATTCACTTCTATTGTACAGATACAAAACCAATGCAAGTCTAAGGGGACCATCAATTTCTGTTACCAACATTCTTCCAATTATCTTCTATTGTGTTCTGCAGAAGAAAGCATGCAGGTTTGAAATCACATAAGGGTAAGTAAATGATGACAGAATTGTAATTTTGGGGTGAACTATTCCTTTCTTTATAAACGTGTGTGACCTGTAGGCGGCGACACTGACTACAGCAGCAGTGATGTGCGCTGGCGTATTCAACAGGACTCGTATGTTCAGGACCAGTATGTGTTGACGTGCTGCTCTCTGAGCAGTGAAAGGACCTACTCCTCTCCATCCCACCAAGTGGAGAGCTCTGTGCTGGGCATGGGTTCTCTGCCACATGGCCTGGAGAAAATAGATCCTCCACAGGGCAGAGGGCTTTCACGCTGGGAATCTCCATGGGCACAGAATGCCACCTGTTCTGGGGAAACCACATCAGGGAAGGTCGTAGACTTTTTTTTATTAAATAAAATGTACATGTATAGTAACATCTAAGGAATAGCCAAACAAGGTATAACAAGTTGTAAAAATATCACATAATTTTAGACCGGCAAGCTGTTGGACCGCGACGAGTGTCATCGCAGACAGAAAGCGCTAGCTCGCTCCGCTCTGGCCGGCCGAAGTTTCTCATCACCGCAGGGCGACCTGGACATGCACCGCCTGAGGAGGGCGCTAGAGAGGGTCTCATTTGAGCAGGCAGTGGGGGGCCGGCTGGAGGAGAGTGACACAGATACTCACAGCACTCCTCGAGGAGCTCTGTCTCGCCCCAGCTTGACAGATTCCAGTAAGAGATACACACACATCCGTCCACGCTATCCCATTCATGCATTTATCCTCACAAACCAAATGTTCACTTTGCATTCTATAAAGGTCTCCTGTTCCCTGGTTCCCCTCTGGACTGGGACAACTTCTCCGATTTAGAATGCCTGTTTTCAGCCGCTCCTTCAGGAGAGTCCCAGGTCACGGGGGTCCAGTGTCGCTCGGTCATCCACGGCACGTTGGGCGGAAGGTCCTTGTCTTGGGAGGTCTGCGTGGATCTGTCCCCTCTATGGGCACCTGAGAGCTCAGCAACTCTTTCAACCGGTACCGGGTCCTGGGATGACATCATCCACCAGCTGACTGCACGCTCTGTCATCAGAGACTTTGAAAACATGGCTGAGAAAGAAACGGATATAGAACACGAGAGAGGTCAGAGAAATACTAAATGTAAGGATTTCAGGTTTGCACCTGCCATTATATGCAATTGTTAATGACGGTATAAACGTGTGTGTAGGTCCATCCAAGCGATACCGAATGAAAGCCATCCAGACCAGCAAAAGCTGTGGAATCGTGAGCATGTACACCAGCTTCGCCACCACAGACACCAGTGTGAGAGGACAGACTGACAGCAGAGATATACAACACACAGGTGCACACTCCATAGTCTTCTGACGCATGAACACAGAAACTGTTCTTAATATCTTCTTTACGTCTGTGTGTGTCAGGTGTGCGGTTTGGTTCCAGACTCAGTTCTCAGTCTGGCAGTAGAAGACATAGGTTGTGCTCGGTCGGATTCGGCCGCCGTCCGTCCAGCAGAGGCAGCGAAGAGACAGAAGACACACATGCCTCGACAGGTAAAACTATATGCTAATATGAAACATGCAATACAACTCTAGAAGTATAGCGTTGAGATAAAGATATAAACCTGTGCACACATACAGCTGGAGACAGTAAAATGCATTGAAATTCTCATGAAAGCAAAACACTGGTTCAGTTTAATACATCTATGTTCGGTTTTCTTTGACCCAGACAGAGACGACACTCCTGCATCTCCCTGCAGCATGACATCCTGGGACAGCAGTGAGTATACGAGCCATCACCAATGTTTATACCTTGATGTAGTTTCTGGTGCATTTGGGGAGTCCCGATGATGGTGTGTTTTTCAGGTACAGGTGGAAGCATCAGTCCATCGGCTGTGTCGTCTCGCTCTCAGCGTTCTGTGGAGAGTTTCTTTGGGTCCAGGTCAGTAAATTAATTATAATCAACTAAACATTTAAATTCAATGACTTTGACCTCAGAACAACTGTTCATTTCTGTGGGATTTAAATGGTTTGTGTGGCACAGGTTTGACTAGTCTTAATCTTAGGATTTTTGAATTTCTGTTAACTGAAATAAAATAAAACGTACAGCTGCGGAAAAAATATTAAAAGACCACTTTAAAGACCATTTCAGTTTTTCTGAATTTACTATTTATAGGTCAAATGATTATTTTTGTTTTATTCTGTGAACTCAATATTGTTTCTATCTGCATTTATATGCAGAACATGGAATAGTTTCTTAATGTTTTCTGCGGCTGTATTCCTTTAAACTAAATGAAAATTAGAAATGTTGCCTTCTAGCAATAAACTGAAATTAGTTTGAGGCATTATTATAAATATAAGTTATTTACTGTAAATGAATAAAAACAAAAATAAAACTAGACCTGGAATTATATAGATATAACCTATATAGCAAAATAAAAAAATACATTAACAAAAAGATAAAATCAGATAATAATTGCTAAAAGTGAATTAAAATTGAAAACAAAAAATAAATAATGCTGATTCAAAATATGAATAACAATAACTGCAGGGGGGAAATATTGTAAATTAAAATTAAAATTATTATTTGCTTTATCCTGTATTTATGCACAACTGTATATCCTGCCACTTGCTTATTGCACTTCTGGTTAGACCTAAACTACATTTCGTTGCCTTGTACTTGTACATGTGTAATGACAATAAAGTTGAATCTAATCTAATCTAATCTAATCTATTGTCTTTAAACATGTCATTTTTAACCATGTGACCCTAGACACTTTGATATATTTACAAAACATCTTCATGGAACATGATGTTTTCTTAATATCCTAATGATTTGTGGCATAAAAGAAAAATATTTTTGGCTATTGCTAAAAATGCTCTTGTGTTGAAACGTACAGTAGCTTTGTTGACTATGCTTATTATTAAATCTAAAGACAAAATGTTGAATGTTTCCTCATTTGTAAGTTGATTTAGATAAATGGATAAATATACTGTAAATGATTTAATATTTGCTATGATGCCTTTAAGGTTATGGCTAGAATGTATAGTATAATGCAATGTAAGTCGCTTTGGATAAAAGCATCTGCCAAAAGCATAAATGTAGAAATAGTTTAGCCTGTGATGTTTAATATGAATGTTGCTCCAGATCATGAGTAAAGATAAAAATGAATCTAGTAAAGACAAATCTGGTCTGTTTGTGTTCTGCAGGTTCAATCTGGGTAGACTCAAGAGCAGCAATGGCCCAGGAAAACAAGCTCCTCTCAAACCTCATTGCCTTTCAGCAGAGACTGACAGACACACAGCTACAGACACACCTGACTACCTGCCACTGGTACCATTACACTGGATACATATACTGTATAACTTAATAGGACAGTTCACCCAAATAAAACAATTTTATCATCTTCACTTATTCACTCCCATGTTATCTAAAACCTGTTTATGACCATTTTCTTCTGTGGAACACAAAACCATTGACACATTTCTCAAAATATATTATTTTGTGTCTATATGTAGCTCAATAGATGCATATATTGTTTGGTTACCAATGTTCTTCAAAATATCTTCTTTTGTGTAAATAGATTTTTGGGTGAACTATCCCTCTAACAATGCTTATTGTAGTATGACAAGAGACATAAAGCCAAAACATCTCACCAGCTTTTCTTCCTTCATTGTCACAGGTGCGTCTGCAGCTGGCCTCAGGTGCATTCTTGCTGTCCGAGTCATACTCCGAGTGTATTCAGATTCCTCTGGAACGTCTGAAAAGAGCATCTCCATACCTCAGCCATCGCAGCAGTCTGAGTCCCCCCTTCCGCTGTACCTCCCCACCCGCCGTGCCTTTGGCTTCAGCGAGACACAGCGCCCCCCGCAGGCCGGAGGACCAAACTTCAGCCAGAGTGCGACGCCATCATGAGGAACCCCACAGCTTGTGGTCAGACCCTCACAGCTCTGAAGAAGGGTCTCCAAAATTGGTGGGCGGAGTCCAACAGGCTGACAGTGGGCGGGGCTCTGAGACAGACACCTGTGAAGGCCCACCCGTGGATCCCGCAGAACCGCAGGGAGAGGAGCTGGCGCAGATGGATGTAGAGAGCTCGAGTTGGGCCACGGCCGTGGCTTTGGCATGGCTGGAGCACCGCTGCGCTGGGTTTTTTGTAGAGTGGGAACTGGTGGCGGCCAAAGCTGATTTCTGGTTGAAGTGTCAATCACTGCCTGAAGGCGTCGACCTGGCGGGGTTGAGGGCGGCAGCCAGGCAACTTTTCCTGCTGCTACGTCACTGGGACGAAAATATCAAACTGAACGTGCTCTGCTACAACCCTAATAACATGTGAGGAAGGAAATGAATGTCAAACAACCGCCATGAATAGCAGTTGTCTTATAGGTCTTGCCTTACGTTTAATTCGGGAGATCGGTAGCCAGATTCACAATTCAACGTTGTACTACAATAAAAATCAAGCTAGAATTTGTAACTTCTGCCTATATATCACCATCTTTAGATGACCACCCAGATCTACATCTTGGACAGCACAGTTATAAAGTAAAAAAAGATGCCTTTAAAAGGAAAGAAGTTGAATTGTGAGTTTATCATATACTCTGACGTCTATGCAGTTCTTGTAGCAATAGCAAGTCATGATATCAACATAATGAATGAGCGCAGGCCAAAATGAGACCATTTTGATCTATAGCCTATAAGTTAAATGAGTTATTCTTTTAGACTAGTATATTCATTTAGAGTTAGTTTCTTTTAGACCACCAGATTTGGGGTTTTTGTGGCCAGCACTTGATTTATGTGTGTGTTCAAATGACTGCTTGCTTTGCATTCCTGTAACATTTCTGATATTTCCTTGTTTTCAGACACATTAAAGGGACAGTTCACCCAAAAAAATCTCTCATTTACTTTGAGTTTTTCCAAATCTGCTTCTGTATACATTTCTTTGTTCTGATGAATACTTGGAAGAATGCTTATAACCAAACAGTTCTTGGACCCCATTGACTACCATAGTAGGAAAAATTACTTTATAATTCTTTTGTCGAGTTAAACACAAAATTAGATATTTTGAAGATGGTAGGACAGCAACATGTTCTGTGGTACTTTTGACTACCGTTATAATTTTTCCCACTATGGTAGTCAATGGGGTCCAAGTACTGAAAATTTTACAGAAATGTATACAGGTTTGGAACTAGACGGTGAGTAATTCATGGCAAATTTTCATTTTTGGGTGAACTATCCCTTAAAGAAAGGCAATAATCTAAATAAATTTGCAAAACAGGCAATGATGTCTAGTGTGTTGTTTAAATATGTAAAAAAATAAAACGCTTATTAAATATGCTTATGCTTAAGTTACCATGTATGAGACAGTCAGTGAAAACACAGCCTAAATAATTTTATTGATATTTCCCCGTTTTCAACATAAAATCATAATCTAAACAATGTTGTGTAAAAATCTAAGCTTGATGTGTCTTATATTGACTGAGTATGGCCACGTTAAATATTAAAACTAGTGTTTAGGTAGCCAAATTCTGGTATTTTTTTATGTGCAAAATAATAAAACGTAACAAAATTAATAAATTCAGTATTCAAAGTAATTTCAGTATTATAAATAATAGAATTGTATTATAAAATCTAACATATAGTTCAATCAAGCGATTACACTTATTACATATTTTTGGACATTGTTGGCTGACAACATTGATGCTTCTATTTCAGCATCTGACACTTCAGCCTGGATTTTACAGACAGGATCACATATTGTAAGATCTGGAAAGCTCGGTTCACCTAGATCATGTGGACAAAAGCTGTTTTGTGCCCGATGCCTAGTATGTAAACAGTATAACAACGAAAGTAAAAACCAAATCCATAAAAGATCAGTCAATCACACTTTATCTCAAAAAAATAAAAACTGCACCCCAAAAACGATGTATGCATTACAACCTTCTTTTTCATTCTTCACTCTAGAAAATGAAAAACAACACAACAGACAAAAAAAAGACATGCAGTAAACAAATGATGCAAGAGCTAATGGGAAAACTTGAGAAGTTCACGGTCTCAAAGCAACTCGAAAGCTGATCTACTAGATTTCTTTGTGCCCTAAACATATAACTTTGGCATGCTTGTTAAGCTTATGAAAGTGAAAATGGAAACAAATCCCTGAATATCTTAACATTATATCAATAAATCATTTTAAAATGAGCATAATGTCACAGTACCATCACAGGCCCTTACCAACAAACAGTCCTGAATATGTGTTCATGGGCCAACAAGTGAGCTACATGTAAAAGTTTAGTTGATATGCTGTGCAAAAATTTTGTAAAACGTCCTTTTCTTTAAATCCAAGCATTTACATTTCACCACCGACATCCTGAACTGTGCATTAGGCCTTTAAAGTCCTGAGAAACAATGTAAACTCTCTGTCCATAACATATATTAACCGTACACATACTACATCCGTTAACAATCCACACAGGTTTGAGTCTCATGGTACAGACCTAGGTCACAGATAATAAATCGTGTTTGCACCCAACATACAAGGCAGCGGGTGGAGGCCAGGGATCAAACCATGGTTCACTGGCTCTTAGCCTTGTTTTCCGTCTGGTGAGCAGGAAGAGCTGGGGTCGGGCTGAACCACAAGCAGAGCAGGATGATGAGATGACAGACGTGCAGCGACAGAGAGCTGTATGTGGTGGAGGGATACGTGTTCCAGGAGAGCTCTATCAGACCCAGAATCAACACCCTAAAAAACAAAACGCGAATGACTGAGAAAGATACAGGAAGAATAAGAAAATAAGAGAGATTCTTATTAATTCTCTTCTTCAAAGCTCTGTGTATGTGTTTTACCTGAGCAGGTGAGCAAGCTTTCCATTCCACAGCAGGTAAGGAAGCGTATGGAAGTACCAGACATAAAACTGATAATGTAAAGATCTGCTGAAGCACATCCCGATGAAGTTAGAGGTGAACAAAATTAGAACCGTCTGTATGATCTGGGTTAAGGATTTTTTTTCTCAAGGTGTATTGTATAATTTTTTTTCACACAGGCATTAAAGGATATGATCAGCATTGAGCTTCTGTGGACTCTCTTTTCTCTCAGAGGGACCCTTTAGAATAGACCAAATACTGATCCCTGGCCTGTAATAAACACAGATTTCAAA